>CM052798.1:47806814-47833213 GCA_028533885.1 Nasua narica
CCCCCCCCCCCCCCCCCCCCCCGCTGAAAACAGAGCCATTATCCTTCTAGAAACATAAGCATAAAATCTGGGCGTTACTTTTGATTCTTCTCCCATCGAAACAAGTGTCCAATCCTGAAGATTCTGTCTATGGGACTCTCGATCTTCTCTCCTTCCCCCTGTGGCTTCCCTGCTCCTTCCCGCTACCCCTGCTCAGCTGTCAGCCTTCTAAGCTGTTTTGAGCTCCCAGTCCCCTGTCTCCCTGTCCATCTGACTCAGAGACACCGCCTTCATCCATCTGAGGGCCAGCTTTGACTGTTCCTGCCAAAAACATTCACACGTCATCCGGCATTAAATAATAAAATAAATCTGAATAATAGATAAAATAAAATAAAAATAAAATCTGAATTCCAGGGGGGAACATGTAGGGCCCTCCACAGTCTCGTCCCAGGCTTATTGTCTACTACTCCCCTCCTGGTAACCTAGTCAGCAGCCAAATTTGCATCCTGTGTCCCTGGGGCTACAGAGACCTGTGAGACACAGTGCTGGCTCTCCAGCTGCTCCAAATCTGGTTGGAGAGGCATCCAGGAGTGTAGTAAGTGCTCAAGAGAGAAATGCCCAGAGGTCTTTAGGAGCCCAGGCTGGAGAACTTGGGGGAAGTGGGGAATGGGACTTAGCCAGCCTGCTTGGGGTGGGGCTGGGGGCTGGGGGGTTGGTGGACAGTTTGGGTGGAGGCAACAGCCATGCAGACGTGAAACTGCGGGAGTCTCAGGCGGGTGCTGCTACAAGCAGTCTAGGTCGGCTGGAGCTTAGGCTGCCCGAGAGAGACAGCAGTGAAGAAGATGCTGGGCGCCTAAGAACAATGGCGCTAATGCTAACGGCATCTTCGGGGTCCTGTATTCTGCCTAGCACTTCTCATAGGCTTTCCTATTTACTTTTCAAAAACCCTGGATATGGGAAGAGTCTGTTTTGCTACAATATGGGTTACGATAACACCGAACTCACATTTGATTGGAAAAGTAGGGGAATGGTTTCAGGACAATGAAGTTGGGGTGGTTGAAATGCAATTTTCTTTTCCCCCTGCGAAAGGAGGATTGGAAGAGCAGGAGTAAAATTAGAACTTTCGGTAGGAAATGAGAATGCCTTCGGCTCAAGTATGACTTCGGCTGGGGTCCCTACTGCTCTATTTTAAGAAAATTAAACGCGAGAGCCTGCTCCAGGGCTTCCTCTCCAGAGAGAGAGCCCGCCTCCCACAGGCTCCTGGCTCCTGGCCGGTGTCCATCCCTCTCTGTCTGCTCTCACCGCGGCTCCCCGGCTCAGAGCTCTGCTGCGGTCTGCATTTGCTTAGTTGCTGCAGGATAGCATCTCTGCTATCAGAGACACGAACGATCGAATTCCCATTTTGTAGAAGAGGAAAGAGGAGCTTAGACGCATGAAACTCCCTCTTGGTTTGCAGAGCTGGTCAACGGTAAAACGGCCTTTTCCAGCTCCAGCGACATCATTTCGCGGATGAGGATTACACCGAGTCTTACATGCCACAAGGACTGGTTTTTAAAAAAACTCTTATCTCTCAGCCACGTGGCTAGTCTTTTATCCATGATCTGTGGTGCCGGCCAGGAATTTTGCAAATTCCATTTTCCCAGACTCCTTTGCCAGCTGCTTTTCTGCGAGGTTTGGCCACTGGGAGGCACTAGAAAGAGGCTGGCGAGTTGAGAGTGGGAGCAGGCGATTTCCTCCCGCTTCCTTACCGGCGTTGGCGTGCCCCTGGTTTGCCAGCAGCCGCTGGGTAGCAAGTCCACTGGCAATCAGAGACCCAGCCTCCCCTGATCCTTCACCAGATGGGTCTGAAAAGCCCTTGATCATCCAAAGCGCTGCTGGATTCTTTTCGCACAGTGGCCAGAGTGCCAGCTTCCCAGAGTTTCCTCCAAGAAGTCTGAATTCCCAGCTCTTTAGTTCTGGAAACACTTCTTCCTATAGGTTCCTCATTCCTAGGAGGGAGGTTTGCTCTCAGCAGTTTGTATGCTCTAGAGGTTGCTGTATTCCCTCTTTGCCCCTGCAGCCTTCCAGCACTTCCATAACCAATAATAACCATAACCAATCCCTAGCATGAAATGCCCTCTCTTTCAAACACTTAAGGTGTCCTCTGTTTCCCCGAGCAGTTACAGACTGTTACATCATGCTTATGAATATTTCTCCGTTGGGAAAGGTGAATCTTTGAAGGCGTTTAAGCAGGAAACAGACTCCTGGCTGCAGATCTGACTTGATTTCATTGTTTGGTGACATTTGACTCTGTTGACAACTGCTTCTTTGGGGGGGGGGGGGAAGGGAAGAACAGTCATTTATTTATCTATTTATTATTAACATATAATGTATTATTTGCCCCAGGGTACATGTCTGTGAATCATCAGGCTTACACATTTCACAGCACTCACCATAGCACATACCTACCCTCCCCAATGTCCATAACCCAGCCACCCTATCCCTCCCCCCCTACCCCCCAGCCACCTTTAGTTTGTTTTGTGAGATTAAAAGTCTCTTACGGTTTGCCTCCCTCCCCATCCATGATCCCATCTTGTTTCAGTTTTTCCCTGCCTGCCCCCCACAACCCCCTGCCCTGACTCTCAAATTCCTCATATCAGAAAAATCATATGATAATTGTCTTTCTCTGATTGACTTAGTTCACTCAGCATAATACCCTCTAGTTCCATCCGCGTCGTTGCAAATGGCAAGATTTCATTTCTTTTGATAGCTGCGTAGTATTCCATTGAGTATATATACCACATCTTCTTTATCTATTCATCTGTTGATGGACATCTAGGCTCTTCCCATAGTTTGGCTATTGTGGCCATTGCTGCTATAAACATTCGGGTGCACGTGCCGCTAAACATGATACCATCTTGTCTTCTGTAATGTTATGCCCTTATGGATACTTCCTGCCTTTCTAGCCATTCATTCTCAGTTGTTTTTTTTTTTTTAAGATTTTATTTTATTTACTTTAACAGAGAGAGAATATAAGCAGGCAGAGAGGCAGGCAGAGGCAGAGAGAGGAGCAGGCTCCCTGCCGAGCAAGGAGCCCGATGTGGGACTCGATCCCAGGGCGCTGGGATCATGACCTGAGCTGAAGGCAGCCGCTCAACCAACTGAGCCACCCAGGCATCCCTCATTCTCAGTTTTTAATGAAGACTCTTTCTCCTTTATCTCATGTTTCTTAGGGCCCTGATAGTGGCCATTTTATTTCTTCAATCTACCTATTTTCCCTGGAATAGCTCATCCATTTCCCACAGCCTCAGTTAGTATCTGTCTTCTGATAATGTATAGATTCATGTTTTCAGCACAGACATTATTATTTGGTTCTAGAGCCGTGTATTCAACTGCCCTCTGGAATGTCTACTTGGATGTTCCTTCAGTTAGCGATAGACAGCCTATATTACGATGGTGGGGTTCTGCTTTCAATCCAAAGCATGGCTAAGAAGCCCTCCTGCTTCACCCAAATGGAAGCATCCCAACTGAATTGATCATCATCTGTTTCTCCCACCAGTGCCCTCCCCCACCCCATTCCTACTGTGAGTGGCTAACTTGAGTTTGTCCAGTTATCCAAGTCAAAAACCTGGGTGTCTATTTCTCTTCTGTCCCTGCCCCTCCTTCATGTGCCCTGGACAAATAAGTCCTTAAATTAAATCTCTTCGCTCCGTTCACTTATTTCTATTTTCTTGGTCTCTCTACACTTATGGGTCCTACCTACCCTAATTTCCAACAACCTTCTTACAGATATCTCAGCTTCCAATTATGCTATTTTAAAATCCAAATTTCTACACAGCAGTTAGAGAGTCATTTCCCCCCAAGTAAAAATGTAAGCAGGGGCACCTGGGTGGCTCAGTGGGTTAAAGCCTCTGCCTTCCACTCAGGTCATGATCTCAGGGTCCTGGGATCGAGCCCCATGTTGGGGGGTGGGGAGCTGCTCAGCAGGGAGCCTGCTTCCCCCTCTCCCTGCCTGCCTCTCTGCCTACTTGTGATCTCTCTTTCTCTCTATCAAATAAAATCTTAAAAAAAAAAAGAGTAAGCAGAGTCTTCCTTCTAATTGATATTCTCAAGTTCCAATTCTACCTTTGGAATGCAGTACAAATTGCCTCACGTGGCTTATCATACCTTTTACGTCTTGTAAAGATGGTAAAGTGGAATGCCTCCAGGGGAGGGCTCCTTCTTGGTTTTGTTTCTGTTTGCTTGTTTTGTTTGTTTAAAGAAAGAAGAGTTGCCATTGAAAGGCTTCCAGTTCTAATAGGTCTGGGGGTGGAAATGGAAGGCATCATTAGGAGTAGAGATTGCTTTGGGGGATTCACTTGGGGGGGTTGGGTACTCTTTCTTACTAAGGTAAATGTCAGGTAAGCTTGTGGCCATTGTCTTGAGGGCAGGCATAATGGGAGTTTTGAAACCTGACAATGGCTGCCTCTCAGAAGGTACAGGACTGGGGGCGCCTGGGTGGCTCAGTGGGTTAAAGCCTCTGCTTTCAGCTCGGGTCATGATCTCAGGGTGCTGGGATTGAGCCCCGCATCGGGCTCTCTGCTCAGAAGGGAGCGTGCTTCCCCCCTCTCTCTCTGCCTGCCTCTCTGCCTACTTGTGATCTCACTCTGTCAAATAAATAAATAAAATTAAAAAAAAAAAAGAAGGTACAGGACTGGTCTCCAGGGAGGAGGTCAATAGGGGTCACTGAGTTTCCTGGAAACAAAGGGAAAGAACTTGACCTTTCCCTTGTGTAATTTCAAATTTATTAGACATTCTTTGATGAACTGACATAGTCTCAGCTGCTATCACCTGGCCGCAAAGATCACCATGGGAGAAAGTGAGTCTGAGTGCTAGAGGGCCTTCTACGGGAGCATAACTGGTTCCTCCCCAGTACAAATACCTGCCGGACGAGTGCTGGGACTAGCAGGAGGTTGGAAGGACTCTGGAGGTCAGGCCAATTTTTATCTTCAACCGCATCAGTGCTTACGCAATGGGACCATGACCATTTGGGGCATTTTTGCAGGGATAGATGCTATTCTTGAAGCCAGTGGCATGGACTTCCTCTCTCCAGGACTAGCCACAGAAGTAGCTACATAATTTGTGAGGCCTGGTGCAAATGGAAATGTAGGACTCCGTGTTCAGAAATTATTAAGAATTTCAAGACAGCAGAATATCAAATCAAGTGTGGGTTCTTCTGAGCATGGGGCTCTGTGTGGCCGCACTGACCTTTACCAGGCACCTACTCAGTCAAGTGTTCACATTGGACACCTTCTAACATGGAGCGTAGAGCGACTGATACCTGCTCCAAGTATGGATTCGTCCATGTCACCTGTGCTATCTCTGTCGCACCACCATCTTAGGGCCGTGACCTATTGATATGATATCTGGATATAATATTTGATGCAGTATTGCTTCTGACTAAGGGACCCAGTACCGAAAAGAAAATGCAACAGTGGGCACATGACCACATGATTCATACTGTTCCTCTGGCACTAACAAGCAGGTGTCCCAATAGCACCAGAATGGGCTTTTGAAGACTCGGCAACAACACCAGTCCTGGGATGGCACCATTCACCAGCGGTGCGCAGTCACTCAGGATGTGCTAAACAAATCAACGGCTCATATGGAGCTGTGTCCTCAGTAGCTAGAAGAGGTGGATCCAAAGAGCAATAGACAGAAGTAGGTTTGACTTCTCATCATCACTTCTCGTGACACAGGTGGGGTGTTTATACTCCTGTTCTTATAACCTGAAGTTCTGCTATGTTAGGGGTCCTGATTCCCACTGGAGTGAGAATGCCTCTTCCACAGCAAGCCTCTGCATCGTTTTCTGGATTGGAAGCTGCCAGCTTGCCATGTGGGGCTCCTTGTGTGTATAACCTACCCAGCAAATAAGGGAGTTACTTTATTGTTCGATATATTGGATCCTGATTTCTGTGAGGTGCTTCGTGGCTACACAATGGGTAGCATGAAGGATTATCTTTGGAACTCAGAGAATTCATTGAATTTGTTCAAGCTTCTAGATCAGGAGTTGATAAATTTTTTCTTGAAGGGCCAGATAGTAAATATTTTCAGCTTTATAGGCAATATGATCTTTGTCCTAACTACTCAACTCTGCCGTTGTAGCAGTCATAGATAATACATACATAAATGAGCATGGCCGTATTCCAAAAAAGGTTATTTACAAAAATGGGCAGCTGGCCCAAAGGCTACATTTTGCTGACTTCTGCTCTAGATTTAACCTCAAGCAACCAAGAATTACAGAGCGTAGAGGAAGATGTCAGATGATACCATGAAGGTGCAATCAGCTGAATCCAGAATGTGGGCAATTCTATAAAACAAATGATCTGTTTTCTTCCAGAGATAAATGGATATGAAAACAAAGAAAGAAGAAAAGAGACTTAAGAAACTTATTAATAAAATTCACGGGGCACCTGGGTGGCTCAGTTGGTTGCTCTTGGTTTCAGCTCAGGTCATGATCTTGGGGTTGTGGGATCCCACCCTGCCCTGAGCTCCACACTCAGTGAAGAGTCTGCTTACAACTCTCCCTCTCCCTCTGCCCCTCTCCCTGGTCACTGTCTCTTTCTCTAAAATCAATCAATCAATCAATCAATACTTTAAAAGAATTATTTTAGATCATCTGGGAAAACCAAACATAGATTGGGAGTTACACGACGTTAAGGATTTGAAAAAAAATGTGTTGGGTGTGATAATGGCATTGTGGTCGGAGTAAAGAAAAAGGCCATATATAGTGGAGTATTTAACATGAAAGGATGCAACATCTGGGATTTGCATTCATGAGCGAAAGAAAAAATACTGTGTGTGTGTTGTGGGGCTGGGTATTGATAAGACACCAGCAATAGTATGTTGGCATTAGTTGAAACTGTTAGATACACGAGGTTTCATTATACTGTTCTCTCTGCTTTTGTGAATGTTTGAAAAATTCCATAGTGAAGACTTAAAACCATAGCAAAAAATAACTTTAATTGAATGAAAATAGTGATGGTATTGCTAAGCCAACTCATTTATTATTTGGGTACCTACCAGATGAAAAAACACGTCAGATGCTCAGTTCTGTAAGTACACAACTTTCTCAGGTTCCCCTGTGGTAGTTCTGTTCCTGATCTGAATTTTTGGATCAGTCATTTTTTCTACAAGTTATATTTTCTATCAGATACTCTTTAATCTTTTTACTAAGTTAAAATATGTCTGCCAAATATCTATAAGAGTATGTAAGAGACAACACCATTCACTTTCCCTGATTCAGTGAAAACTTTAGGGGAAAAATGTTAATTCATTTTCTTTTTCTATTTAAATATCAAACACATAGACTCCATGTGTCAGACACACCACACATCCAATGGCCACTCCTAGCATTAGCTTTACAGGCCTGATCCCTTATAGCATCTGAGCTTAGAACTGCCTGGAACACTGCCTTTGATACCCGGGAACCGTCTGTCGACTGCCTAGCTTGCATGCATTCTCAAGTTCTGCCTCTTTTTAAAATATGTCCTTTTTGTGAATTGTGTAAGACTGATGAATCATAGGCCTGTACCCCTGAAACAAATAATACATTATATGTTAATTTTAAAAATGTCATTTTTAGGTGAGAGAGAATCTTCATCTTTTGCCCCCCTCTCTCATCTTTTTAGTGAGTTTTTGGGCTCCAAAGCTCTCATACATGCGATGAAGAGAATAAATGACTTCTCTTTGACCTGAGGCCCATGGATTTTCCGAGTACATAGACTGTGGTAAGTTTAGCCTTCGAAAGTCTAACCTCAACCTTTTTTGAAAGCCAGAAAAGACAAAGAAGAAAGATTATTAATTAGGAAGCAGGCTTGGGCTGAGGAGTTTAGCCCCTGAATATCCTTCTGAGGGACTGCCTGCTGGATGGGAGGGGCAGACCCCGCTGAGGAGAACCCCAGAACTCCTCACCTTGACCCTCAACCTCAGCCCACTCAGGACTCAGCCACAACCATGGCTTTTCTTGGCCTTAGGACAGCAACTCCTTAGCTCTGAAGTGTCTCCACCTGCCTTCTACCACCGGCTTAATTCTTGCCGTATGTACAAAGGCCCTGAACTTAACACAGGAAGGGTGAACATTTTCGAAGTTTATTTGTCTAAAGAGTGCCTTCATCCAATTTATACATAGACACCAAATGTTTTAGAACAGCCCTAAATCAAAAGCTCTAGCACCAGCTTGCCCAGCGCTTAGGAAAATGGCCAAGGCCTGAGGAAATGGTAGGGACCAAGATGGAGTCACTCATGTCAAGCAGTGACGGAAGCAGCCAAAGGCATCGCCACTAAGACTGGATATTGCTGAAATCAGCACAGGTTGACGATGCCCAAACCGATAACCAGCAGAGCCAGGGGAGGCCTGCAAAGGCCACAGATCGATTAAACTCCTTTAAAAAGGGAGGATTCTTTTTTTTTTTTTTTAAAGATTTTATTTATTTATTTATTAGGAAAGAGAGAGAGTGAGAGAGAGAAGGTCAGAGTGAGAAGCTGACTCCCCATGGAGCTGGGAGCCCGATGTGGGACTCCGGGATCATGACCTGAGCCGAAGGCAGTCGCTCAACCAACCGCGCCACCCAGGGGCCCCAAAAGGGAGGATTCTTGCAGCGACCTGTCAGACTCCCAGATGCAGACCCTTTCACATCTGACGTCATCAAAAAGGCAACGGTTGCCAAGGTCCTGCCGGATGGATCCCGGAACATAACGGAGATCCTCCACTGCTTGAACACAGTAACTGACTTTGAATTTGGCTTGTTAACGCCTCGTTGTATCTTGTAGGTCGTGTGACTGTCTTGTGCTTTCTTCGTGCGACATGTATGAAGCCAAGCGAAGTGCGTGATGAAATTGAGTTTGGAATCCTGGAGAACCCACTTTACAAGGGTGTGAAACTTGCTTTCTGATGGAATAAAGCTGCCAGTGTGAAAAGACACAACTCGTGTGTGGGCCCTCACAGCGTGCACCTGTCAAGACTGGTGAGTTCGGCGCAGCTCCACGGCCAATGGAGGCAAGAGCGGGGGGCTCTCCCCCTCCCAGAAGTAGAGTTAGGAAGCAAATCTCCTCCTACCTCTCTTGTTCACACCCACCTCACTCCCAACCTCCCCCTCACAGAAGTCCATTCAGCTCTGGGTTCTAGTGCAAGTCCGTTGCGTTGACTAAGACGGATCTGAAGTGCTGCAGAGGACTCTAGCCAGGAGCCTGAATTCCATCCCAGGGTGATATTCGTCACCCCAGTGAGTGCCTACCTAGTGGTAGCCTGGAGAAAGAAAAGAGTAAAGAGGAATCTGAAACAGCCTGTCCTTTTTTTTTAAGATTTATTTATTTGAGAGGGAGAGAGAGAGAGAGAGAGAGAGAGAGCGCGAGCATGTGTGCACAAATGGGGGAGGGGCAAGGGAGAGGGAGGGAGAGAATCTCAAGCAGGCACCCCGCTGAGCAGGGAGCCAGACCCCAGGCTCCATGTCACCACGCTGAGATCAAGACCTGAGCAGAGATCAAGAGTGGGATTTCTCTACAGCCTGAGTCATCCAGGCGCCCCCAGCATCCTTTTACTGTCTCATTCAGCAAATAGTCAACACCCAGTCTGTGCCAGGCTTCTGTCGCTCTCGTCCCCTGTGCCCTGGATTTCTCAAGGCACCAGACCTCCCCTCCCTCAGGGCTTTGTTTTTTGTTTTTTGTTTTTTTTTTTTTTAGTGCTTTGTTTTTTAATCCAAGCATTTACCACATCAATTTGGGCTGCCTAGTTATCCCGAGGAACAATGGAAAAAGGCTGAATTTCCCTGAAGAATGTGCTAGAAGCAGCTTGTGCGGAATTCACATTTGGGGTCTCTCTATGTCTTGGAGGTGAGTTGAGGGTGGTGGTGGACAGGATGGGCCTTGGAATCTAGCCCAGTGCGGGTGAAACTCTGCTCTGTCAGTTACTTGCAGCAAGATCACCTAAATCACTTAATCTTTTTTTAAATGGTGATAATTATAACGGTAACAGTCTAGATAATAACTGGGGGAATTAGCTGATATATGTAGCCAAATTGCAGGCCCATAGTAGATTCTTTTTTTTTTTTATTTAAAGATTTTATTTATTTATTTGACAGAGAGAAATCACAAGCAGGCAGAGAGGCAGGCAGAGAGAGAGGAAGAAGCAGGCTCCCCGCTGAGCAGAGAGCCCGATACAGGGCTCGATCCCAGGACCCTGAGATCATGACCCGAGCCGAAGGCAGAGGCTTTAACCCACTGAGCCACTCAGGCGCCCCCCCATAGTAGATTCTTAACAAAATAAGATCTTCCCCCCACCCCCTTCAACCTGCAGTATGGTCTTTACTGAATATTCACCTTGTGCTGCTGAAGTTCTTCATTGAAAACCTAAACTGATGTAGCTCCAAAACCCACCTGACAGTGAAGGAGGAAATGCGTTCTCCTATGTACAGTCCCACTGGAGTGAGAAATGAAGAGAAATAAGGCAGACAGTATTGCACTTATGAATGGGAATGGGCTGGGGGGATTAATTTACTAAAGAAAAGGAATATCTTTTTATGAAAAAATCTATGAGCAGGAATGCCACATATGTGAAATTTTCTTTGCCCTTGGCTTTTGTCTTATCTTTTCCTCTGGCATGGGATTCATCGCTGCGTCCCCAGTTAGGTACGCATTCAGACCTCATCCATAACTTTTCCTTACTCTTGGATAGATGCATCTCTTCCGGCAAGAGCCTGCATTATCATAACCAAAAAGGACACTTGGCAAGTTCCCTATTTATAACTTAATCTTTCTGAGCAGTATCTTCACCATACATACATACATATCAAAGGCCTTAAGATGGGCATACTCCTTAACTTGGCAATTCCGATTCTGGGAAGTTATTCAAAGGAAATAATTAAAATGTGCTAAAAATGGATGAACAAGCCAGCTTTTTATAATTCGAAATGGAATGTTATGTAGCTATTAAAAATGAGTTACAGAAGAATAATGACATGGAGAAATGTTCATAATGAATTTCTAATCAGGAAAACTGGTAAGGCATTTTGCTTTTTATGAACTGGGTTTTATAGAATCTAGAAGGAAACAGGCAACTTAGGTACTGATTATTTCCTGGATGAAGGAATTACAAGAAAAATTTTCATTTTATTTCTTTGTACTAGTCTGTGTTTTATAAGTCTTAGGGTCAGCTGTTACTACCAGCACAAAGTGAATGACACTGTCTTTCCATTTAGGGACTCGGGATGCTGTTCCTACTTCTCAGAATATCACTTTCCTCTTCTTTGTCTACTGAAGATATTTTGTGGACATTACGCTGACCAAGAAGGATTTCACTGAAAATCCAAGCAAACAGGCATTTATTTGGTCAATTAGCACGGCAATTTGGGAGACACAGGTTCAGGTAGAAACCTGAGTTGTCTTCCAAGGAAGACAAAGAGGGAGCCATGTTATGAAGGTGAAAGGTCTTGAGAGCAATTCTCTCTTAGGTCCTCCATGCAAAACAGGGACTGAGACCAAGATAGCTGGGATTTGCTGGGTTAAGAAGCAAATGAGGGATTGAAACTTGTCAAAGAGAATTGGCTCCATTTTAAAAAGAAATTAAACTATAGTTGACACAATGTTTCATTAGTTTCAGGTGTACAACACAGAGATTAGGAAGCCTATACATTATATGCTATACTCACCACAAGTGTGGCTACCGTCTGCCTTTTGGCTCCTTTCAAAGTGAAGAATGGGAGTGATTCAGGTGTCATGGTGACAAATCAGTTGAGTCCAGGCAGAGGGCTTGCAGCTGGCTCAAAGTTCACAAGTTGCTCCTGTCTTAATGGCTTCCCAGCTCCATTTTAAAAGAGACTCTCTTAGCTAGGCTTGCTTGCTCCATTTTGAAATATTTTCTAAGTACTTAAAACTCGGGCTAATGTCCCTGATTCCCCAATTCTTTACTCTGCCCCGGCCTCTCTGCTTTTAAAATACCTTGGACTTAAAACACACTCATTTAGCACTTACCCCAGGCTAACAAGCACTATTTTAAGCTTTTTGTGTGTGTTGACTCATTTAATTTTTCACTGCAGCCTAATGAAGTAGAATTATCTCTGATAACGTAACTGTGAAAAGATAAATTTCAGCTGAGTAAATTTTAAAGTTCTTACTGGCTTTATTCAATGATCCCATGTAGCAAGTATAAAGGAGCTCTGAAGAGCTCTATAAAATGAAAGCTCTGGCAGAAGAGGGTGGGACAAAGAAGTTGCCAGCAAAGTGTTTTAGGCAGGTCACTTTCCTTTGGAGCACAGCTGGGGTCAATCAGGCAGATGACCTCACTAGCGCAGACCAGGTAATTCAAGATTGGCTGGTGTAAGATCCCACTCCCGGGAAAGGTTGAAAGTGTAATTAAGGTAGGTATAAAGTATCAGTTTGGTGATGTGGGCTTAGTGCAAGTGACTTCTTTTCAGACCTGTTCTCTCCTTTCTTTCTTCCTTTCTTTCTTCCTCTCTTTCTTCCTCTCTCCTTCCCTCCCTCCCTCTCTCTTTCTTAAACCTCACTGAAGCTCAGAGATCGAGCAACTTGCCACGATGGCGCTGAACCCAAGCAGCCTGACCCTAGAACCCATGCTGTAAACCTCTCTGCTGACTTGCCCCCTCGGCTTGCCCCTGTTGCTTACCACAACCGATCGCATTCCTGGTTTGCTTACGGCTCTCCACGCTCTCCTGCACCCCGAACTTCTCCAGGACCCCAGCAACGACATCCCCAGCATCCCCGACCATCTTCAGAGGTAAATATTTATTGAATATATAAAGTCACCAATGAGGCTCACCAGTATTATTAAATACCCAACCAAATGTTTTATTATGATAGAGTTAAAAATGGAAGGAAGGGGAGGGAAAGTAGGAGAAAGGAAAAAGAAGGGGCAGAAACAAAGAGGAATAGTAATAGGAAGAATAAGGAATGGTTGTAGAGAGGAAGAAAAAAATTTTTTTCAAGGCTCTGGGACCATACAAATGACAGCCCACTCTCCTCTGATTGGCAGAAATCCTAGTTAAGGGATTTTTAAACTTTTTAAGAACGCAGCAGGCTTAAAAAAAAATTTTTTTTTAACACGTGAAAATTTGTACTGAAGGCTAACAGATAAAAAGATACAGCTGGGCAGGGCCGCAGAGTTTGCTGTTCCCTCCAGGGAATTCCTGGCCTCCCTCAGCCCTGCTACAGCCCTGAGACGCCTCTGAAGAAGTGTTAGGATCTGAGAACAGTTTGAATTTAATTTAATTCGTTTCTGGATGGTGGTCCCAGGTTTGTGAGTAGAGCCCTTATCTCCTATAGGATCAATGTTAACATTTGCAATCTGTGTCTGAGATACCATTTCGTACCGTACTAATTCCAAAATCAGTCTTTAGAATCAGGGAAAAGAAAATGAAATGGTTACATAATATGAAATTTATGTAATAAATGTTCCCTTTGGAAGCCTTTATTTCTACATGGGTCTTATTGGCTGAAGAGTTTTTTGTCTTGTTTCAAATAATGATACTGTGATTCTATACGTCACTCAGGGCTATCGTTAATGCACTCTTAGCCCCCTCTATCAAGTTCACATATTCCGTGACCCACCTCCCCTCTGGCAACCAACAATTTGTTCTCTCTGTATTTAAGAGTCTGTTTTTTGGAAAAAAAAAAAGTCTGTTTTTTGGTTTGTCTCTCTTTTATTTCTTTCTTAAATTCCACGTATGAGTGAAATCATACAGTATTTGTCTTTCTCTGACTTATTTCACTTAGCAGTATACCCTCTAGATCCATCATGTTGTTGCAAATGGCAAGATCTTACTAATTTTTATGGCCGAGTAATATTCCGTTGTATATATACCACGTCTTCTTTACCCGCTCTCCTATGGATGGACACTTGGGTTGTTTCCATATCTTGGCTATTGTAAATAATGCTGTAGTAAACATTAAGATGCATGTATGTTTTCAAATTAGTGTTTTTGTTTTCTTTGGGTTGATACCGAGTAGTGGAATTACTGGATCGTATGATAATTCTATTTTTAACTTTTTGAGGAACTCCATACTGTTTTCTACAGTGGCTATACTGATTTATATTCCCATCAATAGTGCACATAGATTCATTTTTTCCCCTATTTTCACCAACACTTGTTATTTCTTATGTGGTTTGATTTTTAGCCATTCTGACTTGTGTAAGGTGATATTTCATTGTGGTTTTGATTTGCATTTCCCTGATGAGGAGTGACATTGACCCTTTCATGTGTCTGTTGGTCATCTGGATGTCTTTAGAAAAATGTCTATTCAGGGCCTCTGCCCATTTTTAAATCAGATTATTATTATTATCATTATTATTATTTTTGGTGTTGAGTTGTAGAAATTCTTTATATACTTTGGATATTAATCCCTTATCAGACATATCATTTGCAAATACTTTCTCCCATCAGTAGGTTACCTTTCTTGTTTTGTTGGTGGTTTTCTTCACTGTACAAAAGCTTTTTTATTTTGGTATGGTCCCAATAATTTATTTTTGCTTTTGTTTCTACCTAGAGTTTTTTTTTTTTTTTTTTTAACTTTTGACTTCAAAGGCCTTTGCCTGATAAATATTCCTACAGCAAATGTAGGCAGTTGCACTGCTCCCAGGATTTTTTAACTGCTTTCAAAATTAGTATTATTTATCCTGAAATTTAATATTTATGAATGCCTCTGAAAACCTTTGAGTGGAAGAAAAGTCGGTGGTGGGTAATTTTCCAAGGTAGCTCTATCTTCTTCAGTGATTTCTTCCTCAAAACACAGAGCAAATCTGACTTCAGCTAGCTGGTCATTAATGTTAATCTACTTATTGCTGCATCAGGCTCCATGATAGAGTTGCTCAAAGTCATTGGTAATCAGGTGTTAAAATGCTGATCGTGACTGTGAGGTTTTACTTATGCTAAGGAAGATTATAATAGCGAGGTTTTTCACGTCAAATTAATATATTGACTTAAGCCTGTGTGTTCACCCAGAGCTATGTTTGAGTGAATAAGTCATAATATTATTTTCAGTCATAACAGTCATGGATGGGTCTTGAGGATGGTGTTTTTAGACGATTAGAAGGAGATATTTCTGTGATGTAGGTTATGTTGCAAAATGTCTCCTATACCAGTTTCCACATCCAGGACAGAATGTGAAATAGAATATAACCTCTACGACAGACCACGACCTTGTGGTGAATTCATGTTAGTAGGTAGAAAGGACTCTCCACATACCCACTGGATAACCATGTTACCTTTATATAAGTGTTGCATTTGCAAATAAACCAACTTTGATGTATCTTTGATATTTCAATTGTTTGGTGAACCAGGAAAATAGCTGCCATTTATTAAAAACTTTCTAAATGGAGGTGCCTGGGTGGCTCAGTGGTTCAAAGCCTCTGCCTTCAGCTCAGGTCATGATCTCAGGGTCCTGCTGGGAGCCTGCTTCCTCCTCTCTGCCTGCCTCTCTGCCTGCTTGTGATTTGTCAAATAAATAAATAAAATCTTAAAAAAAAAAAAAACTTTCTAAATGCAATCATCTTATTAGTTTGACATGCATCATCTCATTTCAGTCTCAAGATGACCCTACAAGGTAGGAGCCATTTATGTCCATTTATAAAAGTGGCTCAAAAAAAAAAAAAAGGCTCAGAATCTTTGACTTGCCCAAGGTGACACAGCTGGTTAGAAGCCCAGTGGGAATTCAAACCTGTCCATCAGATCCCAAAGCCCACTCTCTTGACTGCTCTGCTAAATCAACCCTTGCCGTGTTTTCCGATTAGAACTGTATCTTTATTCATTATACTTCCACAGTCTAGCACATAGCAGGCATTTCGGACATGCATGTTTAATGAATTAATGAGTAAAACAGGACGATCTGATCTGAGTTGTGAACAACCGAAATAACACACTAATTCTTAAAGAGGTGCAAGCCCTATTTAGTTTGGTTTAGTTTTAAAGATTTTATTCATTTGAGAGAGCGTGAGAGAGAGGGAGCACGAGTAGGGTGAAGGCCAGAGGGAGAAGCAGACTTGGCTCCCTGCTGATTAGGGAGCCGGATGTGGGCTTGGATCCCTGGACTCCGGGATCGTGACCTGAGCCAAAGGCACACACTTAACCGACTGAGCCACCCAGGCGCCCCAAGCACTGTTTAATTTTCTCCATCTCTACTGCCCGCAATTGCTCAAGCCACCATCCGTTTTGCCTGGCCCCCTTCGAAAACTTGGCCCTTTCTAATCTGTTTTCACAGCAGCAACCAGAGAGAGCACTCCAAAATGCAAAATGTGTCCCCCTTCATCCTCATAAAACAATTTTCCATCTTTTTCTAGTGCTTCTAGGATGGAGGCCCAAATCTTTAACATAGATACAAGAGCCCTTTCAGCCTCCTCTCCCACCATGTCCCCCACAGCCCCCAGCGGTCCAGCCACTCTGACTATGCTGGTTCCCTCCACAGGAATCCGCTCATGCTGTTTCCTCTGTTGGAAATGCACTTTCTTCTTCCCTCCATCCTCCACCCCCAGTAATGCCTCTTTATCCCTTAGATTTCAGGTCAATTGTCCTTGCTTAGAAAGGATCCCCCAACCCCTTAGTCTAGATCAGATTCTTCCAAAGGTCCCTCTTGATGGCACCTTCAACTTCTCCTTATTAGCACTGATCACCGCTGGATTACATTTCTTTGATTTCTTTTCTGTCTCTCCTATTCATATGTAAGCTCCACGGGGCAGAGACTCTGACCATTTTCACTCACTTTTGTGAAGATGTTCATTTCTGTGCTACGGTAATCACTCAATAGATGTTTAATATTCAACTATAAATACAGCTGGGATATGGTGAGCTTGGGTTTTCTCGTGTTCTCATTCTTTATCCTTAAAATCGTCATCTAACATTTCTGGAGCAACTATTTTGCTCAGCCCACGTGGCTGTTTAGAATGGATTTTTAAACTTTCAGCACGTCTGTTGCTAGGGCTCAACTCTAAGGAAGCTCACAGAGTTAGGATTAGAAAAAGCAGAGCAATATGTGTGCTGGGTAGGTAATAAAGGGAAAAGTAGGTCCCAGAATGGCTGGGTCACTGACCACCTGCAGGCTGCCCTCCTTCTCTTCTCATTACCACCCCCCATTTTCCTGCAAGTGGGAGAGAAGGCCAGTTCAGAACGCAGCCTGCCTGCTGACCTGGGTGCTGCAGAGAGGCACTGATTGAAGCTGGAGATGAAACTCTTTTTCTCAGTTTCATTTTCTTGAATGTAATACCAGCCGTGTTTTAAGCCGAGCTACCACATACCCACTGGGAGACCGGTTTCTACCTGACACTATGAAAAGGATGACAGTTACTCCTTCGAGTGAGAAAGGTGATCGACTGGTTGAGAGTCCAGAGGAGGAAAAAGGTTTTCAATTACGTGTGAGTCTTTTAGCCACTGACCAGTCAAGGGGTTAAGAACGAAAGCGTGTGTTGAGCGGTGTGGATCTGGGGTTTTCTATTTCCAAAGCATCTATCACTGTGGGCAAATTCAATTTCATGAAATTGAAATGGTGGGTGTCGTGCTGGCTCTTGAAATCACTGCAGGCCTGGAACTCTGGGGTCCTTCATCCATTGGGTCTCTGAGCCCTCTGGCTCCATTTGGAAAACCAGAATCTAGAGAAGCAGACCAAATGCTTCCTCCTTGACCACATTATTAAAAAGCATGATTTCTCACCAGAAAGGACAGAAAAGCCAAAGAAAAGGACAAAGCTTTTCTCTCCAGGGGCATAGCATGTTGATTTTCTAAACATTCACCCCAGAGAAAAGAAAGGATTCAGTATGCAGTTATCTTTCAAAGAGAAAAAAATGAAATGTGCTAAGATGTGTATTTCTATTCAAACTTTGCACATCACATCTGCCCTACATTACCAGTATTCTCAAGGAGCAAGAGTTTGTTGTTGTTGTTGTTGTTTTTCATTTTTTTTTAAAGCTTCTCTTACTATTTGAATTTAGAAGTGTTAGAATATTAGGTACTGCCTTGGGTTGAGAGCTTTGGGGTCAGACTGTGGAGTTTATAATTGAAATGTGTCTCCTCCTGATTTCTAGGATACCAGCCACACAAATCTGTGGAAGCTAGACGCTCGCTACCGAAGTAAAGAACACTTACCTTTCCAGGTTGTCGGTACAAGTTGTTAAGGTGGATAAATTTGGAATAGAGCCTAGAATTCATCTGGGAATTCATCTGCTAGACCATCTTTGCGTTGTTTGCCATTGAATTCCCATGGTAAAGTACAGTGCTTCAGTTTTAGTAAGTCCTCAAAAAATGTTCCCGTGGGGTGAGTAACTGAATGATTTTTTTTCCAACATCGTTATTATCACGAACACTATCCTCTCAAGTACCCCGGTTTTGGAAGGAATTTCCGGAAGGCTCTTGTGTCTTCAGCTCTACTTAACTCTTGACACTGGTGCTGTCCTTCTGCCGACCAGCACCCTACCCAGTCCCCGAGTTCGTGTTAGAACGCTTTGCCACATGTCACATGCTCTCCAGTGGGTGGATTCTGGAATAAATCTTGTTGCTGTAACCCCAGCATCTGTTGTATTTGGATGAGACCTCAGAATGTGATGCTTTTATGCTGAAACTTCCCAGCCTCATCCGTGTGCCTGGGAGTACGCTCCTATTTTACTGGTTTTGCTTCAACAATGGCCAACCAGTGAATAGTGCTGGACAGACAGTCTGACTGAAGGTTTCACCTCTGCCTGGTGCCTTCTGCATGGACTACACGGACCCTGTACCTCAGCGAAATTAGCAATACTAATCCATACTCAGCTTCTATGTGCTTGGCATAATTCTAAATATCTTGCCTATTCTAGTGTATTTAATCTTCATCACAACCCTATGACGAAGGGAGTTTTATACTCTTTTTTTTTCAAGATAGGGAGATGGAGCACAAATAGACAAAGAAAATTTTTCCTAAAATTAAACAGCAGCATGATTCAACTCAGTTCATTGCTTTTTGGAGCTCATATCCCTGAATACTGTGTCATAACTAGTATCCCTGTAGGCAAGGAGATTATTCAGTCATCATATGCTGCTAAGCTTTAGCAGCTGGTTACCATTCTGCTTGGTTGGGAGTCTATTCTGACTAGTAAATATTGTGAATATCAGCTCTTCTCTCTGGGCATTGTGAGGGAGAGACCTGGCCGTGTCTTGGAACCCGCTATGGAGCTGAGTTCCATGATGCCACTCCACCCAGATTCCATTCCTTCTGGACTAGTCCCACAATGAGGGGTACATGGCTACAGGATATATGAAGAGGATACTGTTAAGGCAAGCCTCAAGTATAGAACGATAGGTCTGATTCAAGGTAGCTTATACACAAGACACCAGCTAAGAGGTATAGACAAAGCCATACAGAAGTTCAGAGAAGGAGAAATTGCTGAGATTGCTCACAAAGGAGGCAACACTTGAACTGAGCCTTGAAGGAAAGTTGGGCCAATGGTACAATGAGAGAGACTAGAAACACTGTGTGTCCAACAACCAAGTCAATCTAAAATAGCAATCAGCAGAAACAACTGCTAATCAGCAGAAGGGGTCAGATTCAAGCTCTAACCATCTGCTAAGCAGATGCTGATTAAAACTAGAAGTGAAATTTTGCTCCTGCATATCCTTTGCCAGAACACTAACAAGCTCTCTCTTATATTTAAAACTAAGAATAGTAGAGATTTTTTATTAAGTTCTACTAGTGTCTGTGACTCATACATGTACAGGGAAAAGAGACCAGATGAAGCCTTGCAATACCCAAGATACTGAAATAGAAGTCCCAAACAGGACACTTAGGGGTAAAGCCATATGTTCTTTGGGAGGACGGGAGAGTGGGGTGACTCCTTTAGACCAGGAAGGGAGAGTGCGGGAAAGCAGGTAAGTCCAAGAGCCTGGGTTTTGAATCCAGTTTTGTCCTTTATTGGGATGTTTAGATATGTCACTTTAACTCCCAGTGTCTTAGTCTGTTAGGCCTCCTATATAGCAAAGTACCATAAATTGGGCCGCTTATAAGAACAGAAATTTATTCCTTACAGTTCTGGAGGCTAGGAAGTCCGAGATCAAGGTGCCAGCAGGTTCGGTGTCTGGTGGGACCCCACTTCCTAGGTGGCTGTATTTTCACTGTGTCCTCACATGGCAGCTGCGGCGTCTCTTGTAACAGAGCTAATCCCATTCCCGGGGGCTCCAGTCTCCTGACGGGGGCACCTCCCAGAGGCCCCTCCACCTACCACCATCACTTTGGACATTAGGTTTCGGCAGATGAATGAGGGGGATACAAACGTCCAGTCCACTGCACCTACAGTCCCTGTTCACTTCACTCTGAGGAAGTTTAGTGAACAGGTTTTGCTACAGACTGCCTGCGTTCAAATATTCACTCTGCCATGTCATCGTGGCAAAACTCGTGGGGAGTTTTTTTTCCCCCCTAACTTCTTAGTGTTGCAGTTTTCCCATCTGTAAAATGGGATAAATAATAATTGGTGAAGTTTTGCAGGAATCATTGAATTAATTTAAAAGTTAAAATAGTGCCTAGCATAGGGGAGGTGCTCAACAAATGCTAGTTATTCTTAAAAGCTGCCAAAGAGAGATAATGACCATTGCCTCTTAATTATCTTTCTCATGAGAATTCTGTAAGATAATCTACAATGAAAGCATTCTGGTATATAATAGATACTCTGTAATTGTTGACTCCCTCTCATTACCCCAGCCATAACTCCCAGGTAGCAATGGAAAATATGGAAAAAGCAAGGCACATTTTGGTAGCATTAGATCTAGTCTATATTTACACTTCATCGGAAACCTATCTTGAAATAAGCTTGAATCAGCGGCAGAAAAAGGACTGCCTTTTTTATTTTTGTTTTTCTTAATTTTTATTATTTTAAGTATTTTTAAAAGCTTTCCTGAGGTCTAATTTGTATACAAAAAACCTGCACATTTTTAATATATATAATTGGGTAGTTTCAACATATGCATATACCTGTGAAATCATCACCATAGTCAGGGTAATAAACAATCCATCTCTTAAAAACATTCCTCTTGCAGCCCTCTTCCCCCATTTTTTCCTGTGGTAAGTATACTTAATATATAAGAACGACCCTCTTAATAACATTTTTAAATGCACAATACAGTATATAGGCACCAGTACTATAGGCATTATGTCGTAGAGCAGATCTCTAGAACTTAATCATCTTGTGTAACTGAAACTTTATACCCATTGAACAACAACTCCCCATTTCTCCACGCTCCTGGCCCCCTGACAACCACTGTTCTACTCTTTGCTTCTGTGAGTTTAACTCTTAGAGATACCCCATATAAGTGGAATCATGCAGTATTTGCCCTTCTGTGACTGGCTTATTTTACTTAGTATAATGTCCTTTAGGTTCATCCATGTAAACAGGATATTGCATATGGTGGAATTTCCTTTTTTTTTTTTTTTAAGGCTGAATAATATATATATGTATATATATACATATATTCTATATATATCTTTGAATGTATGGATAAGATATCCATATATCTGTATCTATACCTTTTCTTTATCCATTTATCTTTATCCATTCATCCATTGATGGGTTTTTAGTTTTTTCCATATCTTGACTATTGTGAATAATGCAGTGAATGTGGTAGTGCAGATATCAAAGAAGACTTGCAGATGGCCAATAAGCATATGAAAAGGTACTCACCATCACTAATCATCAGAGAAATGCAAATCAAAGCCATAAAGAGGTATCATCTCACACCTGTTAGGATGGCTTTTTTTTTTTTTAAAGGTAAGTATTGGCAAGGATGTGAAGAATTAAAACCTTTGTACACCATTGGTGGGAATGTAAAATAGTGCCGTTGCTGTGCAAAACAGCATGGAGGTTCCTCAATAAATTAAAAACAGAACTACCATGCGATCCAGCAAATCCACTCCTGGTATCTATCTAGAATAATTTATATAAAGATTGTCTTTTCCCCTTAACTTCCCCTAAATTCATGTGTCATTATTCACAGATGCTTATTATGGTCCAACGTATGTAACATTTATGCAAAAAAAAAAAAATCACTATATTTTCTCTATCCTTAAAAAATTTCAGTTTTGTTTGGGAAAGATGATCTTTGCTACCCAAATTATCACTAGAAGGGAAGAGTCCCCAGGCAACTGGCAATATTGTTATATTGTTATGCTATGTGCTAGAGAGGAGGCCAGATTGGTCATGATTCCTCAAGCACCCCAGAGGTTTTTTTTTTCCCTTACCACATCCGTCCATGAAGAGTTTCAGATGTTTGTGCTCTAAATTTCTGATGGATACGTCCAGCTTGGGAGCTTGATGGACTCGGGAACCAGATTGTTAAATATCTAATCCTGGCTCTGCTCCTTACTAGCTGTGTGACTTTGTCGAATTAAACTCCTGGTGCTCCAGACTCCTCAAATGTAAAATAAGGAAGAAGATAATGACTGATTCCTGGGGTCATGGTGGGGATCACAAGAGTAAAGAGTGGTGAAGTGTTTAGTGGTAGAGTGTCTGGCATTGCAGGAAGCCCTATATATCTGTTAACTGGCTATCATTGTCTGCTGCTGTTTGCTTAATATTTAATATTTAAATATTGTTCTTATGCTGGATAAAACTGTCTTTGTCAGGCCACAATAGACAACTTGGTCTCTTTGCCTCAAATCCATCTGGATTCATAAGTTTACAATATCTACTCTAAAAATATCAATTTCCCTTTATATATTGATCGAAACCTTGGACTTCCCCTCGTTGGTGAGCCACCAGCACCCAGGAAAGCTGCTCTCTGTTCTTTTCCTCCCCAGCGAGCTAGCTGCTATTTCTGACCTTGACCCGATGGTCTCCAGAGCTTGGTATTTCAAATGGACTGACTTTTGTGGGGGCTTCTGTGGTCTCTCAGTGTAGCAACCCTGATGAAGGCCATGCTCTCCCTATCATGCCACCCCAGCCCCTAGCTTTCCAGCAGATTCTCCTTACTGGATTTTCACCTTCCTAGATGCTCCTTTAGACAGGACTTGACATGGCTCTAGGCTGGCCTACTTGCTTGATTGGCTCATATTGAGACCACAAGGAACAGGTACTCGTCCCTCGTTCTGACAATCTGGAAATGCTGGCACATTGCAATGCAGCAACTTTTAACCTTTATCTGCAGCCCCCTTTATCTTTTCTCTCACCAGCGTCAAGGCAATATTCCTTCATGTTGTCCAGCTTTAGAGAACAATTTAAAGCTCTCAGAGAAGCCACTGGATGCCCCCTCCATAAGCTAAAGGTTATTGAGGTAAATCCTCTCTTTTTGGGAAAATAGATTGGGGTATCACAACAAAGCCATTTCCAAAGAAATTTCTTTACAAATCATTATATCTCTATACCCCCTCTCTCAATCCTGTTATAGGCTGTACTTGCAGTTTGATATCTGCTATATACTACATTAATCAAAATAGATAAAAAGGATCTCATTTTCCTGTTATTATTATTTTTAATCACAACTGGGAACTTTCAAAAGCCCAGAGAATTTTATTCCTCTCTTTCTCTTACCATATCAAGGAGCTAAGGATTCAGCTGATGAAAAATGTCTGGCAATCTTTTCATTTTAAAGAATCACCTTGATATATAGAAACAATTAGAAATTAAAAAAAAATAGCTGGGTCAAATCTCCCTCAGAAGATGTCAGGAGTCCCAAGTCTTAAACTGGCAGCTCAATTTAAACCTATTTTCCCTGTTGTGTATTTTATTAAGCCACTGGGAATAGATGCCAATATTCACTAACCCTTAGGGACTTGTTTAAAAGCTTTTTCGATTGATAGCTGCAAGATGTGAACAAATAACATTCTGTGGTTTAATAGTGGGTTTGCTGAAAACAAGCAATTTGTAATACATTTAGCTACAAGAATAATTAGGATCATAGATTTATATTAATAAGAGGTATAGATTTGAAGTGGGGCTCCATGATGATTTAGAAAATGGGGAACAACCAATAATCCTTTCGGCATTCGCAAAAGTGATATTGATCTTTCGTTAGCCTTTTTTTCTAACCTGTATCAACGATTCAAAAATAAAAAGATGCCCTTTAAAAGGAAATGAGCGAAAGTATATAAATACTTGGTATTGATGAGGTATGGTAAAGTAGGTGCTTTAACATAGTTCAGGTGGAAATGTAATTGTTACAAGCTTTTTGAAGAAAAATTTGACAAAATGCTTAACAGCCTTAAAAATTACATACACTTAAGTCCAATATTTTTTTTCTAGACTCTCTCTTAGTGAAAGAAAAAACATGTAAGAATATTTTTCAAACACATTTTTATAAGTGAAGCAATCTTAATGTTTAACAATACAGCTTTTGCTAAATTATCATATATATGTATGAGGGAATTTTATGGAATCCTTTAAAATTAGGATATAAGTTTATATTTATCAATATAGAAAATGTTCAAAGAAAAGTAGAGAGCATATGTAGAATCAAATCCCATGTATGTTTTACATTTCATATATGTATGTATAAGATATATAGGTTGGAAAGAACCATTATTTTAAGAGAGGTTATTCCTGAGCAGGGGAATTTTGAATGATTCATCCCTTTTTCATACATGTATTTTCTAATTTTTCCATAACAAATATGAACATTTAAAAAGAAGACAGTCATCAGTCATTATATTATGTATATTATACATAATATAATGTATTATTTATTATTATTTTATATGATTCAGAAGCAAGAAATATATCAAAAGAAGAAGAAAATGCATCCACTCAATATTCAATACAGACAGGTATAAGAGAAAAATATAGCTTAGTGCTAATGGAAAAAGAAAACTGGAATCTCCTTTTCAATGAATATTGATCACCTATTAATTGTACATTTCTGTGTGTGCAACAGAGAATCCCTAAAATACCTAAGGCAAGAGGATTAGATCAAAGGACATAGAGTATATATTTTGAGTGAAACAGTTCATTAAATTTCCTGGATTGTGAATAAATGTCTGTCCCTAATAATTCATCTACTATGTCATCTATGTCAATAGATTTTTGAATTCTATCTTACTTTCTCTTAACTGAACTATGGAAGGTTGGTCTTTTATTTTTGCATGTTTCCCTCCCATGGTAGAAAATAACGGTTATGCATAATTAACATGGGGTGCATGGTAGTTTCATTTTGTGTCCAGCCAAAGCCTCCAGAACGACCCCTCTATCAAACTCTTCCATCTGCAATGAAAATGTCTTCTTTCTGTAAGGCACATGTTTCCAAGGAAACTTTATGGAAATTGAAAAGCTCCAAACATACCATCTTCTACCTAAAGGAGAAAATGACACGATGTTAATGACTAATGTGATTCTCTCAGGCTCCATGAAATGTGTCGGTCATTGCTATTCAGGATGGAGACGAGTCATAAGGGATGCCCTAACTATGTTCTGCATGCCAAAGAGAGAAATGTGCTCACATTATCTCTTAGCTATAAACCATGAAAGGGAGAAAGGGTTTGTGGGGATAAGTGGAAAATCATTAGCAAGTCTCTAGTAAGAGAGCAAGGAGAGAGCTAATGCATTAAGGCTAAACTGGCTTCTCAGAATGTTTATCAAATCTGTCACCTTCCTCCCTCAACACTCTTATTCTCTTTGCTTTTTCTATCCAGTTGATCTGAATCCTCAGCCTGTAGAGAGAGCAGTTATTAATAACTAAATTCTATACGTAAAGTATTTGAATAGCCAAAATAATGTTGTAGCAGAAGAACAAAGTTGGAAATTGGCAGTACCCTACTTCAAGACTTATTATAAAGCCTTGAATATTTGAATATTTAGAATATTCTAAACCATGTATTGGCAAAAGAGGAGACTGATCAATGGAACAGAGTAGAGAGATCAGAAGTAGATACCCATAAAAAATAGTCATTAAAAAAAATATATTTTATTTATTTATTTAACAGAGAGAGAGATCACAAGTAGGTAGAGAGGCAGGCAGAGAGAGAGAGAGGGAGGGAGGAGCAGGCTCCCTGCTGAGCAGAGAGCCCGATGTGGGGCTCCATGCCAGGACCCTGAGATCATGACCTGAGCTGAAGGCAGAGGCTTTAACTCACTGAGCCACCCAGGCACCCCCCAAAATAGTCATATTTTTAAAATTTAAATCAAATCATAATTTGATTTTTGACATAAAGGTGATACAATGGAGCAAAGATGGTCTCTTCAACAAACAATGCTAGAAAAACTGGACATCCATGTGCAAAAAAATGAATCTAGACACAGACCTTACATCTTTTTTTTTATTTTATTTTTTAATTAACATATAATGTATTATTTACCCCAGGGTACAGGTCTGTGAATCATCAGGCTTACACATTTCACAGCATTTGCCATAGCACATACCCTCCCCAATGTCCATATCCCTATCCACCCCCCCACCTCCCAGCAACCCTTAGTTTGTTTCGTGAGTTTAGGAGTCTCTTATGGTTTGTCTCCTTCCCCATCC
>CM052798.1:47833713-47889074 GCA_028533885.1 Nasua narica
GTTCCCCTTTCTCCGCATCCTCGCCAACATCTGTCGTTCCCTGACTTGCTAATTTTAGCCATTCTGACTGGTGTGAGGTGGTATCTCACTGTGGTTTTGATTTGTATTTCTCTGATGCCGAGTGATGTTGAGCATTTTTTCATGTGACAGACCTTACATCTTTCACACAAATTAACTCAAAATGCATCACAGATCTATATGTAAAACACAAAACTATAAAACTCCTAAAGATAACAGGAGAAAACCTATATGACCTTGGATATAGTGAGGCCTTTTTATACCAAAGACATGATCCATGAAGGAAATCACTGATGAGATGGACTTCATTAAAATTAAAAATTTCTGTCCTAAAAAAAATGTCAAGAGAATGAGAATGTCCCAAGGCACAGACTGGGAGAAAATATTAGCAAGCAACATATCTGATAAAGGACTGTTATCCAAAGTATACAAAGAATGCCTAAAACTCAACAATGAGAGAACAACTAGATTAAGAAATGGGCCACAGACTTTGACAACTCACTAAGGAAGGTACATTTTTGGCAAATAAGTACCTGAAAAGATTCTCCATATCCTATGTCATCAGGAAAATGCAAATTAAAACAATGTGATACCACTACCTATCTATTAGATCAGTCAAAATCTGGAACACTGATAACACCAAATGCTGGGGAAGATGTCGAGCAATAGGAACTCTCATTTATTGCTAGTGGGAACACAAAATGGTACAGCCACTTGGGAAGAGAGTTTGGCATTTTCTTACAAAACTAAACATACTCATACCACAAAATCCAGCAGTCATCCTCCTTGATATTGACCCAGATGGTTAAAAGCTACTCTATAAATATGTCCTAAGGAAAAAAGGAATTTGGAAGAATAGTAATGTGCATATCGCAGGCTACAAAATGGCCAATGTGATCTAATTTTAATGAAATGAGATGTGTGTGCTTTTTTCTATATACACATTTCTATCCAGTCATCTATCTATCTATCCACATATCCAGCCTGGAAGGACATAGAACAAAATCTTACCAGCTGTTTTCTTCAAGTTGGGAAGTTACTAGAGATTTTCTATTTTTTCTTATACTTTTAGTTATTTTCTAAATGAAAAAAATGGTTCCCTATATATATGAATAAAACTCTTTAATAAAAAATAAGAGGCAGATGGCAAATTGAATTTTTGGGTAATGGATAAGGCAAATTGTTATCCTTCCATATCGTGTATTATAAATTAACATCAGAAGATGACTCTCCAACATAGACATAGTCAAAAATCTTGAAGAGGAAATCGCAAAAGAATAAACAAATTCAACCTTCTAGTCATCAAAGTTATGCATTAAAATGAGACTCTTATTTTCCCTATCAAAGTAGAAAATTATTTTTTAAGGCTGAACAATCATTGCAGAGTACTGGCAAACGTTTGGGCAGAACCTCCATTTGTTTTGACTCATGTTTATACGTGGAGAGATTACATCTAGATGAATACCTCTGGCTTCTCTCTTCTCAGCCCTCTCTCTCACCCTCCATTGCTTCTTATGGGAAACCATAAGAGACCTTTCTCGATTCTAATTCTGAGAACGCCTACCTACCATAATTTGCCTTCCTGTAATATTCCATGTGATCAGTTTACCAGACAGGACCCCAGGGGGTAGCCTGTGGAGTCCTCCTGGGCCAGGGATGGAGTCCATAAATCTGACTGGCTTAGAGGTCAGATATTAACAAGGCAGTTTGACTGCAAATCTGAAGCATTGTCTTCAAATTCATTTTTTATCAGTAACAAAATTGATGTTTTCATCTTCCCTCGTGTGAATCGCATCTCTCAAAAATCCCAGGGGTAAGGGTAAGAGGAGAGAAGAACTCACATACACTACTATGGACAGTATAAAGATAATCTTCTTTCTGGAGACCACTTTTGCAGTGTGCAACCAAGGCTTTGCCCTTCGCTGGCGCACTTCTCTAAGCCCTCATGCTAAGAAAGCAATCAGAGGAATAGACAAAATATGTGTATATGAATGTCTAGCATAGTCCTACTCATGATAGCAAAAATTGGAAAAAACAAGTATCTGACTATGTAAGATAATTAAGAAAAATATATTTGTGTGGGATAAAAAGATATTAAAAGTCATGTGGATGAGTATTAGTAGCATGATAAATTGTTCACTATACATTGATAAAATTTTAAATGTGCTGCAGAATAGTATATGCAATATGATACCAACTCTGTAATGCATTAATGAATCTTACAAACTTGAGTAAAAAAAGTATTGGTAGAACAGTATCAAAATATTGACGTAGTTGCTTTTTTTTTTTTTTTTAAGATTTTATTTATTTATTTGACAGAGAGAAAGCGATCACAAGTAGGCAGAGAGGCAGGCAGAGGGAGGGGGGAAGCAGGCTCCCCGCCGAGCAGAGCCCGCTGCTGGGCAGATCCTAGGACCCTGAGATCATAACCTGAGCCGAAGGCAGAGACTTTAACCCACTGAGCCACCCAGGCACCCCTGACAGTAGTTACTTCTGGGTTACCAGTGCTATTGTTCTTTTTTTGTTTCTGATTTTCCAAGTTTTCTGTATTATGTATTATTAAAATAATCAGAAAAATATTAGATGTAGCAAATTAATAACTCAAATTTGTAATTACATTTGTAAAAAACTTTTCATAGGATAACAGTTAATAATTATGTACACGTTTGGGGCCCTTGGGTGGCTCGTCAGTTAAGCGTCTGCCTCCAGCTCAGGTCATGATCTCAGGGTCCTGGGATTGAGCCCCACATCAGGCTCGCTGCTCCATGGGGAGACTGCTTCTCCCTCTCTCTCTGCCTCCCTCTCTCCCTCTGTCTCTAACATGAATAAACAAATAAAATCTTAAAAAAATGATGCTCATTTTTTTTTAAAAGATTGTATTTATTTATTTATTAGGAAAGAGAGAGAGTGAGAGAGAGCATGAGAAGGGAGAAGGTCAGAGTGAGAAGCGGACTCCCCATGGAGCTGGGAGCCCGATGTGGGACTCGATCCCAGGACTCCGGGATCATGACCTGAGCCAAAGGCAGTTGCTTAACCAACTGAGCCACCCAGGCGCCCAAAAAATGATGTTCATGTTTAAAGGGGTTTTTAAACGTAAGAAAGAAAAGGGGCATCTGGTGGCTCAGTAGTTTAAATGTCTGCCTTTAGTTCATGATCCCAGCTCAGCAGAGAGCTTGCTTCTTCTTCTCCCTTTACTGCCCCCTCTCCTTGTGCTTTCTCTATCAAATAAATAAATAAAACCTAAAAAAAAAAAAAATGTAAGAAAGAAAAAATTCTAATTAAAAGGGTGCCTGGGTGTTTCAGTCTATTAATTGACTAACTCTTGATTTCGGCTCCAGTCATGACCTCAGGATCATGAGTTCAGCTCTGTGCAGGGTTTGGAGCCTGATTGAGATTCTTTCTCTCTCTCTCCCTTGGCCCCTCTCCTAACTTTCTTCCCCTTTCTAAAAAAAAAAAAGAAAAAGGAAAAATTCTAATAAAAATTAATGAATGTACCATGGGCCAAAAAGAACTGGGTTAATATTCTGGTGTTTTGTTATTTGTATGAACTCATATCTTCCAAAATTCAAGTGGTTATAATACATACCTTGCAGAACTGTGGAGGATGAAAGATTATTTATAAAAATCAGTGAGTCTGAGGCAAAATATGCTCTGAACAAATGGTAATTTTATTATAGGTAATATGTAAAGTATTCATTTTCAAATGGTTAAGTATGGTCATTCACCAAATCCTCACTTTTTAAAAGCATTTATTCAATGTTTCCATTAAGAGGGTTTTGAAACATGAATTAAAAAAATTAACATTGGGGGCACCTGGGTGGCTCAGTTGGTTGGGCAACTGCCTTCGGCTCAGGTCATGATTCCGGAGTCCTGGGATCGAGTTCCACATCGGGCTCCAAGCTCCATGGGGAGTCCGCTTCTCACTCTGACCTTCTCCCTTTTCATGCTCTCTCTCACTCTCTCTCTTTAAAATAAATAAATAAATAAATAAATAAACATTGAGCCAAATCTAGAAAAATGTCTGGCCAAATCTAGACAATTTATTTTTCATCTCATCTTATAAACCTCTGGTCCCTTGATTAAGCATTAAAGAAATCTTCCCCTAAAGTGATACTTTAGAAAATTCCTTTGTGGGTACCTGGGTGGCTCAGTTGGTTGGGAGACTGCCTTCGGCTCAGGTCATGATCCCGGAGTCCTGGGATCGAGTCCCACATTGGGCTCCCAGCTCCATGGGGAGTCCGCTTCTCACTCTGACCTTCTCCCTTCTCATGCTCTCTCTCATTCTCTCTCTCCTAATAAAATAAATAAACAAAATCTTTAAAAAAAAAAAAAGAAAATTCCTTTGTTTAATTCCGTCAAGTTTTTACATTCTGATGCAGTCTATCATGGTAAGACTCTGGACAGATGAAGGACATTGATGTAATTTTTTTTTTTTTTTAAATAAGAGAAAGGCTACCGTGAAAAGGGAAGTAGAAGTAATAAGAACCTATATATTGCTAGAATAAGGTACATATAGAAATAGAGGACCTGGAAATTGATTCTTTTACAACTATCAATAACAATGCACCATTGGAGTATTCTGTGCTCACAGAGAAATGCCCATCCCAGTTTGAAGACCCATCTAGAAAAATGGGATGACTTTGCTCAACATGAAATCTCATGTGATGGGGTGCCTGGGTGGCTCAGTGGGGTAAAGCCTCTGCCTTCAGCACAGGTCATGATCCCAGGGCCCGGCATCAGGCTCTCTGCTCAGCAGGGAGCTTGCTTCCCCCTCCCTCTCTGCCTGCCTCTCTGCCTACTTGTGATCTCTCTCTCTGTCAAATAAATAAGTAAAATCTTAAAAAAAACACATTAAATCTCATGTGGAGAAACAAAAAGGAAGAAAGAAAATCTGTAGTATAGATAAATAAAAGAGATAGGAATAATTTATTCATAAATAATTAAAACAACTAATAGTTAAGTTTACCAAAGGTATTATAAATTATCTCATTGGGTCCTTACAACAACACCAAAAAAAGGCTCTGAGAATTTGAGTAAATTGTCTAAGTTCACACAAAATGAAGTGGCAGAACCAGGACATAAATCCAGTCTTCTAGGTGTGCAAGATGTGTACTAGATAATAAACATTACCTGTACTACATTATGGCTGAAACCATTTTAAATGACTACATTCTTTTTTCAAAGACTAATTTCATTAAAACTTTCTTAAAATAGTATTCTCAAGTATTTTAGTAAGGGAGTATGTGGAATATATAGATTTATTTTCTTACTGCCCATGTTTTCTTTCAATCATCAAGCTAGAAATTCTATTGCTATTTAGTTTTTAAATCAATAAAGAATCAAGGACCTTTTCTCCAAAGAAAATATGCAAAACATCAATAGGTACATGAAAAGATGCTCAACATAATTAGTCATTAGGGAAATAAAAATTAAAGACAAAATGAGATATCCCCTCATACTTATTAGAATGGCTATCATCAAAAAAAAAAGACAGCAAATGCTGGTGTGATTGCGGAGAAAAGGAAACCCTTGTGTGCTGTTGGTTGGATTGTAAATTGGTATAACTACTATGGAAAACAGTGTGGTGGATCCTCAAAAAGTAAAAATAGAACTGCCATATGATCCAGTAATTCCACTTCTGGGAATATATCCAAAGGAAATGAAAAAACTAACCTGATAAATACCTGCACCCCCCACGTTCATAGCAGCATTACTTGGAATAGCCAAGACACGGAAGCAGTCTAAGTGTTGATGGATGAATGGATAAAAACATTGTGGTACATATATATACCATGGAATGTTATTAAGCTATAAGACAACATGGACAGAACTTGAAGGCATTTTGCTAAGTGAAATAAGTCAGACAGAAGACAAGTCCTATATGATCTCACTTCTATATGGATTCTAAAAAAAACAAAAAAGCAAAAACCCACCCCCCTACTAAACTCATAGAAAGAGATCAGATTTGTGGGTACCAGAGGTAGAGGGTAGGTGAAGGGAAAATTGGAGGAAGGTAATCAAAAGGTACAAATTCCAGTTAAAAGATAATTAAGCACTAGGGATATAATACACAACATGATGACTATAGCTAATGCTGTTGTATGATATATAGGAACGTCGCTAAGAGAGTTAATCCTAAGAGTTCTCATCACAAGGAGAATTTTTTACTTTTTTTTTTTTTAAAGATTTTATTTATTTATTTGACAGAGAGAGAGAGAGATCACAAGTAGGCAGAGAGGCAGACAGAGAGAGAGGGGGAAGTGGGCTCCCTGCTGAGCGGAGAGCCCAATGCGGGGCTTGATCCCAGGATCCTGAGATCATGACCTGAGCCAAAGGCAGAGGCTCTAACCCACTGAGCCACCCAGGCACCCCAACTTTTTACTTTAAAAAATTTTTCTTTTATCTTTCTTTTCTTTTTATTGTATCTATAAGAGAAGATGGATGTTAGCTGAACTTACTGTGGTAATCATTTCACTATATATGCGTATATATACATATATAAAAATGTATGTATATATATTTTATATATTTTGGATATTAACCTGTGATCAGATATATGGTTTGCAAAAATCGTGTGTGTGTGTGTGTGTAGAGAGAAATGATTTTTATATATACTTATATATAAACCACACCACACTGCTGTCCTTTAAAAATGTATACACTGATACATGTCAATTATTTCAATAGTTTCAATAAAATTCAAAAAAAAAGATAAAAGAATAAGAGAAAAGGTGGATTATTCCAAAAGTCAGAACAAGAATGGATCTCATTGTACAATAATCGGCATAACAAAAGTACAAGAAGGTGTGGACCTTGGTATAAAAGGATGTGAGAAGGCCCTCTGAAGAAGAATCAAGACACAGAAAATGCAAGATTTGGAGAGCTAACGAGGGCCCAGTTGGAGGAGTATCTAAAGAGAGAGAAGAAATGGAGGATGAGAAGCCCTACCGGCCTGTAATTAGGCAGGGGGAGGGGCTGTTGCTAGGATACCTGTTCAGGTGCTGCTGGCAATTCCAGTCCTTTGCAGCTGGGTTCTGAAGAGGAGTGGCTCTTAGGTAGCTGACATCCTTTGTGCCTCTGGTCATTAAAAATATAATTTAATAGCAAGGGAATTCAGCAGAGCTGTGATTCTGAGGCTCTTGCCTTGGTTTTGGTGAGAGAAGTTGCCCATTCTGTTTTGGTCCTGGCTGAGTTTGAAGCCGTAGTCTCTGTGCTCTGCACGAACAGGGACTCAACATTACAAGTAATGGCATTTTAGTTTCTCCCAAATTTTTCCCAGAATGTCTGTGTTACTAAACCATAAACCACTGCAGTGTTCTTTCTAGAGGAAGGATCAGATAGCTGGTATAACTGTCCCAGTTGGGAATAGCTCTTTGCCTTTCAAGAACCAAGGACTGAATGTGTCCAGCTGATGTGGTATGTAGATTGTATTTAGGATGTATTTAATTTAGGAATCAGCCACATATTTGACCCATGAGCTTGGGCAGAAAACGGAAGTGGGAGCTAATATCAACATGTAATTTAGGTATCAGACTATTACAGGCTAAACTTACTGCAAGGGAATACTCTACTAATAGTGGTGTATTATTGTACAGAAATATGTATTTCTGGTAACATCCCCAGATCTGCTCAGTAAGAATTGAACAAATTGTTGGTCATACTCAGTCTTGACAATCCTTTTTGCAGAAGCAGGAAACAAAACTAATGATCTTATTATCCCTCCCCACTAAATACTCAGGGTAGACTAGGCTTTAGGGGATAACAAGGTCTGTGATCTCAGCCACTCCTGGTTTCTATCCCTGGTTGTTTTCAGAGGCTAAAGGGACTGCTCTGAAAGCTGAAGATCCTGGGGATAAATACATTCAAGTACCTGTGTTACAGAGGAAAAATTTTCCACTACTATTCAAGTTTCTTTTTGTTGGTCTAAGAATTAAGTTGACATGAGACAGATTAACAAAAGAAAATAAAATTTATGTATGTACAGGCACTGTATAAGAAAACGAGGCTCACAAGCAGATAGGCAATTGAAGCTTATATGCCATCTGGAACTAATAAGAAGGAGGTAGGGGTCTTGGACTTTAAAGGGAAGGAAGACAATTCCATAGGAAGATGAAAAAAAGTACATGTTTGGTAAACAAATGTTTGCTATGCCATAAGGAAACAATAAGACAGAGAGAGGAATTTTTTTAAAAAACAGACATTGCTAAGTTCCTCGCTGTCTATCATGCCTAGTGCATATTATACTGCAGTTATCTTTGGTGATAGTTCCCTTTCCAGAGCAGTTCCTCTATCTAATTTCTTTAGGCAGTTAGGGAGAAGGTCAAAAGTTCTTCCTGAGCCTTCTGTTTCTTAAAAATAGTCAGCCTAAAATAATCCACATGACAAAAAGACATACTTCAGAGTGCCAAATTTTGCTCCCCTACACCTGCTAAGTTAGTAAAGTAGAAATTGTTTATCTTGTTTACTTAGAACTCACACATGGATATCAGTCTGTGTCTCTCAGACCTATACCAATTACTTTTATTGTTATTTATGATCTCAGTCATATAATTCTTTGAGCAGCAACAGCCATGCTTTGTGGTACAGAGATCTTTCTGCTTTTGCCAGAGCTTTTGGAGGACATGAGACAGAGAGACAGAGAGTAGGGTGCATGGCTGGTCATAGGCAGGGTTGGGGGTAGGTCTAATTAACTAGGGAGCTTCAAAAGTTCATGAGTTGCCAAAGTGATAAAATCGAAAGTACCAGCTAAAATAGCTTGGAGAGGCTGGAGAAAGAGATTAAGCAACTTTTGGATCATGGAAAACTTTCTCTCCTCTGGCTTGTGGGAGGATAGCTGCAATGCTCAGCACAAAGTAGCTTTTGCATAAATAGATATTGCATATTGAATGAATGAAATATAAAAATATGAGTATAGGATAGTTTTATTTTTCACTAATAACATCTGGGTAAAAATGATGGAGTGGGATGAATCACATAATTTTCCTCTCTAGTACCCAACTGAATGAGGAAAAAAAGTAGTAATACAAAATCAAGCAAAAAATAATCATAAGAAGTCTAACAGGGAAAAGGGGGCAATGTTTTTTGCCAAATTTTGAACCATCTATAGTCATAAAAAGAAAGAAAATGTGAGACTTGTTTTGTTGGCTCCTAATCTGGGTCCAACTCCACAACATCAGCTTTAGGGGAAAAAATGGGTCAATCCAATTTTGGTCTTTTTTTTTTTTTTTTTTTAATGGAATAGAAGCTGCTTTGAGGAGAGAAGTAAATGGACAAAATTAAGTCCATGCTATGTCTGATGGGTGCTCCATGTTAAATGGTGGTAACAATGAAAGGTGCCCATTGAACAATGCCTATTGAACAGAATAGACCCCTCCCAGGTCAAGTAAGTAATGATAAGAGAGAGTTAACAAAATATCAAAAGAGAAAACATAGCAAAGGCTCTTTTATAAAAACTGCACTAAACACAAGTTGATATTTCTCCAAACCTATTCCCCATTCTCAAACCACAGCCTGGTAAGGTGGGAATGGAATTTTAGGGAATTTCTCAACAGAATATCAGAGGAAATAAAGTAGATATTCGGAGTGGACAACATTAATATTGGGTGTATATGAAAAAACTGCATGACAACTATGCAAGCAATCTATAAAAGCATGAAAGTGAAACATACTATGGAATAGAAAAATAGACAATGGACAATGCAAAAAAATATCACTCAAGGGTCAGAAGGCAAATGCCTGTGATCATTTCTTGCTAAAGAAGGATTAATACAAGCACAAATTTTGTAAAATGAGAGTTCTGATAAGTCAATAGAATAAGATGACACAGGAAAATGTGGGGATGAGATAAAAATGTGCCACCAAAATAACATCATCATGTAATGGATAAATGGGAACTACCAAGAACAGAATATCCATGACTCATATTCAAATCACTGATGTGGAGGAAAGGGTTGAAATGATCACACTAAATGAAGAGAAAAATGATGAGTATAAAGCAATTTTAGAGATAATTATAGGTTAAAAAACAAGATGATAAAGCATAAGTCTACTTGGTGTTTTTGAAGTTGAAATTCCAAGAAGCAGGAAAGAATTCTGAAGTAGAAGAACTACATCTGAAGATTGATCAATGAGGGAAATCACTCTAGAATGAATGACACTGACTGATTTAAAAGATCCCTCAAGGATTGTTGAAGCTACAAACTCTCAGCAGGAGTATCTGGCAGCATTTCCCTGCTTCTACAGAATAGAGCAGCACTCACTATCTATTGCTTTCAGCTTTGGGCCTTTGGCGGAAGTGCTGACAAACAGAAACAAAAATTCTGCTCTTTAATCTGTTCCTGGGCATATACACCAGTGATGGTGGATATTATGTTCATGTCAATGGGAAGGTCTATATGGCCCGGATAGTTTATGATGCACTTGAAAAAATTGCCTATATTGGGGTGGTTCAGTTGGTTAAGTGACCTACTCTTGATTTGGACTCGGGTCATGATCTCAGGGTTGGGAGATGGAGCCCCGTGTCTAGCTCCAGGCTTAGCATTGAATCTACTTGAGTTTCCCTCCTCCCCCTCAGTCCCTCCCCCCACTGCGTTCTCTCTCTCTCAAATAAATAAATAAATAAAATCTTTTTTTAATTGCCTGCATTATTTAGAAGGAGCTTACATTATGCATTACGAAATTAATTATTTTTTCTTAAAAAAATTCTACAGAATATATAATTTCCCTAAATTGCTTTTATACCTATATATAACAGTAGCAATTTCTTTAAAAAATATTTTATCTATTTATTTGAGAGAGAGTATGAGTGGGTGAGAGGGGTAGAGGAAGAAGGAGAAGCAGACTCCCCACTGAACAGGGACCCCCATCACAGGGCTCAATCCCAGGACCCCGAGATTATGACCTGAGCCAAAGGTAGCCACTCAACCAACTGAGCCACCCCGGTGCCCCGGACAGTAGCAGTGTTTTATGATATCCTTCAAGGAATCCTAAAAAAGACAAAAGAACTGAGTTCCAGCTTCTGCTTCTGCCAGTTGTTTCGTATTCCTTTGGGCAAGTCAGTTAATCCCCTTGTCCTTCATTTTCTTAACGTGGCCAATGGGCAGGCATCACTTCCCTCATTTGATGGAAGAAACGTGCTTGAAGTTGAGTGACTTGTCCAAATGCACAGTTCACTTTCTGATTCAAGGCATTATGACTTTCCCATCACTCCACTTGCTGAGATAAAGTAAATGAATAGGTCAGGACAGTGTTTTCCGTAGGAAACTGCTTAGACATTATCAGTTCTGTGGTGGCAATACAGACAGTAGCACTCAGAAGTAACTTCACGTTTTTTCCCCCTCTGGTTTATTATTACTATTTTTAATATTAAAGTAAAGCCAAGTACAAGTTCCTATTGCAATGTAAAAAAGCATATTTTCCTATATGTTTTATAGTGTTTTATGTTCTAATAGAATTTGGGGGGCTGAACACTAATAAGAAATACAGTTGAGAGATGACTCCTTCCTTATTTTAAGGGTGGTAAAGAAAATTTTATTTCTGCCTGCTCATTTCTCACTCCGTTTACTCCTTATATGCCTGTTTTTAACCATGCGGTAGAGGATGCACTGTAATTTGTCTTCCTCCTCTTTTACATGTATATAGCTATTCTTCATTTATAACGATCATCGATCACAGAGAGCAGCCAAAATACCCTCCCAGGACTGGGGAAACTGTTGGCTTTTCTTGTTCCTCTTTTTCACCTCCTCATGGAGCCTCTTAGTAGCTGGCTCATCCAACAGGAAGAAGGGAAATGGAATTTACTAATACATCAATACATGAAATGGAAAAAAAAAAAAGAAAAGAAACCACCAGGAAGAAGGCTTCCAGAAGAAATATTATGATAGGACATTTATTAGATAAATGTAAGTTCAGACATATCTCATCTCTGAAAATCAAATTAAACCCCAGCTTTGATGCACTTGCTAGTTCTGAGCCAGTTCTTGTCGAGCACTCCTGATGCTCTCCAGATACCAGGTCGGATTCGTCAGTGTGGCAAGATTCAAACCAAATGGAAACACAACATCCGCCATGAATCTCTGCGTGTTCAGTGTACTCTTGGAACCATTTTGTTCCTTGAATCATTCATTCAACAAATAGTTATTATGTTCCTACTATGTGTCGGGTACTAAAATAAGAAAATGTTATTAATATAGTCAACAAGGCACTCTGCCGGTGCTAATGGGCATTCAAATCTGCCTAAGATTGATTTGTCAGGAGCCCCTTGGCTCCCCTAAACAACAGAAGGGCAGGCTGGCTGGACCTTTGGCCTGGCCTCAGACCAGGGTAACTGCTCGCAGGGGCTTGACTCCCTTGTCTCTCCCTTGCTCTCACTCTTGCGCTCCTCTCTCCATTTCCATGTTAATCTCTACTCTATTTCACCCTGCCCATTAACTTTGTGCTCCCAAGCCACCCTTCCCACAGTGTACAACTACAGCCACGGGGATCTCTGGCCAATAATCTTTACAGATTTACTTCTGGAGTAGAAAGCAAACTTTTCCCAACCAGCTTCAGTTACTTGCAAGGATCCTACTTGGCTAGAGGATGTGCCTACCTTTGGACCAGGTGGTTGAGTACAATATTAGCTCACTCGTGGTCATATGCCCACCCCTGGGGCCAGGAAGGGAGGGTCTGTGACCAGAATATGAGGCGAGGAGTCAAGGAAAAGGGTACAAAACTATGTAAAAATTAACATTGCAAAGAGAGCACTTCACTAGTTTCGAAGAAATGCCATGATAAAAAAAATCTAAAATTAATACATATCTGTTTATGGGTGCCTGGGTGGCACAGTCAGTTAAGCGTCTGCCTGTGCTGAGGTCATGATCCCAGAGTCCTGGGATGGAGCCCTGAGTCCTTGGGCTCCCTGCTCAGTGGGGAGCCTGCTTCTCCTTCTCCCTCGGCCCATCCCCCCACTGTGCTCTCTCTCTCTCTCTCTCTCTCTCTCCCCCTCTCTCTCCCTCACTCGCTCTCTCTCTCAAATAAATAAGTAAAATATTAAAAAAACTAAAACTAATATATATCTGTTTGAAAGCAGATGCAAATTCTATTAAAAGTGTGCAAAGAAAATCAACAATCTAGAAACGAAGAAATAAAATAGCCCAAATATTTTTAAAATGTTTAGCCAACTTCCACTGATCCTCAAGACTCCGCTAATACCTTAAGTATTTACTTGATCCCCAAGACTGGTTCGGATCTCCCCATTATACACATGTGCAGTATTCGTACTTCTCTTTTCTCACAGTTCACATAAGAGCAAGTCATTAATTATTTGTTTAAGTGAGACTGTAACCGACCTGAGAACTGGGACAAATCCAGAGTCCACATAATGCCTGACACATAGTAAGCCCATGGGAGACATTAATTTAATGAATGAAATGAAATCAATATAACAGTTTGATATGGGAAGATGGTCTTTTACTTTTGTTTCTTTATATACCTCAGAATTTTAGAAATAATGAGTTCTATTCCATCTTTTTCTTTTAAATCCCAGTATTTTGGAGTCTGCAGAACCCTACATCCTTATATCCTTCAGAACGAAGCTTTATAAAATGTGTGTATGTATTCAATGAGTAGGGGAGTCTATTCAATAGAACTTCAGAAAACAGAGACCAAAAAATAAAAAAATAATTTCCAGTTTGAAAATTGCGAATCTGTAGCTGTAAACTCTCTTGCAATCAGATAACACAAGTTGTTGATGTGAAAGCACTCCTAGATAATGATGTAAAACCATTTTCTCTGTGATGAAGTGATCTGAGTCTTACTGTTCTTTATAGTAAAAGAACATGCAACTGTTCTATACACGTGGACTCAAGTTCACTTCAGAAAAGTTTAAAAGGCATAGAATTCCATATTAGAATGTTTTCACTGCCAACTTTTAAACTGCTTTTGTTGAAAATGGGGACTAAAGGCTTCACTGGTCTCATGTTCTACAGCTAATCCTGGTTTGTGATTAGGGTTTCATGAGTAACACAGGAATAAAGATATTTCATGTCCACTAATTCATTTAAATTGTCAGAAAAACCCTTTGAAATTGAAATTGTTATTTTATTGTCACATCACTTTTATGGATGGTAACTGGGGGCTTGAAGAAGGAAGTCTCTAGGGGAAGGATTTGACACCAAGGACAGTACTCTGAAAACATAGTCAGCAGTAGTATTGACAGAATGAGTCATTTCTCAATATCATACTGACAGTAAATCTAGGGTAGAGATGGGAAACATATAATGATCAATGATTATGTGTTATTAACATACTAAGCTTTCTACATGTGATCAATTGTTTCATTTTATCCTCACTGTAATCTGATGAGGTGGACACCATTATGCTGATCTGACGAATGGGGAAGTAGACTCTCAGCAAGGTTAAGTAAGTTGCTTACATTCTCATAGCAATGAATAAGCAGCAGTGGCAAGGCCGAGAGCCCCACAAGTCCCAGATGTGGGACGCTCCCTGCATCTTCTCAACCTCATGTGCACAAATACCGAGGGCCCCACTGAACTGGCCATCCTTGACTTCGGTTCTATGCAGCAGCCTAGAGCTGCTGTAGCCCGGACCAGGCACGGAAGGGCACTAGGCCCCTGAAGCAGTAGGCCTTTCCAGATCCCCATTCCAGAAGCATCCACAATGGCACCTTGTTTCTCTGCATGCCCGTCTATCAGCCTTGGGTTGATTGTACTCCCGGAGGTTTTTTCTCCGCGGCTTTCTGCGGCAGACACCATGTGCTTCAGGCCTCACATGCATAGTATGCACCTGTTTCTGTCTGTGATCTCATTCCCCCTGTGTATCTGCCTCCAACCTCAGCTTGCCTACCCCTCATTCTAGGTTGTTTTCCTGGAGACCGAACTGTGCAACCCAGTGAACTTCTCCATCATCCATCATTTTCTTCAGCTACACTTCCAAGATTATCCTTCCTTGAGTATTCTCCCTCAGATCTAATATCTTTAGAATTCTGGTTCTAACTTTGTAATTACACTTATGGGACAGCATAATAATTCTTCATATTAATATTTCCCTCTTTAAATTACTGTGTAGCTTTTGTCTTTCGACCAAACTCTACTTATACAAAGGCTGGCCTAAAAAGACGGTAAGAGCCTCAGGAATGGACACAGGAATTCTTCCCACCCCATTCATTATTCCGGAATTGAAGCATTCACATCTGACTTGTTAATTCTTGGTCTTTAATGGGGTCTAGATCTTCCAGCGAACTAAGGTAGAAACATATTGATTATTGCAATTTACCTACTCTTTGTAAGATAATATACATGAAAATGTTTGGGAAATATATAAGCAAGTCCTGTTTATCTTACTACATACAGATTATGGTCACTTTTCTTTTATAAACTTTAAGGCTATTTTGTGTTTATATAGAAGACTCAGACATAAACAGATATGATTCTCAATTGTGGTAAATTCCTTTTTGTGTAAATAGACAAGAGCTTGCACTGACCTCCCAGTTGAAAATTTCACTTTATTTCTGTTTTAAAAGAATCAATGACATTTTTCTTTAGCCCTGATTGTTGAACCACAAGTGCAACCGTATTTAAGGGATTTTTTAACAGGTTATCCTGGCTTTATTTATTTATGTAGTCCCAACAATAAACTCAAAAGTTTAAGACAAATAGAGACTCTGATGAGCGGTGTTTAAATACTTTAGATTAGGAACAGTTATGCTGAAAGTCATATTTGTTTGAAATCCTCAAAAAATTGTTCCTGTTAATTTTCAGATGGCTTTTGTTATCGATAACACCGTTACACGCATGCATTGAATTACTTGTTATCCAAGCATATATGTACTACCTTTTTTATACTACTGTTTATACTTTTTGCCCTTCTTTCTGTGTTTATTTGTTTATCTGATACCACCTCATTATGCAAAGGGCTCGGGGTGGTCAAAAGTACAAAGACATTGAAGTTGAGATCAAGAGATGGAAAAAGGCACATGTTGCAAGCCCTTATACCGGTGGACCAGGCAGGTGACCAAATCAGGTGAGCCAAGTGAGCCAGGGGAGGTACTCCCTAAGGGACAACTGTCGTTGTCAGCAGTTCATTGCCTTGAGTGAACACTCACCCAAGGTTGCCGAATCTGATTTCTCATAGAATGGAGAAATACAGATTTCCTGATTTATACACATCGGCAACTCAACTAAAAGACAACAACAACAACAAACAAACAGAGTGAGTTTCTGAGGCCTGAAGTTAGGTGGTTGTTTTCCTTGAAGGAGTCAGGTGATCAGGAGGGGTAAGGTAGAGCCTTGAGAACTAAGGTAAGGGATTAGAGTTAATTCTGAATGAGGAGGAAGCCATAGGAGTGTCTGAGCCACCTGGAACAACCATTAAAGATCACAGTCTTCAATGACTGGGTTCTTAAATGAATGATTGGTAGTGAGTCATTACCTGCTACAATATTATCTGACATCTTTTACTGTTCATCCAGATACCTGTATGAAGAGAAGGCCGAGAGCAGGGAGATCATGTAGGAGGCTATTGTAATAGTTCAAGTGGAAAATGATGGTAGCTTAGTTCAGGGGGCAGTGAACAAAGTCTTGGTAAGAAGTGATGTGTGTTACTCCTGAGCCCTGCCCATAAAACACATTGATCCTTCCTGCTGTCTTTCTTCAGTCGAGTCTTTTTAAGGTGACCTGACTATTACCCCCATTTTGTAGACAAAGGTAAACACGGTGACACAGTTGATGAGGCTGGGACTTGAACGTAGGGCAGATTGTAAAGCCTATGCATAATAAGATATGAGTGAATTGCTGTGGTTATTTTATTTTATTTTATTTATTTCCACTGTGGCCATTTTAAAAGGAACAGTTAAATCTGGGCAAGAAAATGACTGTCTTGTTTCACTGTCCAATTGGGAACGCTGCAAGAAGTGTAATATATCCAGGGCATGACCTTGCTGCTCTTCATCGGCTGGATCTGTCCATGTAGGCTGGCCAGAGAGACACTTGACTCTGATGTGATCCAGCCCCTTACAGCAGAGACTGCCACAAAGAAAACAACACAGATCTTTAGCTGAGCATGGTTTCCAAATAGGCAAGCAACAGATTCACTTAACAAGGCACTGGAAGAACTACTGATAATCCAGGAAGCTATTAGGTTAAGTTCCAAAGTTTCAAAGCAACTCCGGAAAGAAAATAGCACTGAGGAGTTATAATTAGGCTCTTTGAGAGATGTGGGTTTTTTTGTTTTTGTTTTTGTTTTGTTTTTGTTTGTTTTTGAGAGAGATGTGTTTTGATCAGGAAATCTTTTGATCCCTTCATACTTGCAATTTCTTATAACCCTTGTATTTATGGCAAATTAAAATCGGTGCTTTACAGTTTACTTGTGTTATCACGTGGGCTTTCTCTCTTGAGCCCTGAAAAATGATGTGAAGTAGACAAGAAAGTATTTTATTGCTCAGATAGAAAAGGAAACTAAGCTGCAGAGAAATTACACATTTGGGCCAAAGAGACTCCGTGGAAAAAGTACCTATATCTTGACATTTCTACCCCGAACTCTCTCCACGACACCACACTGCCTCTCAAATACCACCACCCGGGCCTCAGCCTGGTTTTCTTTTTTCCCGTATGTGGGAAACCAACTCTGAATGCCAGAATCAAGTCATCCTACGGAAAAAGATTTATTTTTACAGAGGACAATATATGCTATACAACCTCAAAAAATACAAAGAAAACTCAATGAATTAGAGAAGCGTTTCCCCTTTTGATTTGCTCGTTATTTATCCTCAGAGGCTGTGATCTGCTGGTGTGCTATGCATGGTATGAGCCACATTCTCTGTAGCTTTCTGTCTTACTCATTTTGCACTCAGCCACTTTTTTCTTTTTCATTTCAGACAATGACATTCAGTATTACATGCTCAAAATTATCTTGCCTTCCTGATGTGAGCGCTCGCCCCTTTTTAAAAGATTGAGACATTAATATATTACTATTTAGAAACTCTGAAAGAGGTTGGGTAGCATACATAAAAATCATCTAGGCATTTGTCAGGAATTAATTGCTTTCAAATAACCGAGAATGTTCAATAAACAGCTGATGAAAAATTAAAAGGTGTCTTAGCAGTGGTGCATTATCTGAAGCCTGGGATCTTACTATGTGAATTCATCTGTATAAAAGCATTAGTAAGCAATGTACTTCTTTGTAAGACCTGAGTACAAGGAATCAGAAACTTTGACTTCTTTTTAAAATGAGAATTCTTGGGGCACCTGGGTGGCTCAGTGGGTTAAGCCTCTGCCTTTGGCTCAGGTCATGATCTCAGGGTCCTGGGATTGAGCCCCGCATCAGGCTCTCTGTTAAGCAGGGAGCCCGCTTCCCCCTCTCCCTCTCCCTGCCTCTCTGCCTACTTGTGATCTCCTTCTCTCTGTCAAATAAGTAAAATAAAATATTTAAAAACTAATAAATAAAATGGGAATTCTTACGAATAAATTCTGAAGGCACCATATAATTATCTTGCTTTACCCACTGAAAAACCAGATATATCATAAAGGGGAAAAAAAAAAACCAAACCTTACCAATGTCTTCTCTTGAGAGCAGAGGCAAGACCATGTGTCTTGATTTCTGAACCCACCAATCATCGTTTTAATTCTCTTTTATTGGCCTGTTGGCTATCTGTGCTTCCAGAGTTGCTTCTTTTAAATTGGTTTTTGTAGATCTGCTCCTTAAATTCCACACTCAATTCATCTGTCCCAAAGCCATCATTTCAAACACTTACCAGTGGCCATTCAGGAAACAAGAAACTATATACGAACATTGGAATCACCTAGGAAATATTTCAAAACACACCTCTTTTTTCTTTCTCTTCCCTATCATGTTCTGACCCTACCGTTAAAGATCATTTCTGAATCACTCCTTATAAAGGTCTTGGAAACAAATTCGTGGAAACATGGGCAAGCTAAGCTTTTTTGACTGTGTAATTGCCAAGAGAGCAAAGGATTTTACTGACTGAAGACAAATGTCACAAATCACCCAAGCTTAGCAAAACACAGAACATAAACTGGGGCAATAAAATAGGAGAAACAAATTGTATTTTTAATATTTTTTTCCATGTTAATAATCTCTAAACTGTTTCTGACATTAGTTACAAGGAATTTGAGAATGTATTACCTCTGTACATTCATGCTCCCAATGGCTTATTATAATAAGATTTTAATCTTTCAGAGTTGTTCCAGTTCATTCCTCCAAGACATCATTACTTTGCAGAATAACTAAAAGATGGGAAAATGCCTCCCCAACATACTCTAGGGTGTTCATCATTAGGCTCTGAATACCTGCACCTGGAGAATTGAGCTTAGTCAATCACCATACGTAAAAATTAACTGGGTTAAAAAGAAAAGAGGAAGAAGAAGTATAAGTACATTAGAGACAGCTTAGATGTTTCCCAGAAGAAAGGCTGTGTGTTGGTGTTTGGGCCAGAGGAAAAGTTAAGGAGACAGGTTCAGGATACAAGGGAATAATGAGGAAGAGGCAGGAAGACCTTGTGCTTCTGTTAGATACCCCTGACTCTTCTCATGGGGATTCCTAAGTCCTGAAATTGTAAATAGTTGAAAAGCCGTGCCCTCTCTGGGGTCTTCCTCCCACATATAATTGATTCTCTTCTTGATGTATTACTGTGTACGTATTAGACACTAGACCTGCCCCACTTCTAACTCCTTACTTAAGTTTCCACTCACTGCTCTTGCTATTCCCTGGCTAGAGCTAAGACCAGGAGGGGAAAAAAAGGAACTAAAAGATCTCATCCATAGCCTGGCCCAAACCTCAGACTTCAAGTGAAGGGATGGGTCGGGGATTTGGAGAATGGAAACCCAGTTCCTGGAGAGAGAGTCAAGGTGGAAAATCATAAAACCCAAGGCTGAGTCTAGATCAAGAGAACACTTGGACACTTCCTAATTTTATGCAAAGGAAAAGGGGTAGCTATCGTAATGGAAAATGGATTATAAATTATCTTAAACTTGGAAATAGGCAAAAGAAATGACTGTGGTATCCCTCAGGGTTAGTACTGGTTGAGTTTTTGTATTGACTAGGGTACTGGAAACCTCAGTAGGAGCAGAAGCTAAGTTGTAGATTTTCGTCTGGTAAAGCAGATACCGCAAAGTTTATAACTTATTGCTCCGCAACGCATTAAACACTTTTGTATGTAAGCCAGCTCTCTTCTCCTGACATTCTTTGATTAAATTCCCTATATACCTCTTGTTCCTAAAATGTTATTGGACATGTATAATACCTTCAATACCCCTCTCATTATTTAATAAATTAAATAAAATCTTTGACACGTGTTTGTTTTGTATTTGGATGATGTCATGACTTTTAATCTTTTGAGAATTAGACTTTAACAGCTTGGCAGTTCATCGACCAAGGTGTTCAATAAAACTCACTTGACAGAAAAAAGTAAATTGTATGGCCAGAGATGTATACCTCATGGGATACTAAGCCCAGATACATTTTCCCTTGGCTCCCTGAGTGAATTCCAAGTGATAAGAGAACTTTAAATTTTCTTATTCTCTAGGTTTTCTTTTTCTCTAGTTTCATTTCCCATTGCCCTCCCACACCCACCCTAGTTCTGTCCTGACTGGTAAATTACTTCCTGTGGGTATCACTCAAAACTTTGTGTTTGGCTTTATGGTCTTACAACGGTGTTTTTGGCTTTATGACAGGATTTTTATGTGTTTGGCTTTAGTGATTGCTAGAAGAAGCTGAAGCAGATCTATTCTCTGCTGGGTAAGAGAAACCAGAATCCAGTTTATTGGGGTGCCTGGGTGGCTCAGTGGGTTAAAGCCTCTGCCTTCGGCTCAGGTCATGATCTCGGGGTCCTGGGATCGAGCCCCGCATGGGGCTCTCTGCTCAGTGGGGAGCCTGCTTCCCATCTCCTCTCCTTCTGCCTGCCTCTCTGCCTACTTGTGTTTTCTCTCTCTCTCTCTCTCTGTCAAATAAATAAATAAATAAATAAATAAATAAATAAATAAATAAATAAATAAAATCTTAAAAAAAAAAAAGAATCCAGTTTATTTGCCTTTTTTGCTTGTGTCTTTTTGTGAGCTCAAACTGAGTAAGAATTTCATGGCCGCTAGGGAGAAAAAGAGTTGTGTGAGAGCTAGATAAGTGAATTCTTGTATTTTTTATGTTTACATCTGACCTGTGACTAAGTTGTAAAGTAAGCTAAAAACTCCATGTTTCTGTGTGCCTGTGAACTGAAAAGTGCTTTCCTAACTGTGTAAAAGTGTTAATAGAATATTGTCTCTTCAATTATAGGAACTTTGTTCTGATTCATTTGATGAGCTAAATAAGTGCTTATAAAACAGAAGTTACCAAATTCACAAATATGAAGAATCCAGACTTAGAATTATTTTAAATGTGCTAGGCTCTTAAGGAAAAAAAAATTCTTACATAAGCTGCTAGCTTAGAATAATTTTTGGATAAGAACCTTAGTTCACATAGTTATGATGAATATTTGGACAAATTAGACTGGCTTAGTGATTTTTGTTTAAAAAAGCAAAAATAACTTTTTGTCTTTTCCTCGTATGAATGAATCACTGTGGAGTATGAAGTAAGTATAGTTTAAAAAAAAGGTTTGGGTGTGCCTGGGTGGCTCAGTGGGTTAAAGCCTCTGCCTTCGGTTCAGGTCATTATCTCAGGGTCCTGGGATCAAGCCCTGCATCAGGTTCTCTGCTCAGCAGGGAGCCTGCCTCCCTGCCTACTTGTGATCTCTCTCTCTCTCTCTGTCAAATAAATAAATAAATAAAATCTTTAAAAATATAAAAATAAAAAAATTAAAAAAAGGTTTGGGTTGGTTTTCTCATGAAAAGACTAGCTAAGGTAAAATTTCAAAACTTCATATATTGATTTTCTGATCAAATAAGTTAACATTATTGTTTGATATTGTGAATAATGGAAATTTTTGTTTAGCTGAATTGAATCATAATTCCAACAAACATTTTTAGAACAATAATCATGTTTTATAGTGTGTTAGCTTACTCGTAGTTTCCAAGATCTCTAGGTAATTTAAATACTCAGATTAATGTCAAATTGAATTATTTTTGAATAATCTTTGAGTAGCTGGATAATTTACAACTAAGGTAGAATTCTGAAACACTTATTACTAAACATAATTTTAAGTTTATAAGCTTTTGCTTCTTATTTTTATATACACTACAGAGTGGATATATCTTTGGATTATATTAATGAACTTGGTCATTTTAGCTTCTTTAAGAAGACATGAAAGGAATCAAAAAGGAGATGTGTGTGTCTATAATTTATTGAACTATGTGTATTCATGAGATTTGCTTGTCAGCTAAGAGACTTGTGAATGATAGACTGTTACTAATTCCTACCTTTTAGTTTTCTCTGTAAAACCGAAGTTGTTACTTTAATTAAAAATTACACTTACTATATATAGGTGGTTGAGGCTATCTTAAGAGAAATTACAACTAGGTACCTGATTTTGTTTTTTCAGGAATAATGAGAGTACATTTGTCCTAAAGTAAAAGCTCATCCTGTTTTAGAACATGAAAAAGCATAGTAAAATGTAATAGGAATAACTCTGAGGGAGTTATTTATTTTATAACTGAAAGTTTGTGCCTTTTGGCTATCTTCATTATTTCGGCCACCCATGAGTCAATTTTTTTAAAAGATTATTTATTTATTTGTCAGAAAGAGGGAGAGAGAACACAGTGGGGGGGGGGAGTGGCAGGCAGAGAGAGAAGCTGGCTCCCTGCTGAGCAAGGAGTCCCATGAGGGACTTGATCCCAGGACCCTGGGATCATGACCTGAGCTGAAGGCAGATGCTTAAACGACAGAGCCACCCAGGTATCCCATCCCATGATTCAATCTTAATTAACTACAGTTTTTTACAGTTTTTTGGTTTTTTTATTTTTCTTTCTCAAGATTGGGTTCTAAATTAAGGGGAAAAAAAAGAGAAGAAAATTTTGGAGATTTTTTTTATACCTAAAATTGGTTTTGGGTTTTCTCATAAAGCCCCCAGAAACTTTCAAAAGTTTCTTATTGTGCCTTATAAAAATAAGAGTACTCAAAATAATTAGGCTTATTTGATATGCTCCCTACTTCTTAATTGGTTGAATGCTATTATAAGAGTTGCCTGGGAAGAATTGTTAAGTCAGAAAATATGCTCAGTCTTTCAGGTTAAGGTTGTATAGGAAACATGATATCCATAGAGATATTTCACACATTGTGTATTTTTATGGGAAGGCCCTAGAGATTTTTCATTGCTTTTGTGATCCATAATATGTTCTTAACCTTAAAGATTAACATTGACCAGCCTCTTAGGAGATAGTAATGTACTTTGCATAATAGATAATTTTACTCTCCATTATAATCTCCATTATACTCCAGTAATAATCTCCATTATTACTCTACAATATCCATTCAGATATTATTGGCCATTGGATTAAAATAATCACAATCACTCAGTCTCATTCTCAAATAGGTTTTTGCTTTCCTTTGCTACTTGCTGAAAGATCCTACTATACAAACTTCAGGCTATTTTATGTGTCTTCAACATATAGGCACAGACTCAGAGCCTTGCAGAAAGGATTGTATCAGTCACTCTGAATAATTGGTGTGTAAAAACGTAAACTGTTGGGTACAGGCCTCCAAGCTTATTTCAGTTAGATAATTTTCCAACTGAGTCAACATCTTCAAGACTTTTTCCAGTCTGGAAGTTGATGTACATCCAAAAGCTGATTGCTTACACAATATTGAGATCAACACTGTAGGGCTGAGGAGGGAAATGGAATTAGTATTTGTTTGGATTATTATTGATAGTACCTTTAATATTCTCTTTTTAAATGTATGTATGAGGAAGTCCTTTTTCTCTCCCTGTAAGCTATTTCTAATCCATTTCGGAAACTATGCTTTTATAAACTGAAATGAAACTTTTTAAAATAGTATTTGATACTAACCCTTAAGAATTCAGAAACAAGGGCACCTGGGTGGCTCAGTTGGTTGAGCAACAGCCTCTGTCTCAGGTCAGGATCCTTGAGTTCCGGAATCCAGTCCCACATAGGGCTCCCAGTGCTGCGGGGAGTCTGCTTCTTCCTCTAACCTTCTCTCCTCTCATGCTCTCTCTCACTTTCTCTGTCTCTCAAATAAATAAATAAAATCTTTTTTTTAAAAAAAAAAGAATTCAGAAACAAATCTTTTACTGAGTCTTCTTACTTTTCTTCTTTTTCCTCTTTTTAAAAAAATATTTATTTATTTGTTTGTTTGTTTATTTATTTAGATAGGGGGAGGAGTGTGGAGCCTAACAAAGGGCTTGATCTCAAGCCCAGAGCTCACGACCAGAGCTGAAACCAAGCTTTGAATGCTTAATAGACTGAGCTGCCCAGGTGCCCCCATCTTCTAACTTTTCAATGACAATATATATTGTTTATATATTCAACAATACCTTTGTTCTTTTCTATCAGCATATAATTGAACTACTCTGTGGCAGGCCACTCCTTAGCAAATTTTGAAGACCTCCAAAAAAGATGTATTCTCCCAAAAATATAGGTACTGTAGATAAAATCGAGAGAGAGAGAGAGAGAGAGAGAGAGAGAGAGAGAGAGAGAGAGAGATTATCTTGATCTTGAGTTCTAGTCTCAGGGTAGGAGGGCAAATAACAGACTTTTAAGAATTCAAACTTAATAAGTTCCCTTATTGAATTAAAATAAAACATTTGACACATGCTTACTTTATATTTGTATAAGAATATAAACTTTTCTAATTTTTTGAAAACTACACTTTAATACAGGTAATGATAATCGAAGTTATGGATAGATAATTTGGTATAGCAATATGTCATTATCGATAGATATTTGATATTGTAATAGGTCTTACCGCTAAGTGAAATGGGCCCTTACTATGGTTCTTTAAGGCACTTGGCTAATTGTTTTAAGAATACAACTATCAAGAATAGCAATAATCGTAATTATTAAAAGAATAATGATTGTGTGCTATTTAATAATCTAGACAAATTGCTTAAATTAGACTGCAGTCTATGTGGGAAGTATTTTCCTTCTTTTACAGGTAAGGAAATTGAATCTCTGAATTCATAGAGCTAGTGAGTGGCAAAACAGTTTTAATCCCAAACATGTCTGACTTTAAAGCTAGTATTTTCCTCTTTGGTGGTCTTCTACTATGCTAATCAGCCTCCAATAAACACAGTTCCTGTCTTCAAGGCTCTAACCAAACTAAAAGGAACAATTTTGTAATTGTGCAAAAATGTCGGCAATACTCTTTGAAAAAAAAATCCACGTATAAGTGGACCTATACAGTTCAAATCGATGTTGTTCAAGGGTCAACTGTATATCATGCCTAATTTTTATTTCAGATTGATTTTTGGCAAGTCATGTTTCCTTTCTAGGATTCAGTTTCTCCTTTTTTGAAATGTTTCATCTCCAATACATTTTAAAAAAAATTTCACACCCATTTTGCTATCCTTTTTATTCTTTACGTCATTCATTCCCTCTTTGCCAGCTTGGATATCATTGTTAATTGTTAGACTTACTCCCTGATTTATGCTATTGACTTTTTCTATTGATTTGGAAAGGCTGAATTTTGATTTAATCCAGCATCATCTCCTCTGTGCCTGCATCCGGGCAGCTGAATGTGCCTGAAGAAAAATGTACAATGACGCTGACTGTTCTCACGTTGTATTTATGACCATTCCCGTCAAGGCAGTCCTTGTGGAGACAAATCCGTTATATTTTTATTCCTAGTTAATTCACTTGCCAGTCTTTTAGATTACTATTTCTTTTCCTCTCTTGCCCCAAACCTCCAATACCTTAGGCCTTCTCTTCACCCTGTGCTGATGAACCTGCATCCCCTGTTTTTGTTAAGAAAACAGGCATATTTATAATACTTCCGCATAATGCCACCACTACATCTTCTTAGCTACTTGTAACCCTATCCAGAGACCACAACTTCACTCCTTGAATGGATGAATTGTCCTTGCTCCCAGCTTAGGCTCTCTCCATTGATACAAAGTATCTCATTCCTTCTTTTATTCTCTGTGATAATGCAGGTGTCCCCCTCTTGCTTCATCACTTTTTCCAGGCTACTGGGTTATAACCAGAGAGAACACTAAAATGTTCTAATAAAATTGCCTCTCCAGCTACTGCCTCATTCTTGTATACAGAAATGTCCTCAAGATCTGCCTAAAATCATTGTATCCTCTTCTTATCTGCTCCCTTCCATCCTTTTTTGACTCTACCCTCTTGAAGTTTCTCTTCCCAACTCTGACTGTTGTCAAAGCTATCAGTCATCTCCACATGGACAAAAACTATTCATTTTCCAGTCCTTGTATTATTTGATCAAAACCAGCATTCAACCTGACTGGTAGTTCTCTTCTTCTTTATATGCTTTACTCACATGCTCTAGGACTATCATTTCCTCTTCGTTCTTTTTCTAGCTCTCTGGACACTGATTTTCAGTCTCTTTTGCCCGTTATGTCCATGAATTTGAAGTATTGGTGTCCTTTAGGGCACAGTTCTTAAACCTCTTCTCTTTGCTATCTAAATTCATTGCACAGGTGAACTTATCTAGAACTATGGCTTTATATACCAGCTATAAATTGATGAGTTACAAATTTATAAGGCAGCATTCAGTATGTTGAGCATATGGGTTAATATTTTTCAGGGTCTCATGGGCCTAATCTTTGTGCTTGGTGAAAGCTACTCCACTGCTTCTTGTCCTGGGTCACTGCTATGGACTGAATTGTGATATTCTCCAACCCAAATTTGTGTGTTGAAGCCATTAGGCCCCCTGCGCCCCGCCCCCCGCCCCCAGTCCCCCCAGTGTGATGGTATTTGAGGTGAGAGGGCTTTGAGAACTAGTTAGGTTTAGATGGAATCAAGAGGGTGGTGCTCACATGATGGGATTAATGCCCTGATAAGAAAAGGCTAGAGAGCTTGCTTCTCTCTCTCTTTCCTCACCCCCCCTCCACCTTTCTCTAGTCCTGTCATGCACTGAGAAAAGGTCATGTGAGGACACACAGAGGAGGTGGCCACCTGCAACCAAAAGAGAGAGCTTTCACTAGATACCAACCCTGCTGGCACTTTGATCTTGGCCTTCCAAGTCTGCAGAACCATGAGAAATAAACACCTGCTATTTAAGTCACTCAATCTATACTATTTTGTTATGGCAGCTCAAGCAAACTAGGATGATCCCCATGTAGCTCCAGAAAACCAGAAAACTCACCCGCAAGTCCCTTGGCAGATTCTGTGTTGGACTAGTCAGAAGCTGAGTGTGACACTTACAGTTGTTGGCAGTCTTGGTGCTTCCCCTGTCCACCTAGAATACTGTATTCTAGGTGCTCAGCATTGTTCATGGAACATGGGACCGTTGAATACGTTTCATGTTTGACGAATGTTGACTAAATTTAAGAACACGGAGCAAAGTCTTCTTTTATAATATTGATCATTAAGAAAGCTTTTCTTTTTCTTTTTATAAGCTTACTTTACTGTGCTACCATTAGAAATGAGGATGTTCTCTGCCCTTCCCTGCCTACAGAGTTCACATGATGATGTGTAAATGAGCTCATGGGAGCTACATATGCTACAGTCAAATTGATACTTGTCGCACTACTGTTTGTCATTTGTCGGATTAATAGTGCTTGTGTCCAGACTAGAAGTTACTACCCAAATCATTTGGTGAACATTCATCACTATAAATTCTCCTGGAGGGCACCTGGGTGGCTCAGTCGTTGGGCATCTGCCTTCGGCTCAGGTCATGATCCCAGGGTCCTGGGATGGAGTCCCTCATGGGACTCCTTGCTCAGCGGGGAGCCCGCTTCTTCCTCTCCCACTCCCCCTGCTTGTGTTACCTCTCTCACTGTGTCTCTGTCAAATAACTTAATAAAATCTTTAAAAAAATAAATAAGTTCTGGAAATGGTAAGAAAATACAAGTTTTAAGTCAATGTAAAACTGTGGTTTGAAATCATGCTAAGAATTCTCCAAATTCTTAAATAATGGCTTAATTGCTATATAAAAGATAGGAGGATTGGGTTGGTTTCATTATGGCCAAGCAAATTGATTCTGTTCACTCGTCTGGAAATAAGTGAATGACTCAAATTTATGCCAAGTGCTTTACGCATATTTTCTCACTCAATCTTCCAACAGTTCTCTGGAGTACATATTATTGTACATATTATGAATAACCACATATTCAAGACTGTATAAAATCCTGGCAACTTCTACTGCCGGGAGACTACTGTATATCCCAATATAGCCAAGCCTGTCAACTTTAGTAGCACCACTACTCTTCTAGGTCTTGTAGATGAAATTAGTGGACTTTCCAACTTTGTATGTCACAATCTATGTGAGTGCTTAGAATACCAGGAAGAATTGAAGTTTATTTATGAGGTAGGTTGTAGAGAAAAACATAAAGATTTGAATTGCCTTCAAGCTGTGTTTTCACTTCAAAATAGGTCACTGTCTGTTTAGATTCACTCTCTCAAAGAATGGGTCACAGAGGTGAAATCAGAACAAGTCTGCCATTTCTCAGACCACACACGACCCTGTTCTTCCAGTATTGACTGTGACCCTGACTTTAAATTTTTGCCAGGTGGCTCTCTGTGAGATGAGCTGGATGTCTTTCTGAGCCTGGCATGACCAGGGGATGACTCTCGGTTTCCACTTAAGGACTGAGGTTTGAGAACAGCAGCATTGAACTTGAAGATGCTGCCGGTTCATTAAGTGGCTAGGCTTAACTTCATGCTTGCAAAGTCAGCCCATCTTGGCCTACTCTAATATAAAAGAGCATTTACACAGGGCCATGGGTAAATACATCATTTCCTTAGAAGTTGTCATTCCTTTTGACACTTGAATATATGATTAATTAATAAAAAAGGAAGATTATGTACCTGAAATAACCGCATGAATCATGCCTGCTAACATGATTATACCCTACATGTGGAAATTAGTTTGACCTTTTCATAAAAAGAAAGTACGTGTAGTACTATTATTGTTCTGTGGTACGGCACATTTTTTTTCCCCAGCGTTAAAGAGAGGATGACAGGTAAAAACACATAATTCACATTACGCCTAATGACTTTTAAATTTATTTTATTTAATACTTAGATAGCTAATAATTATCATGATTTTCAAATCAAATTGTATAAAAGTTCACTGAAAAGCCAAGGTTACCCACGTCTCGGATCCCATCCTGTTCCCAGAGATAACCACTTTTATTTATTGGGTATCTTTTCAGAGATTTTTAAAATGCATCGTCAATTAAGACAAATGTGTATTCTTACTTTTATCCTGTTGTTACTTAAACGTAACCTACTTTTTTTTTTAAAATTTTTTTAAGATTTTATTTATTTATTTATTAGGAAAGAGAGAGAGTGAGAGAGAGCATGAGAAGGGAGAAGGTCAGAGTGAGAAGCGGACTCCCCACGGAGCTGGGAGCCCGATGTGGGACTCAATCCCGGGACTCCGGGATCATGACCTGAGCCGAAGGCAGTCGCTTAACCAACTGCGCCACCCAGGGGCCCCCTACTTTTTTTTTTTAACTTAGTAATAGGTCTTGGAAAATTTTCATAGTAGCATACTTTCTTTTCTTTTATGTATCTGCATAGTAGTATTCCATTTTAAGACTATATCTCTGGCAAAAAACTTTTGAGTGGTTTCCAGTCTTTCATTATTCCAGATAATGTTGCAAAAAATAAATTTGTATAGTATTTCCAGATATACTTTCAGATTTTCTACAAATAGTGACAGTTTTACAGCTTTAATTCCAACGTTTTTATCTTTATTTCTTTTTTTGCTGCATCCCAAGGGTTTTTTTTTTTTAATCTTTTAAAATATTTTCTTAAAAGTTTTTTTTTTTAAGATTATTTATTTGTTTGACAGAGAGAGACACAGTGAGAGAGTCTATACAAGCAGGGGGAGTGGGAGAGAGAGAGAAGCTAACTCCCCGCCGAGCAGAGAAACCACACGCAAGCAGGGATCCATCCCAGGACCCTGGGATCATGACCTGAGCTGAAGGCAGACGATTAACAACCAAGCCACCCAGGTGCCTCTAAATCTTTTAAAGTTTTTATTTAAATTTTGATGTTTATATCTTTAATTTCTTCCTTGTTGCACTGACTTACAATCCCAGAATAATGTTTAAAAATAGTTGTAACACATCATGGTCCTTTCCCTTACTTTAGTAGAATTTCCTTTAATGTCTTATCTTTAAACATGTCTTTCAGGCTGAGACAGGTATATTGTCTTGTTAAGAAAGTATTCATAGGGCGCCTGGGTGGCTCAGTGAGTTAAGCCTCTGCTTTGGGCTCAGGTCCTGATCTCAGGGTCCTGGGATCGGAGCCCCACATCAGACTCTCTGCTCAGCGGGGAGCCTGCTTCCTCCTCTCTCTCTGCCTGCCTCTCTGCCTACTTGTGATCTCTCTCTCTCTGTCAAATAAATAAATAAATAAATAAATAAATCTTTAAAAAAAAAAGGAAAGTATTCATATATTCCTAGATAATTGAGAGTTTAAAAAAAAATCAAGAATGGAAAAAAAATCAAGAATGGAGTGTTAAATTTTTCAAATACCTTTTCAATGTCTCTAGAGATAACTCTATGTTTTTTGCTCTTTAGATCTTTCCATATGATTATTTATCTGAATGAATTTACTGAATGTAAATGAATTATTACATTTACTGAATGTAAATGAATTATTGAATGTAATGAATTATTCTTACATTCTTAGATTCTGAATTTATAGTAAGATTGATCTATAAGTTTGCTTTATGTTCAAACTTTGTTAGATTTTAATTTCAATGACACTTTATAACATTTAATTGAAAATATTCATTCTTTTTATGCTTAAGAACTTAGACATCATAACAATTATTTACTTTTTAAATTGACTGTATCCCTTATGCTGTACTTTTTATTCCTGTGACTTATTTATTTTATAAGTGAAGGTTCGTGGCTCTCAACCTCCTTCTCTGTTTTGTCCATTCCCAACCTACCTTCCCTCTGGCAACCACCAGTTTGTTCTCTGTATTTATGAGGTCCATTTCTGTTTTGTTTTTTTGTTGGTTGTTTTGTTTTTTAGATTCTACATATAAATGAAATCATACATTCTGTCTGATTTATTTCACTTGTCATAATATCCTCTAGGTCTATCCATGTTGCTGTAAATGGCAAGATTTTATTCTTCTTTTAGTTGAGTAATATCTTATTGTGTACATATGTTTATCACATCTTATTTATCCATTCATCTATCAATAGACACTTAGGTTGCTTCCATATCTTGGCTATTGTAAATAATGTGGCCATAAATAGAGGGGTCCATATATCTTTTTGAATTAGCATTTTTATTCTCTTTTGCGAAATACCCGGAAGTGTAAGTACTTTGTTGTATGGTATTTCTATTTTTAATTTTCTGATGAACTTGTATACCGTTTTCCATAGTGGCTACACATTTACATTCCTACCAGCAGTGCACGAGGGTTTGGTTTTTGCCACATTCTTGCCAACGCTTGTTATTTCTTGTCTTTTTTGATCCTAGCCATTCTGACTGGTACATGGTGATACCTCATTGTGGTTATTGGCTCTTTAAATAATTTGGTAAAATTCCCCTGTGAAGATCATATTGGCTTGGTAATTCATTGGAGGAGGATGGGGGATAAACAATTTTTACGATTTTCTCCTTGGATTTTCTATGTCCTCTAGGGACAGTTTTGGTTAAATATATTTTCCACTAAAAGTATTCATTTTACCCAGGTTTTCAAATGTATTTTTCTATATACAATATGCATTTATAATGGAGCAATATATCTTTCATATTACAATGGTTTGTAGCTCATTAAATCTCCACACTCTCAACAAATCTTATTCTTTAAAGTTTAATTTCTCTCATAGGGGAGAAACTTAATTTTTCTCTTAGGGGGAGCAAAAATGAAAAAATGTTGGAGGCAAATATAGTATGTTAAAATATTTTAAGATTATTTTAACATAAAAAAAGATTATTTTAACATTTTCTGTTTCTGTGTTTTAACCCTTTATCATTTCTTATTTTTTTATATTTATGTCTTTTTTCTTGATTAATGATCACTTCAAATATCTTATTTTCATAATTGCAAAAAACATCTTTTGGAGTTATGTATTAATTCTAATCACTTTCCTTTATTTTATATGCTCATTTATTTGTTCTTCTAAACTACTTAGTTTTTCTACTGTTTTTCTTTTGTTTTTTAAATAGTGTTTTTCTTTCTTTTGCAGTTGATGCTTATTTAATTAATTTAGCTAATTCTTCTGTCACAGAATTCTGATGAGTAGTGTTTTCATTTATCTTTTCTAGAAACTCTATAATTTTGTTCATAAGAGTACTTAAGAGAGTTTTTTGTTTATTTCCATCTATGGAGATACTTATTTTTCTGATTTTCCTCTTAATTTCTAATTTTATTATATTATGATTATAGAAAGTTGTCCATGACTTCTTATTTTCACATTTTATTAAAGTTTTCTTCATGGCTTGATATATTGTCACATTTTATGAATATGATATTAATCTTTAAAAAAAAAGCATACAATCTCTACTTTTAAGGCACAGCCCCTGATATATCTCAGTTAGATCAGGGGGATGAATAAAATTATTCTATTTTTGAGCTCCTTTCTGGATCTCTTTCTATCTCCTGTAATGCAAAATTGTCATGTAAGTTGTTGCTATGATGCATTTATATCATAGGTACTCATAACTTTTGCATCTTCATTGTGAATTTTACTTCTTGTGTTATAAAGTGTCATCTTGTCTTATACAATACTTATTTGTCCTAAATACAACTTGTCTGAAAGTAAGGTCAAACTTTTGCTTTTTTATTATTATTTCTTTACGTTTGTGCGTGGATGAGGACTTGTTCAGGTAAAACTTTGATTTCCTTTTGTTATCAACCATTCTGAATCTTTCTAACATAATCTGTCTGCAGTATAAAGTTTTCTTTTAATGCAACTTGAAGAATCTTTTAAAGAATAACTTGAAATGTGTATTGATTTAGAAGTATTTATGTCAATTCTTGGATTCGTGTGTGTGTGTGTGTGTGTGTGTGTGTGTGTGTGTTTATGGTTCCTCTATCTATGAAGGTGAGCATTAAGGTACATATTTGCTCTCTAGTGGATACCTTTATATTAAGTCTTCAAATTATGTTCATAGTCCTCTATTATTTTAGATATTATTAGTTATGAGCAATGATAAATTGATATGCATCTTCCTTTTTTCCTGACTCTACTCTATCATATTTTGTTTAAAACATTAAATTTCCTAGTGTTTATCTTTGCACTGTTATGCACATTTAATGCACTACCTGTATGTCAGCTTTAAATGACCTTTTCAACCTCAGCAGTTATAGATAAGTCAATCAGTGAACTTGCTCCAATAACCACCATCTTTTTCCTTTTCCTTCTGAATATTTGACTTCTGTTATCCCTACACTTTTAAAGTCTATAATGTTCATACATTTTTAATAGTCTAAATTTTAGAATACAAATATATTCATTGTTCACCATGTCTTTTTAAGAAAGCTCCCTCACATTTAAGATTCCTCAGAAAGAATAGTCTTTGATTTTTAATGTTTTAAACATATGGTCTTTATACTTGATGAACAACTTGGCTAGATAGAAAATACTTAGATCATGCTTTCTTGCTTTGAGAAGCTCAGGTTTTTTTTTTCCATTGACTTTGCTTCGGAGAAGACTGAAGCAAGGTTGACTTATTTTTCCTCACACAAGACTTGATCTTTTTGCTTTTCTGCTTCAAAGATTCTTTCTTTAGAGAGGAAAAATAAAACAACATGAAATCAGAGAGGGAGACAAACCATAAGAGACGCTTAATCATAGGCAACAAACTGAGGGTTGATGGAGGTGAGGGGTTGGGGGGATGGGGTAACTGACTGAGGGACATTAAGGAGGGCAGATGATGTAATGAGTACTGGGTATTATGTAAAACTGATGAATCACTGAACTCTACCTCTGAAACTAATAATACATTATGTGTTAATTAATTGAATTTAAATTAAAATAAAATTAAATTTCAATAATTTGTTAGCGTATGTCTTTGCTTAACCATTGTGAATCAACTTTCTTTAGTACATGGTGTTTCCTTTCGATATGGAGATTCAAGACTTTTGTTTTAATTCCAGGAAAGCTTTTTTATAATTTTGTTTGAAAGTATTTGCTCTGTCTCTGAAAGTATTTGAAAGAAAACTGCTAAGGTTTTCATCTGCAGAGATTCCAATTATAGGTATGTTGGCTCTGTATCGTATTTCATCTATTGTTACCATTTCACACAACGCTTAAAAATATCTTTCTCTTGGGGCGCCTGGGTGGCTCAGTGGGTTAAAGCCTCTGCCTTTGGCTCAGGTCATGATCTCAGGGTCCTGGGATTGAGCCCCTCATCGGGCTCTCTGGTGAGCAGAGAGCCTGCTTCCCCCTTTCTCTCTGCCTGCCTCTCTGCCTACTTGTGATCTCTCTCTGTGTCAAATAAATAAATAAAATCTTTAAAATATATATATATATTTCTCTTTATTTTCACTTAATTTTGTCCATTCTTTTTATATATGTCTTTGCTGTCTCTTATTCATCCACAGTGCTTATTCCCTTCTGTGTTTCTTCCAATATTGTCTTCATTTCTGTGATGGTTTGGTCCTTTTTTCTTCTTCATATCTGATTTATATCAGCTCACTTCATCCTCATCTCTTTCTTGAGTTTCTTCATTTGTGCTTCACCACATTGCATAATAGATTATATGGCTTCATTAACATAATGGGAAATACATTTCATTTAGGGAGTTACTATAGCTTAATGAAGAAGAGCACAGATGCTGGAGAAACACTACGTAGAGTCACAATTTTCATTGGCTCTGTGGCAACTTTTTTTTCCCCCACATCTTTTGGTAACTCTGACGCTCCTTTTCAGAATCTTTCTTATGGTATCTTTGTATCCTTTCTGTGCCAGTTTCTTCTTTATCACTACTCACTCCTGAATGAATTATATTTCTGGCCGGTCTTTGTAGAAAGCTCCTGAAATGGAGCATTCAAGGCAACTTTCTTGTTCTCTCAATCCAAAAGCTTATTTTCTGTGGAAGATTGTTTTACTAATGACCCCCAACATTTGACACTTCCCCATACCCATGCCCTTTTGTAGCCCTTCCTCCCCTTACATTGACTCTAGACCTAGCTATGTGACTTACTTTAGCCAATGGGACATTAGGAAACATGACATAGGCAGAAGCTTCAAAGGAGCATGAATATTGGAGCCTACCCTCTCTCTTGTTGCTGGGAACTCTTCCAACGTCACATGAAAAAGCCTGAGCTAGCTGCCTGGAAAGACGCCCCAGGCCTTCCTTCTGAGGCCCAAATACACAAGCGAGACCTGCAGAGTGAGACACCACGTGAGGCAGAAATAAGCCAACCCATTGGAGCCCATCCCAATTTGTCACTTCATTCAATTGTAGGCAAATAATTGGTAGCTCTTAAGCCATCGTTTTGGGGCATTTGTCATGCAGCAATAGATTATAGATTCACTTTTATTTTTGACTCCCAAATAGTCTCGTTCCTGTAATTATGGCTTTTCTGTAGACTCACTCCCTCTAAGTCCCTGAGGTAAATTTGGCTCAGGAGATCATCTGCCAACAGCGCTGTGCTCCCCCAGCTTTTAAAGACAAGGAATAGGTCTTCTATATCTCACAGTGATCACCTTGTCCCCAAGGATCATAATTTGCTGTCCTTTGATCTGATGCTAGTGGGTTCTCTAGAAACTCTCTGTGCCTCTTCTCCCCATCTCTGTGCTTCTTCTGCCTTACTTGTTCTGCTCTTGCTCCACTTCTGTGAGAGACATAACTGCATTTGCAATTTAAGGCAAGCCGTTTACTTGCAGGAAACATATTTTTGCTGGTACTTTCTGAAGTCCTTACTGCTGGTTCTCTTTGACTCTTCCTGGGCCTTTTCCATATGACTTCTGCCCAAATGCAGCTGCTTTTAGCAACCTTTACAAGGAGTTTGGAGTCTGTCAGTAAAATCTGTATTAGAAGTTTGTGGAAAATGGCATTTAAAATTTTTTTCCATTCTCTTTGTTAGTGTATATATTTTCTAGGGAGAAGTGGGAAGGATATTTAAATAGATGATACCATCTTCATACAGGAGTCCATTTAATCTTTCTTTGCAACCAGAACCCTTTGGACATGTTTTTCCGAAGATGATGTGGTAACCTTGGGAGCTTCAGTAATCATTAATACCTTTCAAAATTCTCATTTTCACAGGGGAGCATGCCACTTGAACTGATTCTTTTTTTCCTAGGTTGAATCACAATTTAGGTTCCAATCCCACACTCTATTCGGGCAATGGCCTCTTTCTATTTAATAAGTCTGGCTAATTAATCCTCACTGTAGCTCAGGAAAAAGAGATTATATTGTCATCATTTTTGAAACAAAGACTCTGACAGAATCATGACTGCATTGCAGGATTTATGGGCTTCCCTCCAGATGCTCATTGCCTCACTATTATTAATTTTGGCTTTCGGTTCAATTTCAAGCTAATAGATAAATAGATGGTATGGAACGTAAAGAAACAGGTCCAAAAAGGCAAAGTTTCAGCTTTGGAGAACTGGGTGTTCCACACTTGAAGCACTGGTGTTTGGAAATGTTTCCTCCAAAACCACCAAAACCACCAGGGGGAAACAGTACGGGGCAGGAGTTCATGAAGTCCCTACACTGATAAGCTTTTCAGGTGTGGGTATGTGAAGCTGGTTGGGTTAATGGGTGAATAATAGGTTACTGTCATTTCTTTGGCAAGCTCCTATGTGTCTTTTAATACACCGTGCAGAAGCGATCAAATTTCCTGTCCCATCATTTACATTCCAACTAGAGAAAATTGCTTCCCCTAGAGTAATTAGTAGGTACTTCTGTGTCTAATACTTATATCTGTCCGTTTTGGGGCTTTCATAGTAGCTTCTCCTGCTAGGCGGTGAGGTTCCTGGGGGCAGGGACTGTGGCCCTAATCATGTCTGGATGCCCGCATCTGGCACAGTGTATTGTGCTCAGTGCAAAATGGGTGTGCCATAATGTTTATTGGAATAAATTGAGAAACAGGCCAATTTTATCCATTAAAGTCTTTCTGGTTTCTAGATAGTTGTATAGTTCCGTTCGCAAAGTTACTGCATCTCGGTCTCTTTTCCTCTCCAGTTTTCTTCTCTTTTTCTCTAACTGAACGAGCTGGACAACTGGGGAAATGGAAACCTGTGTATTCCCACATCTCGCGCCTCCTTCCCCTCCCCCCAAGTGGCAGGCCCCCACCCCGCTGTGCTCTGTGAAACAGGGGCAGTCAAGCTCCCGGTGCCTGTCGCTTGATCATTACAAATGCCCAAGTTGTGGGACCCACTCCTAGGATGCCTTGGCGGAGTGCCTCCTTGGAGGTGAGCTGACCCACTGGCTCAGTAGCACTGTGCTTATCCACTCTGAAGCTCCTTTGTGCAACCTGAGAGCAGCGGGTTCTCACCCTCGCACCTGCTCCTTCCCCGTAATTTGCCCCGCTAGCTCCCTTTCCTTCGCCCGCCCCCCCCGCCCCCCGCCAGCTCAGAGTGCTCCCCTCCCCATCCCCTTTTGTGCAACCCGTGGCTGCGGAGCTTCTAGTACAGTATTCATGGCAGATGAAGAGAGAGTGACTGACACGTTCCAGGGACGGCGAATCGCAGCGAGCGCGGGCGGCAGGGGGAGGGTGTGTAGTGGCAGACGGCCGCTGGGATTATGAATGGGGGCGGGGGGGGCGGCGAGTGTGGGGTTCAAACCGGGATCTTCGGCATCCGGCTTTGGATAGGCACGCAGGGCTGTGCGTAATCCTTCAGCTCTGGTGGGAAGGGAGATGCCGTGAGCTCCCGGCTGAGAGTGAGGGTTATTTTGCAAAAACTCCCTTAGTATCGTGCAGCAGAGTACTGCGGAAGGTCGGCGAGGTAGGTGGGGAAGGAAAAGAGGCGGGTAGGGAATCAGGGAAAGGCCAGCCAGCTGGGGACGGTGCGCCTTGCTCCTAGAATTGACAGGTGGTGGCCTCAGCAGTTACAACCTAGTACTAGCATCTAGTCCGTGCAATACGATCACATTGTTATTCCCCGCACCGGGCGGAAGAGCGCAGCGCGGCAGAACTAGTGCCACTGGCGAGCGGTCTCCTGAGGGGCGGGCTGGTGGGGGTACAGAAAGGGGGCTTGGGGGGGCCAGCGGAGGAGACCGGAGCTTCGGCGCTTCGCGGCCATCTGCAGCGCCCCGGCCGGGGTCTTCCACGCCGGGCGTCCGGCCGCTCCGCGCGCGCGCTCCGCAGACGCCCCCGGCTCGTGCGCCCCTTTCCGGGGCTCCCGGCCCCGCCCCCGCGGCTGCAGGCTCCTAGTCGCCGGCGGGGCTGCACGCGAGCTGCGCGCGCGGACGTCCCCCGCCGGCTCTCCTGCCCCGGGGAGCGCACTGCACCGACGAGCTGAGCCAGGCGGAGCCGCGGCGTTGCACTAGCGGCGCTTCGGTCAGGAGGAGGGCGGCTTCCGCGAGGGCAGCCGGAGGTAAGGGCTGCCCAGGGGGCTGCGGGTTTATTTTCCTCCTTCCCTTACTTCATCGAACAGCGAAGCCGAAATGGAGAGTGTGGAGTGCTGTGGGCCGATAGGAGTGAAGAGGGTATGGAGCCGCGCCAGGGTGGTCGCCTTGACGGCGTCGTTGGTGTCCCTTGTAGGAAATCCGACAACCTTCTTCGCTCCCTCCTTCTCTGTCTCTGCCTCCGCCCTAGAGCCTCCTGGCTAACCCCTGGGCAGGAGATAGAGCTAAGGGAGGATGGAGAAAGGCAGGAGGATTCGCCCTGGAGTGGATAGATTGGCACTCTGTGCCCAGTGATTGCGGGCGGCGGGCGAGGGAGGGAGCCTGAAGTACCAAGAGTTTGTTGGGGCTGCGTCCCCAGGATGGTCCTGGGCACGCACATGCGCTCCGATTGTCTGGGGCACCAAGTGGGGCGCACCTAAGCCATAGCATAAGGAAGGCTCTGCCAGGAACTTTTGGGAAGCTCTGTCTCATGTTTGGGGAGGGGTGCTGGGATGTATTCAAAGCCTGGCCCTTTCTGAGCTACAAGTTGTGTGTGTGTGTGTGTGTGTGTGTGTGCGCGCGCGCGCGCGCGCGCGCGCGCGGTGGGGGGTTCTTCTCCTTATCCTTCCTGCTCTCCCACCTCTTCTATGTACCTCTTTTGCTTCCTCCCTGCCGTTTTCCACAGACCCCCCATGTGCCGTACTTAAAATACAAACCCACTGTAGTCAATAAATTTAAAGCAAGTATAAAAAGAGAGCACAGAGGAATAGCTCTTAATTACGTTGTTGTTCATTTTAAAGATGAAAATATTTGTATGTAAATAACATATAATGTATTATATATAGTATAATATACATATATAATATACACACAGGCCTGGGGTAATTTTTAAGAAATACTTTGAGACTCTTACCTAAAATTATATTACATTTACATTATGTTTACATCACATGTACATGGTGCTGTTAAACAGAAATGGCAAATCTGTGCATTCTGTATCTTAGATCTGTATGAGCTATAACTGTTCTTTGAATCACATCCATCTTTTAAATGCAGAGATTTCCAGCTATTTGAAAGCCTTGGGCTACACTGTAAGAATACAAGTCACATTAAATTAAAAGAAAAAGTACTGATGCAGGGTTTTTTTTTTTAGCGCATCATCCATGTACCGCTCTTTCATTTTACTAAAAGCTGGATGTTATGCCAATAATTTTCATAAAAACAAAAACAGTTTGGGAGCTTCAAAGTCTTTTGACCTAGGCCTGAGGTGTAGGCAGGGGTCTGGAATGTATATATTTGTATGTGAATTGACAAGAAGATAGGTAAGGCAAATGATTTCAGTTCAGGTAAAAGAAAATTCAGCTGCACCTCCTTCTGAGGGCACCTCATTTGCCTTCTGGTACCCCAACAGAGAAACTGCCTTACTATCAACCCGTGTCTTAGGCATCACAGTGGTTTGATCAACTCTTCCAATCAATGCTTGCAGGACTTGGCTGGTAACATATTTCCTGTCTGTTTCTGTTCTTTTTAAACAACAGCATGCCAACTCCAAAAAAAAAAAAAGTAAAATTGTTAAATAGACTAGAATTGTTGAGATGGCACGATTGACACATTGAGGCTATATATATATATAATCTCTCTATATTCCTTATTATGATTGTGAGCTAAACAATCTTGCATTTTGCCTACTTACGTAGTTTTTTTTCTTAACCAGTCTGCTTTAATTAATGATTTGACATATTTTGCCAAGATGAATTATCTTAAGTTTCTCTAGAGGGTACTTGGGCCTGCTAATTTCTTTTGAATGGCATTGGTTTTGGTTTGAGGAATAAGAAATCAATCATGTATGGCTCTCTGATCGAGGTGTCCTTTGTCTTTCTGGAGATAGGCATTTAATAATGATAGCATGTACAAGTAAGGATTTGTGTTTCACAAAAATACTAGACACAGAAATGGCATTTTCATTTTTGTTTGTAAACAGATGATCTAAAATTATGAAGGAATAAAGAGTCCCATGTTGCTCTTAATATCTTATTTGGCTGACTTTGGTTAAGGAGTAAGATGTACATGGTGTAGTCTTGAGTTAGAAAGATTTAGGGGTTAGTCATTTGGATTTACCATTCATTATTATGGCATAAAAATTCATTGTGCTTTCCAGAAAAATCTGAGGAGCAGACTTTGTAGAAGGTGTGAGGATGTTGTTGGTCATGTGACATGTGGATTTCTTTGGGCACTGGTTGTTGGCTTCACCTTATGGTAATAGGGCAGACATTGATGTGCGAAATCCCTCTTCAAGGAAGAGCTCGGTGCCCCAGCTTCAGAGAGTGCTGTCAACACAAAGCCTGCAAAGGTCCTTGAAGGGGATTGCTTGAGTTGTAGAAAGTATCTTTGTCCAAGGTCCTGTCTTTTTCGAGGGCAGCTCACACCCTGTGGCTGATCCATGTGGGAGTATGAAGACCTGGTCATCTCAGCCCAACTGCAGACACCTCTGTAGGACCATTCTAGCTCTGGAACTCCCTACGGGACTTGCACTGCAGCTTGATGTTTCCTGTTTCTGCTTCCTTTTCCATTCTCCGATGTTGATAGCGAAGGGGTCCTTAAAAAATCACATACCCAACATCATCTGAGAGTGGGCTTCTTTGGGGAAGCCCTGTAATAACGTCTCCACGCACATTCATTTTGCCAGTTTTAATCTTTTGTTTTTTAAAACGTAGTGCCACTTCTTGTTGGAAGACATTTCCATCTCTCTGCTACTCTTCTGTTCCTCCTTGTTTTCTCATTCTTCCCTTTTATTGGATCTGCCGTGTCTTTAGTCGGTTTTCTAATGATTTCAACATTATATATCCCATCTCTGTTCCTTTAGTAGGCATGTTTTGTTTCTAACATTCAGATTTTGTCTTGTTTTTAACATTCAGATTTTGTCTTAACAGATGAAATGAATCAAAATACCTACTCTCTTCTTGCATAATGTAAGGGCCTTATTAAGTTATAATTCTGATCACACTCTATATTTCATAATATTTTGTCGCATAATAGTTCCACCACATTTTTCACATGCACTGTGTCTTTTTATGTAATTAAATTTTTTTGTTGTTGTTGGATTATTTTCATAGTCAATGTTTATTTCAGTGTATCCACATTTTCTATGTTCACTGGAGTTTCTTGCATCCCTTTCTTTCCTTCTGGATTCAGATTCCTTCTTATGGAGGTAGTTTTTTGGCAAGCATATGCAAGTGATAAATATCTCTTCATCTATTTTGTTTGTTTGAAACTGTATTTTAGCCTAATGCTTGAATAATACATTATCGGGGAGCAGAATTCTAAATTGACAATTATTTTCCTTACCACTTTGAAGATATTGTCTTTCAGCCTCTGTTGTTAATAATCAAATAAGATTGTTTCTTGGTTGCTTTTAATATTCCTCTGTCTTTGAAAAAAAAAATATTCCTCTGTCTTTGGTGTTCTACAGTTTTTATTATGGTATGCCCGATGTGGGTTTATTTTTACTTTTTCTTCTTGGGCCTTCTTATGATCTAATCAGGTGACCCTTATATTTCTTGGATTATTACAAATTTGTGACATGTCTCATCATATATTATCTTTCCTCTATTCTCTCTATTCTTTCCTCTGTAATTCTTATTAGATATATGTTGGACCTTCTTGTTGTATTCCTCATGTCTATTACCTGTGTGTGTGTGTGTGTGTGTGTGTGTGTGTTTTTCTAGTCAGAAAATATTTTTAAGAGTCATTCGGGTAATTCTTCAGGACTGTTTCCAGCTAACCAATTCTTCTTCATTTATGCCTTATCTTTTATTTAAGTTGTAGCTCCACTGAGCTATGATTTATTGTTTCTTTTCTAGAGGGCTAATGGATACCTTTTCATATCTACTTGTTTTTTTCCCTAGGTTTTCTATCATTTTGTTATGAATTTTGTCCTTATTTTATCTCTTTAATAGTCACACCTGTACTATGTTATAGTTTCAGATTATTCTCTTACTTGAAATTCTTCTGCTGGTTCTTTCAAAACTACATATCCACTATGAATGGATCTTTTCCTCATGTGGTTTTTTACTGGGATTATGAGCTCTTCTTCTGCCAGGTTTTATACTTTTTTTTTTCCTGTAGTAGTTTTATTTTTTCCCGTTTTTGAAAGTTTTCCTGAGTGATACTGTGTTTGTCTTCATAGAATAGCTCAGGGGTTTTGCTGGTCCAGGCTCAGCTTAAAAAATTTTTTTTGTTGAAGTGTAATTGACATGTAACATTATATATTCAGGTGTACAACATAATGATTTAATACTTGTATATATTGCAAAATGATCACCACATTAAGTCTAGTGAGCATCGAGAGGATCAGCTTTTACATTAATTTCCTGGCTTGAGATTCCTGTACCAGGCAGGTGATCTAGATTGAAGCTGTGTGTGGGGGGAGGGGGTGGGGAATTAGGGATTTAATCCAAAGAATACTTTTTTTCCTTCTATCTAGAGCGCCAGGAAAAGACAAATTTTCTTGCTACTTCCTTGGCCAGGCTTCTAGTCTTAAACTAAGGGGTCAGCTTCTTCAAAGTTCTTCTTTATGCAAAGGCCTTGGCTCTCGTTACCTTCCTTTCATGGGCGCCAAACCAAGTGACTTGTCCCTACAGACACATGAAATCTCCAGCCTTTCAGCATTAATGTCTGTGTCTAAGCTCTGTGTCCCTTAGGATAGCTGTGGGGCCAATGTATGTGCCTGCTATTCTGATATTTGTTTCCTTTCTGTTCTGATAGCTGTAGTTTACCTTCTTTTTTTTTTTTTTTTCCTCTTCAAGTTTATTTAATGTATTCAATTATCCTGGTCTTTTAAAAATCTAAATATGTGTTTGTAGCAGGAGGGAGTTTGGTCCACATTCCCTCAGCTGGCCATGCTAGTGGAATACGAAATCCATCTGTGACCGTATCCACTTTGAGAATTGACTCTTTTCTTTTTTTTTAATTTAATTTTATTTTTTCAGTGTTCCAAGATTCATTGTTCATGCACCACACCCAGTGCTCCATGCAATATGTGCCCTCCTCATTACCCACCACCAGGCTCACCCATTCCCCCACCCCTCTCCCCTCCAAAACCCTCAGTTTGTTGCTCAGAGTCTGCAGTCTTGCATGCTTCGTCTCCCCCTCTGATTTCCCCCATTCACCCTTCCTTTCCTTCTCCCAATGTCCTCCTTGTTTTTCCTTATGCTCCACACATAAGTGAAACCATATGACAATTGATATTCTGCTTGACTCTTTTTGATCGTTTCCCCCCACAATCTTTTCACCCTATTTTTGTTTTTTATTCATTTTTTTCACATTACTTTTAAAAACTTATACTAGCCTTTCTTTCTGTCTCTCCCTCCCCTCTTCCTTTTCCTTCCTCTCTTCTTCTCTCTCGTCCTCTCTTTCTTTCCTATAACATTGGCATTTGTGTGGAGTCCAAGAAAGGTGTCTTACAGAGTGTCTCACAGTCTGGATTTGTCTAGCAGTTTACTCACTCGGTGAGGTTCAGGTTAGCCATTTTTGGCACAAGCACTCCTACTTGGGCGACGTGTCCTTCCTGTTACATCACAGCAGGAATGTCTGTCCCATTACTGAGCGAGACCACTCGAAAGGTGATACTTACCAACTTTCTCCAGTTTGGTCTTTCTTACTCTGGGACTACATGAAAAACCTGCTTCCCCACAACTTTTACCCCATTTTTAAAAAATTTTGAGCTAATGATAGATTGACATGCAGTCGTAGGAAATATACAGAGAGATCCTGTGTACCTGTCACTCTGTTTTTCCCGAGAGTGACGTTTTGAAAAACCATAACACAATCGCACACTAGGAAATTGACATTAGCAGAATCTATAGATCTCACTCAGATATCACCGGTGTTACATTCATTTGAGTGCTTATGTTTAGTTTCGTGCAGTTTCGAGTTTCATCTCATGTGTATGTGCCCATACCACCACACGGATCCCATATGCTGCCCCCTTTAGAACTACTCCTACCTCCCTCTCACTCCCTGGCCCCATTTATAACCCCTAACAACCACTAATCTGTTCTCCATCTCTATAACTTTGTCATTTCAAAAATAATAATAAAAAAATACATGGACTCATAGATAATATGGCCTTAAAGATTGTTTCTTTTCTCACTCAGTGTAATTCCCCAGAGATACAGCCAAGTTGTGTGTTATCATTCACTGTTCCTTTTTATTGCTGTGCAATAGTGTCTTCATGGAAGAGACATTTGCACTTTTTCCAGCTTGGGGCTATTGTGACTGAGGTTGCTCTGCACATTTGTGTATGGGTTTCGTGTGAACCTAAGTTTTCATTTCCCTGGGATAAATGCCCAAGGATGTGATTGTTGAGTCCTATGATAATTGCATGTGTAGTTGGATAAGAAATCGCCAAACTGTTTTCCAGAGTGGGTGCACCACTTTACATTCCTACCAGCAATGTATGAGTGGTTCAGTTTTCTGCAATACATTAGAGTTTGTCTGCCATTTTACTATGTTTTTGGTTTGTTTCTTCTTCCTTTACTTCTCTTTTCTTGCCTTCCTGTGAGTTACTTGAATGTTTTATAGGATTCAATTTTATTTATAGTGTTTTAGAGTGTATCTCTTTGTAGAGTTTTCTCAGTGGTCATGTTGGCTCTTACTATATATATTTATGTCTCTTTATACTCGCTTCATTTTAAATGTTGTTGTTTTGAATATAAGATGCTATTATTTTTTTTATTTTAATCACTGAGTATGAAATGTTTTAGACAGCTGAAACTGGGAAGAAATTTGTGGTTGACAGTTCTTTTCTTTCAGCACTTGAAAAATGTGCCCTTACTTCAGGCTTCTATGATATCTGATGAGAAAGTCATTGTCATTTGAATTGATGCCCCACTAAAGGCAATATGCTCTTTCTCTTGGGTTGGTTTTATGATTTTTTCTTTATCTTTAGTTTTTAGAAGTTTACTAATGATGTATCTTGGCATGGATTTCTTTGGGTTTGTTTTCTTTGGGGTTTGATTACCTTCTTAAATTGATATGCTTTTGTATTTTCATCAAATTTGGCAAGTTTTCTGGTATTTTTTTTCAAAGACTCTTTCATTTCCTTCTGATTCTCTCTCTTTTTTTTTCTAATTTTATTTATTTATTTGTCAAAGAGAGAGAGAACAGCAGGCAGAGGGAGAAGCAGGCTCCCCACTGAGCAAGGAACCTGATGTGGGGCTCCATCCCAGGACCCTGGGATCATGACCTGAGCCCAAGGCAGACGCTTAACCAGCTGAGCCACCCAGGCGCCCCTCCTTCTGGTTCTCTAATGATGTGAATGTTGGATCTTCTTGTCCCACAGAACTCAGAGGTTCTGTTCATCTTTTTGTTGTTTGTTTGTTTACTTTCTTTTTCTTCTTCAGATTTGATAAATTCCATTGTGCTATTCTCAAGTTCACTGATTCTATCCTCTGTCACCTCTACTATAGAGCCATTGAGTGTTTTTATTTTGGTTGTTTTATCTTTTGTTCTATAATTGCCGTTGCTATTTTTTTTTTAAAGAACTTATACATCTTTGTTGAGATTCTCTCTATTTTTTTCATTTATTTCCAAAGAATCTGAATTTGCTTGTTGAAACATTTTTGTAATGGATTAAACGGTTTAAAATTCTTACCAGATACCTATAATATCGGATTCATTTTAGTATCGGTTGTCAGTTGACTGACATTTCTCATTCACGCTGTGATATATGCTGGACATGCCGGCCAGCATGTTAGGCTCAAGTCTTGTTTACATCTTGCGTTTTAGCAGACAGTCCCCCTGTTTAGGTTTAGCACGCAGGTCCTGGATTGCGTTTGTGGGTCGTGATTTCAATGACAATTTGATTTTCAGGGGCTTTGCTGCCTGTTTTAGTCTGTTTGGTATGTCAGGTGCTTCTGGGCTCCCATTGGACCCTGCTGATCCTGCTGGAAGGGGGTGGACGGAGCCTCCACAGGCCAGGCCTGCTGGTGCCTCTAAATATGGGAAGGGATTTTTTTGGCCCGAAGGGATAAAAAGCTCTTCCCAGCCCAGAGCTTGTTGTGGTGGGATTCCCCCTGCCAGTGCTGTGAGGCCATCTGCTGTTGTTGGCTGGACCCCCAGTTAGATGCAGGGGAGGAATAAGTCCCCCTGTATTATCCACTGCCAAATTGGAGTTGGGAGACAATAGGCCCAGGTAACCTGCAGTGGGATTGGGAGTCCTAAGGCATCCTACTGCTCTGTGCTTCCTCTGGTCTGGGGTGACTAACCAGCTCACCTCCTCTTTTCAGTGTTTGGAGTCCTCCTTTGATTGCCTCTTGTGTTATTTCCAGTGTTTATAGTTGTGCTAAGTGGGGAGAGGCTGGGAGAGGTGAGTGTCTGCCATCTTGTGTGGACCAGAAGTATATGCCTTTTATTTATTTTATTTATGTATTTATTTATTTGTTTGTTTAAAATATTTTATTTATTTATTTGTCAGAGAGAGACCACAAGTAGGCAGAGAGGCAGGCAGAGGGAGAGGGGGAAGCAGGCTCCCCGCTGAGCAGAGAGCCTGATGTGGGGCTCCATCCCAGGACTCTGAGATCATGACCTGAGCCGAAGGCAGAGGCTTTTACGCCTCTGGGCGCCACCCAGGCACCCCAAGTAAATGCCTTTTAAAATTACCAGGTTGACTCATTAGCCATGTTATCCACTAATATAGTTGAAAATACTCATTTGACTGTGTTTTCCTGTAATGTGTCTGTGAGAGACACATAGACTAAGCCTCCCCTTAAATTTACTTAAATTAAGTTAAATTCAAATTAGGTTCATTAATATTAACTGTAATTGGATAAATAAACGTTAAGTCAGTGTTGTCAGTGGGATCTAAGACAAAAATCTATGTATGTGATATAGTATCCATCGAACATTTTTCTCCACGTTGTTTTATCTCGTTTGAAAAATATGAGTATCTTTTTTCTTTTGCCATCTCTGGGAAATACCAAAAAAATCCTTTATCAGATGGATACTTTAAACCATAGAGAAAACAAATAACATTATTTGCACAAGCAACTTGGTGATATTTAGAGTGGCTTAAGGAAGAGCTACCAGGATTCTGTCTTTGGTTGTCCTGGTTTACACCACAGTGCTGACTCATAGAATACTGGCATTTTCAGAACTGAAAGTGAACTTAGAGATAACCTATTTCGGCTCTATTGTTTCATATTTAAGGAAACCAATATTTTGCAAATAAGGGAATCTAAATTCCTTCAGTTCCATAATGGCAGGGCTTTTTTATTTTGAATTTGTAATATTTCCTAATTTTGTTTTCTTTCTTTTTTTTTTAATTTATTATTTATTTGACACAAAGAGAGCGAGACTCACACAGCGAGAGAGGGAACACAAGCAGGGGGAGTGGGAGAGGGAGAAGCAGGCTTTCTGCTGGGCAAGGAGCCTGATGTGGGGCTCCATCCTAGGACTCCGGGATCAGGACCTGAGCCGAAGGCAGATGCTTAATGACTGAGCCACCCAGGCGCCCCCTAATTTTGTTTTCTTTAAGCAATCAGAATCACTTTCTTTTCAGAAGACTTGGAAGACTTTAGGAGAAAAGTAAAATTATATATTGAAGCCTGATTTCTCATTCCCTTTTCTAATGAGGAGAAAAAATACTAAGTAAGTTGGGATGGCGTCATAGTACTCTTTAAAAAAATAGGCATGTTTGAAAATCTGATAATCATATGGACTGACTATCCAGAAAAATGAACCCAAACTCAAAAATTTGCATGCGGTATTGGAGCGTTTGTGAACTCCTAGGGAAGACCACTAGATACTGTGTTTTTTTTGTCTTGTACCATGTGATATCTGTGGATGGTCTTTGCTGGGGAAAAGACGTAAGGATAGCACCTCATTTTATAGTCAGACTGAGCCTTCAGAGCTCATGGATCCTGGCAGTTGTCCTGGGTACAGCACACTGGTGCGCTGCGGAATTTGTTTTCCTGCAAGTTCTAGAGAGCCAGTAGGTGAGAAGGACAGAAGAGGACAGCAGGTGTTAAAACAGACTGTGGGAAATACAAACAGGCAACTCAGCCCACAACACTTGCTTTCTCCTCCTACACACACATACACACACCTCAAGATTCCTTGGAAAGATCCTTCTGCTCCCGTCTGCTGTCACCCTCTTACTGTGTGGAGAAACGTTGCCCTTTGGAGATAATCCTCCTTTGCTCTAGGAAGACTGTTCTGATAGCCATTGAAACCAAATTTCACCCACGTGAAATGTTAGGGGTTAAAAGAAGAAGGTGTTTAGTGCCATTTGTTTGAGGGGGAGAAGAAAACCACGTCTATGTTTTTCTTATAGAATGGATCCAAATAATTTGAGAGCATAGAGTGATAAACGTCTCTGTATTCAGCTAGCGAGTGAGGCTAGCATTTACCAAATTGTTGAGCTTAAATTACTTTTAAGGAACCTGTTTTTGTGTGTACTTAAAGGAAGCTCCTCTATACTTCTCTGTGACTAGTATAGGGCCCTGGATGGGAAATAAGACTCGGAAATAATCTGAAATGCCATGGCGTATTCTAGAATGAAAAACCTCAGTGCAGAAAGACAGGAAGATTGTACACAAAGAAATAATACAATGACAGTTTTTATTTTTTAGTGCTTTTATGTATTTATTTTATTTTATTTTATTTTTTTGCTTTTTTATTTTTTAATTTATTTTATAGATTTTATTTATTTATTTGACAGTGAGAGAGAGAGAGATCACAAGTTGGCAGAGAGGCAGGCAGAGAGAGAGGGGGAAGCAGGCTCCCTGCTGAGCAGAGAGCCCGATGCGGGGCTCGATCCCAGGACCCTGAGATCATGACCTGAGCCGAAGGCAGAGGCTCTAACCCACTGAGACACCCAGGCGTCCCTACTTTTATGTATTTTAAAATATTGAAGGGACTTTTGTTTTCAGGGTTACTCTTTTGTGATTGAATAATTGGGCACTGGGAATCACAAATCCTGAGGGCCATTTCTGTTGTGCCACTAAGTGGGTAAGTGACATCCCCTGGGTCAACGTTAAGGTATAAATTAAGACACTGAAGTATGGTAATCTTTCCAGCATTATGATTTAGTGAAATTTTAGTAGTTGTTATTTGACACATTAGGGGAATTTTTTGATAGATCCTGTAATTAAGTATTAGTCATAAGAAAGCTCTCCAGGGAACTAATTTTTAAGTTTGAAATTATTATAAAACCTTGATACGGTCAGAAATCTGCATTAGTCAGGGAGGTCATGGTTGGGTTAGGACTCCCTAACTGTGTGGGTACAATACAGCACAATTTGGGGAATAAACACTTTAATGCTGATTGTGACCATGGCCGTGGTGACGACACCGGTGTGGATGGCACTAGATTTAATTGGTTTGGAGCTGCAGTGATGCTGTAGGTTGCTCATTCAGCATCATTTCCCCCTTTTCTCTTTATTCCTCTTGTGCTATCCCTGTTAGAAGGCAAATCATTCAACTTTTCAGCCTCGCTTGAAACTAAGCGTAGCCCATACTACAAAGATTAGGTGGAGATTCCTGGGGAATGCTTTCCTTCTTTAACCAAAGGGAAAGCTTCTTAAAGAGAAGGTTCTTACCCTTTACCCTTATCCCTTCTTTCTCATTAGAGCGAGGATGCCCTGCTTTGAGGTGAGCACTATCTTGCAAGCATAAGAAATAAAATCAGACACTTAGGATGATGAAGCAGAAAATAGATGTAGCTTGGATCCTTGATGATCTCTTAGAGTAAATCTATCAGCCCTGTACTGCTTACCTCCAGCTTTATTATTCCATGAGAAAAAATAAAACCTGTTTCTTCCAGTATTTATTAGGTTTTCTGTTACTCTGAGCCAAACACATTCCCGACTGAATATGTGGGGTAATTATTATGACTTTGCATTTTGCATTTTTGAAGGATAAAATTTGTGTTTATAGACCTTTGTAATTACTGATGTTGGGCACAAAATTTGGGCTAGTTTGTACAAATATTCTCATTCTGAGGAAGCTTGGGTGTGAACGTTTTGGATAATTTGTAACATTTTTATGTTATTGTTCGTAGCATGAAGAATAGCAGAAGACTATCTCTTTTATATTGCTTAAAGAATATTTCAAATTTTATTCAATGGGTGAAATTTATATGAGGAAAACTATTTCTGTGAGTCACACCTCCCACTTTGCTGGAATCTTTGGTAAGATGGGGATACAGCTGAAGAATACCAATGAGCCTTGAAAAAAATGTTTTCCTCATTTGGTTTATAGACAAAAATGTATGGTGGAGTGGGTTGGCAACTTTACTGTTTAGTCTAAGTTTGTTTCCAGCAGATTCCTTCTGACCTCACACTTTCATATGACTGAAATACTTTAAAAGGACTTTAAAGATTAAAGAAGCACATGGATATAGAAGATGGGAGATAATTTTTTTGTGTGTGACATAGCATTTGCACACTATCCATTTGGTTTAAGTGCAGGGAATTAATCTTTTGCATTTAAGTCACATAACAAGAGAAAAAGAATTCAATTAGGATATATTTGTGTTGATTTTGTCAGTTAGAATTGCATTCGAGAGTAACTGAGAATTTGACATGCGATACTGTAAATAAGGAGGGTTTTTGTGTGTTTGGTTGTTTGTTTTACATGCAATAAGGTATCTGGAAGGAGACAGCCTAAGGCTGGGGCCACTGCCCAAGGGGTGTTAGGCTCCTTCTTGCTTTTGACTCTATTGTTATTGGTGTACGGTTCTCATTTTCTTGGTGGAAAGACAGTTAGTGAACATCCAGCAATGGCATCTGGACCACAGGCGGGAAGAAGGGGCTTTACAAATGCAAAGCACAAACCAGCCATCAGCTCTTTCTTATAAGGAAAGTGATAGCTCCCAGGTAGATGCTTCTGGTGACTTCTACGAATATCTTATTGGCCAGAACTAAGTCAGTGGCCTTCCCTAACTACAAGGAAGTCTAAGAAATAGAGGTGTGTTTTTTTTTTCATAAAAAAATAAAAACAAAAGATAAAAAAAAGGGTGATGTACACATTTCTGTACGTAAAATAAAGTCATGCTCTATTTTGGGAGGTCACAATTTGCTTCATGTATCAAGGTAAGGAAATGGTTGTGTATGGATTAATTTAGAAAATAGTTACCAATACAGACAAAAAGGAAAAAAATATAACCCTAAAAAGAAGAAACATAGGTTCAAAGATTTTTCAGCGTCGAAAATCCACATTTATGTTTCAAGATAATGTAGTTTTTAAAAAAGAAAAAAAACTTGATATAAATTCCTCCTTTTCCTCTGGCTGGATAAGTATCATGTATTCAGTAAAAAATCTTTATATGTTTCATGTGTTAAGAATAAATGTACATTTAATCTTGTTAAAAAAAAAAGAGAGAAAATTGGTACTTCTCCAAATGTCAGGATTCTGTTATATTAAGAAGGAAAGGTAGAATGGATATTGGGTAACCAACCATCACTGTCAGTTTATGAAGACTATTTTCCAGATTTAAAAATCCTATTTGTAGGGTGATATCATAAATATACACTCTGGAGAGCTCTTAAATAATAATACTTTAAAAACAGTTATTAATTATTATGGCCTTAAATACCTGTTAAGTTACAGTCATTTAAAATTTTTGTATCACTTGCCACTTTGTGTCAAGATAGCTTACTGACATATAGAACTCGAAGTATATATATATATTTTAAAGATTTTATTTATTTATTTATTAGGAAAGGGAGAGAGTGAGAGAGAGCACGAGAAGGAGAAGGTCAGAGTGAGAAACGGACTCCCCGTGGAGCTGGGAACCCGATGTGGGACTCGATCCCGGGACTTCGGGATCATGACCTGAGCCGATGGCAGTTGCCCAACCAACTGAGCCACCCAGGTGCCCTCGAAGTATATTTTGATGGTCATTGGTATTAAACTAATCATGGGCAAAAAGTCATAATTTTTTTCTATGATGAATAATGACATATATAAGTGTGAAATTCTAAGAAATAAGACAGTGACAATATTACATACTAGTGCAGTCATTCATGAAATACCGTGGTTTATTTTTTGTTTTAATTTACACTTACATATTTTGGGCTATTTTTTGTCCTAAAAATTTTAATGACATATATGAATAATACCCAAGAGCAGATATTTATTTTAAAAAGAATAACATTGGCTGAATTCTAGCATTTCTGCTTTGCTGTTCTCATTCAGGATATTGACAGAAAGATCCTGTAATTGAAGGTTTATTCTCCAATTGATATAGGCACTCTACTTACAAGCTGTTTATCCATATCAAGGAGGATAATGGATCTTCTCTGTTAATTTTTTTCCATTAAAATAGGGTGAAGCAACTGTTCTCACCACATTTCAGAAGGATAGTACAGAGGTAAATGAAATAATGGATGTGAAGTGCATTTTTTTGCTCTGAAAGGAGGTGTTATATAAATTCTATAAATAGTATTATTAATGTGTAAATAAGATGATGGGTGAACATTTCCAAAAGTAAGTATCCTCACTAGGAATTTTTAGCATGATCCTCAATGTCAGTTTTTTTCCAAAGGAGAGCAAGATAGCAAAACATTCTTCCATTCTTGCATCAAAGTATCAACTGTAAACATCAATGTGACGGGAAGAGAAGGTATAGAAAGAATTTTAAAGTGAGGTGATTTATTGAGTACGGCAATATAGTAATAGATTTTACACAAATATAAAAAGTCTTTTAGTGGTGCCTGAGTGGCTCAGTGTGTTAAAGCCTCAGCTTTCGGCTCAGGTCATGATCTCAGGGTCCTGGGATTGAGCCCCACATCAGGCTCTCTGCTCGATGGGTAGCAGGGAGCCTGCTTCCCCCTCTCTCTCTGCCTGCCTCTCTGCCTGCTTGTGATCTCTCTCTCTGTCAAATAAATAAATAAAACCTTAAAAAAAAAGTCCTTTGGGTCTCATAAGTGGTTAGGGAAATGGGCAAGCTCTGCTTAAAATGTGAAACCTTATTAAAACTTAGAATAGAGCTTCCCGTGGCTGTATCTTGAAAATAATGAGGTTCTGCTCGACTCATAAAAATCTTCAGAATAAAAAACCTTCCAAAGAGATTTTTGTAGTATCTTCAATAAAGGTTTTGTTATCCTCTTGGCCCCAGGAGGATATTCCTTGAAAGATAATTTGGGACAGGAAGCTCTTCCTTATTTCTAACGTCGCTGCCGTGCTTTCTATACGCTAGTCACCAGTTAAAGTGAATCACATTATATGGTGATAAGAGCCTTTGACTTTGAGCCGGGGTGGGGGGTAAGGTTCCCCCTCTCAGGTTTGCCACTAATTTATCTGTGTAACTGGGAAAATTATTCAGTTTCTTTGTGCAGAGCAACATCCTTGAAGCCATGTCTTTCCCCTCTTTGTGCATTCTAGACTTAAGGTGCTTAGCTGACCAGTTGAGGTCATAGGACGAAGTCACTTCTCTATGGGAAGAGTACTGCCTGTCCTTCAGGTCAATCTTGTGGTGATGGCTGGCCCATGAAAGCCGGAAGTGAGCACAAGGAGGGAAGCTCTGCTTCTCTCTGTGCCTTCTTCTCTTGGATGATTTGTTGAAGATAACGCTTGGTGTGAGCTAATTGGTGGTTTATGCTAAGGAGATGGTGGCTAAAGTGGAACAAAGTCGGCCAGTTAAGGGCAGCGCGTCATACTTTGTAAATCTGATTATCCAGATTTCTCTTTCTCCCTCCTCAAGTCTTTGGAAAGCCTTGCTTAATTGTTTTAGCTGCTTTTTGAAAACAAAGAGGAAGATCAAATTTCAGCAAGAGCTGTAGGAGGAAGACTTCCCTCCCTCTCGCCCAAACCAGTGCCGTAGTGGCAGTAGGAACAATCACTGGAGAGTAGGAAATTCCCAAGAGACATTCTGGAGATTATGGTGGGGACTGGGGAGCTGTGGCTGCCAAATACTACTAGAGGTCCAGCTGCCATTTTCGAAATGGAGACTCTTCCTCCACTGCACACCTTAAAAGCTTGCTGTTTGCTTTGGTTGAAGAAGGCGGCAGTTTCCCAGAAGTCTTGGAGTTTCCTCATCCAGAAAATGAGGGGATTGGACCAAGTCATAGTTTCACAACCATTTATATTTTCTTCCTTCTGGCTCCTTTATTTTGAAAGATTTTGTCCACCGAACTATTTCTATAATTATATCTTTTTAAAGTAACCAGAAGCATATAAGGCAGCCAATTAGATCTTCCAACTAAATGTGAGATAGCTAGTGTTATCATTGAGAAGTTACAATTCAGCCAAAAATGAACAAATCTGATATTCATGTTCATTCAAGAAAGTAATTAATGTTTGCAAATTTATCAGACTGCAGATTTACAGTTTGGTATGTCATCTAAGAGCAGCAATCTTCTGTTGCCTCCTTCTTCATCTGATTTCTACTTTCTGGAAGCTTTACTTTCAAAGAGTTTACTGTTCCTTCATGTTCCTCTCCATTTTGTGCAAACGAGATGCGTAGGCTATTTCTTGCTTTTTAGTTTTCTTCTTTACTTAACTGTTTCCTGCTATGGATTCTGACACACACACATACACACACACACACACACACGCATGCGTGCGTGTGCGCGCACGCTCCCCTACTTTGCTTCCTCATTTTAATTTTCAAATTGCTGAGACTGAAACTATCCCTCACAGCTGAATCCTTTGGTGTACTATACTATGATTCCATTTCCTTTTAAGTATTTTTATTTCCTTCCTATGTCATAGCTGTTTTAATTATTTTATTTTTCAGAGTTTTTAAAGCACCTCTTCCTATTTCTTTTTTTTTTTTTT
>CM052798.1:47889574-47968053 GCA_028533885.1 Nasua narica
AAGATTTTATTTATTCATTTAACAGAGAGAGAACACAAGCAGGCAGAGAGGCAGGCAGAAGCAGAGAGAGGAGCAGGCTCCCTGCGGAGCAAGGAGCCCGATGCGGGACTTGATCCCAAGACGCCGGGATCATGACCTGAGCCAAAGGCAGTTGCCCAACCAACTGCGCCACCCAGGCGTCCCACCTCTTCCTATTTCATCCACAAACGCTGCATCGCAATTGTAAATACTTTTTTAATATATTTAGTTTAATCAGACAGTCTATACATTTCATCCTTTACTAGCCACAGGCACCCTCAAGCTGTGCATACATTTGCCCACTGTTGTCATTTTGGAATCTTCCTTTTCCATGCAAGTTAGGGTCACTGTGGGCTGAGGTAACAAGTAGCCCTCACATCTATAATCTTTCAAAACAACAGAAATATATTTTGCCTTCATGTCACTCTACTGAACTGTTTTAGGTGAGCTGGGAGGGGTGACTTGGTATTCCAGGGGATGGGGGGGGCAGTGGGGGGGGGAGGGGTGGCTTTTCTTCCTGAAGTTGCTCATGGAGCCTGGTTAGAGGCAGTGCTGTTGTCAGTACATGAGTTCCAAAGTTGTCATGGTCCACTGCTTTCAGTCAGAGCCTGGAGGTGGTGCCAGGCGTGGCTGACATCCCTCCCACCTATTTATCTTTGTTGAGAACACAGTCTTGTGGCCAAACCTAGCTGCAGGAGAAACTGAGATAATGTCTTTTCTGTGTGTCCAGAGAAAAGAAATGAGCTTTGGCAGGCAGCTAATTGTATCTGCAGTGCAATCATTCTGCAGATTTTTAAAATTTTTTTTTTACCTCTTTCCTATGTTGGATCCCTTGTTTCCTGATATCTGTAGCTTTTGCTGTTTTTTGATTTAGTGTCTTGTTTGGATGGGTGGAGCATGTCCTCCAATATCTTCCTAAGAAAAAATGTGTTGAAGTTAAAAATTTGGAGATGTTTTATATCTGAGAATATCTTTATTCTGTTTTACACTTAGTGGATAGTTTTCCTGGGTGTAGAATTCTTGTTGGAAGTCATTAGCCCTCAGCATTTTAATGGCATATTTCATTGTCTTGCTATAGTTTTAGCTATTGAAAAGTTTGCTGCTATTTTGATCTTGGTCCTTCAAATGTGAACTTTTTTTTTTTTCTAATTTGAAGCTTTTAGCATCATCTTATTACACTTGGAATTTTGAAATTTCGAGATGATGTGCTGTGGTTTAGGTTATCTCTAATTGTGTATGGGCACTCAATGGGTCTTTTCCTTCTGGACATTTGTCCTTTAGTTCTAGGAATTATTCTTGTATTATAAATTTTATCAGTTTTAAAGTCAATTTCCAATCAAACTGTTGGAACTGTGCCAAAATAAAAAGCTTTTGCACAGCAAGCTATCAACAAAACAAAAAGGCAATCTACTGAATGGGAGAAGATATTTGCCAATGAAATATCCGATAAGGGGTTACCGCTCAAAATATATAAAGAACTTAAGCAACCCAATATCAGACAACTCCCAAATAATCCATTTAAAAATTGGCAGAGGACTTGAATAGACATTTTCCAAAGAAGACACACAGATGGCCAACAGACACATGAAAAGATGCTCAACACCAGTAATCATCAGGGAAATACAAATTAAAATCACAATGAGGTTTCACTCCATACTTCTCAGAATGGGTAAAATCAAAACCACAAGAAATAAGAAGTGTTGGTGAGGATGTGGAGAAAAATGAACCCTAGTACACTGTTGGTGGGAATGTAGATTGGCACAGCCACTATGGAAAACAGTATGGAGGTTCCTTAAAAAATTAAAAATAGAATTACCATATGATCCAGTAATTCTACTACTGGGTATTTACCCAAAGAATATGAAAAAACACTCAGTAAGAAAGATATGCACCCCTATGTTTACTGCAGCATTATTTACAATAGCCGAGATGTGGAAGCAACCCAAGTGTCCATCCATAGATGAATGGATAAAGATGTGGAATCCATCTTCTACAAAGGAATATTATTCAGCCATAAAAATGAATGAGATCTTGCCATTTGCAAAAACATGGATGGGTCTAGAGGGTATAATGCTAAGTGAAATAAGTCAACCAGAGGTAGATGAATATAGTACTATCTGTTTTCAATCCAGTTTTCACATCTTACATATTGTTTTACAATTTCTATTAGTATAGATAAAGAGATACAGTTTCCTACTCTTCTACTGTGTGCCTGTTTGTAAAGTAAGGAAGAACTTGAATTTTCTCAAGAGAATGGTCAGAATCCCTGGGGATCCTTTACCTCTAATAGTAGCACATGTGCTAGAAGACTCACCCAAACTTGGAGGTGATGAAAACATAAGAAGTACCACGTTTATGTTCAGGCAATCTTTTGCAGGTGCATCAGGGAGCCATACCTAAAAGCAGTGGAAAATATTTTCCCATCTGTCCCTCTGTATAGATTCACATTCACAGTGTAAATGCTATTCTATAACTGGATATATTTGGCCAAAATTGAGTAAAAAATATAGATTTCTAGTATTTTTATGAATGGCTACATAGTATTCTATTAATAAATCCTTTCTCCAATGATGAACATTAAATTGCTTCCATTTTAGTTTTTGCGTTTAAACAGTGCTTTAGTAACATCTTTATATAAATGTCTATAACTTGTTGAGTTAGGGAATATGCACATTTTAAAGGCTTTCTGCCACCGAGTTGCCTTTCAGAAAGGTTATACCCAATTTACCCTTCTACCAACCATGCATCAGTGATCATTTCCTCTGATTCTGGGTTTTGTTGGTCTTTCATGGATGTGAGGAGGAAAATGATTTCTTTGTTGTTTTTGATTTGTTCTCTTTGATTACTAGGGAGCCTGAAGAACTTTCTAATGTGCTGTGGTTTCCTGTGAGAGAGAAGGAGGCTGCCCAAGTAGGGTGGGTGTGAGCAGGGTGGTTGGAGAAGCTTTTTGATCGATGTTAGGAAAAGGTATTTGGCAGGGAATGAGTAGTTAGTGCTCTGGAGTCTCGGAGGGTCTAGCGAGCTCTGTCTTAAACTCTTTCACCGTCCCAGAGATCCTATTCATTGCCTTCCCTAAGTGGCTGGATGCTTTCCAGATAGCACAGTTTGGGTACTTTGATCATGGGGGCTGTGGAAATGCAACCCTCCAAACTATTTGATCCTCATCTGGTCCTATAGACTGGGTGACCTTGGGGCAATAAATAGGGGAAGTATAAGTGGGGGCTTTGGGCTCTCAGTGGAGAGCAAAGGGAGGGTTCACCAAGCAGGTGTAAGATCACAAATGTTGGAAGGCAAACAGCACATGGTAGAGTGAGGCAATGGTTGAAACCATTATGTCCACATAGTAGAGACTATGTCCACATAGTAGAGAGAAAGGGGAGGATGTGTTCGCAAGGTAAGTGGAGGACACACTGTGAACTTTGAGTGTGTCTTGAATGGGAGTTTAAGGAGCATGTTCCTTACCTTAAGGGCAATGGAAGACCTCTGACATTTTTGGAGTACTGGTGAGACTTGACAAATGTCATATTGTAGGAAAGTGAATACATAGCATTGAATGACATTGGAAATGGAGGTAGGCTAAATACAAAAGGTTACATTTCTGGTTTCTACATGTGTCCTGTAGTTGATGTAAGCTAGAAGCTTTTTAGTTGTGGCAGATTTATGTGTAGAGGAATACAGAGCTATGTGAATGCTTCCAGCATTCTGTTGTTATTCTCTTTTTCCCAGAAAGGGAAGGAGGAAGTAGCTCATTTCTTGATAGGTCAGGCATTTAGAATACGTATGGGTTATATCAGAAAGTAAAATTGTTTTTGAACATGTTGTGTGGTATGTGGGTAGATATTTGGCATATAAAAATGGAAAACGAATTCAGAAACTGCCTCAAAGACACCCTATAGACTTGCCATGAGATAATCAGCTTTGCCAAATGGCAGCAAATGTGTCATTTCAAATGGAAAATGCAGTCATTAAGCCATTTAGATTAGCAAAGTTGAATGTATTATATTTGTGTTTCGTTTATATATGGACACATTCATACTTGAAATATTAGAGTAAATGATACCTAAACACTGCCTTCATTTGGTTGCAAAATTATCTTAAGCATATAGTACAAGATATTTTAAAAAAGCCTTAACATTAATAACTCAGAGTTGGATGGTTTATGATATTTTCTTATTTTCATTGAAATTTAAACTATATTTTCCAAAATAGCATTTATTATACTTTTGGATAATCTGCCTCGGCTTGGTGGTCAATAACTGAATAAGTAATTTCATCTTAGGTATTACTGCCTGACAGTGATTTTCAGAGACAGTCATAAACCTCATCAATGATCATTTTTTAGCGACAGAATAGCAACTATCTTCTAATACATCATGCCTTGCCCTTAGCTCATTTATGAATAGTTACTGCTGTGGATCATTTTGGTGCTCATAAAATGCAGTTAAATTTGTGGTTGAAGAATTCAATTTTTATTCTTCCAGTAACTGCAGCCAGGAGCTGTACTCTCTTTCAGCCTCAATAAGTCATAGTGACATTGCTAGGTCCAAAGAAGGATGCTTGTCGAAAGCAGGTGGGTGGTGAGAGAGATGCATATATAACTTTCCTTTCAGATACAGTTAGAGGGCTCCTCCAAGGTGGAGTGTTTATAAATGACGGGGTATTCCCATCCTCAGTCTAGATTTTTCTGCTCTAGCAAAGGCAATTTTTATTATTTATTTCAAGCCCAGTACCTTTATAAAAACCTTATTTTTTCTTTTCTTTTCTTTGTTTTCTTAAGATTTTTTTTTAGTTGCGAGAGAGAGAGAGAGAGAGAGAGAGCGAGCGCACAAGTGAAGGAGGGGAGGGGGTCACAGGAAGAGGGACAAGCGGGCTTCCCGCTGAGCAGGAAGCCCCCACATGGGGCTGGATCCCAGGACCCTGGGATCATGACCTGAACCTAAGACAGACGCTTAACGAACTGAGCCACCCAGGTGCCCCAAAACCTTGTTTTTTGTCTTTGTGAGAGAAGGCTTGGGCTCTGTCATATTTTCTTTTTCTTTTGCCCCAGGGGCACCTAGAAGAATACTTACTATCACAGTGCTTTGACAGATGTTCATTAAACAAATGACCCATTTTATGTGAGTCCTATTTAAATAAGGATCTTTTAAATAAAATTTAGCTTAGTGCAGTAATTAAGAGCACAAGACACGTGGCAGGTTTAAATCTCATCCTTGCCATTTATTAGTTCTAGGATCCTGGGAAAATTTTTGACCTCTTTTAGCTTCGGTTTCCTTATTGTTTGGAATTAATAATTCCTTCTGTGGATATTGTGAGGAATAACTGTCACCCACCAGGGGGTGTGATGTAATGTTAAAAAAAAGTTTGGTCGGGCACCTGGGTGGCTCAGTGGATTGGGCCTCTGCCTTCGGCTTGGGTCACGATCTCAGGGTTCTGGGATTGAGCCCTGCATTGGGCTCTCTCCTCAGCGGGGAGCCTGCTTCCTCCTCTCTCTCTGCCTACTTGTGATCTCTGTCTGTCAAATAAATAAATAAAATCTTTAAAAAACATAAAAGGTAAATAGAGAAATAAAAATTCAAAAAGATTTGGTAAGTGGTAGCTATTAGTAATACAGAAAATCATGATATTTATGATAATAAAATGGTTTTGATTTTCCATTTATAATATGAGATCATTACGTGTACTTTCATCTCAATTAAGTTAGGAAAAAAATGTTTTGTCTACCTGGAACATCTCAAAAGCCGCCGTTGTGTTAACATTAAATTAAAAAAATGACATAAAAAAAATTCAGAAGAGAAATGAAGAAAGTAGGGGGGTGAAAAGTAAGGCTAAGCAAGCAAAAAAAAAAAAAACAAAACCAGGACTATCGCACAGACTAAAATAATATACCGGATTATTTAGGTTTCAGTGAAGAATTAAGTGTAGCCTATTTCATTTCAGTAAAGAATTATTAACCCTCTTGCTTACTCAAAGGAGAGCCCTCTTTTGGCCTCAGCAACAGCTGAATTGACTCATCCCTGATCTCAGCCCTCCGCCGTCTGCTAATTTGGCACCTTCTGCTTCCTTCCCTAAGGTCTGACCTTTTGCCGCATTTCCTCTGACTCATTTTTGGGTTCTGCTCCTGGCTTTCAGCTTCTGCTCAGAGATTTCCTTTCCTAGGTGCCCGGGATTTTCTTTCAGCTTTGTTACTGACTTGATTTTTTTTCCCCATTGGACCTCTTCCTGAGGTGACGACACTCCATACCCTTCGACCGCTCAGATGTAGCATTTCTCACCTTCTGCTGCTCCCTCTGGCCTAAAGCCAACTTTCCCTTCCAAAAGTAATTGGCCATATTCATTTAGGTTTTAACTATAAGTTGGTGGCATTGAATTCCCCGACAGTAAAATGTCACGATGCAAATTCATTGTTTTTAGACTCTTGAGGGCCTTTTTGTGTTAGCAGTGCTTTCAGATGTTTTCTTCATCTTTTGGCATACTTTGGGAATGTTAGCATTTGTAGGGAACACTGAGATACATATGCTGTGCTTGGTTCCAGGACATGAATGGCTATGGTGCAGGGAGAGAGGGGATGAGTTACTCAGCCTCCTTACAAAATTACGGATAGTGGCATACAGGTTGAGAAGCGAGTAATAACAGCCCTGGGGTTGGGGTGGGAGAGTGTAAAATCTTTAACAGTATTCTTCAGCCTTCCCAATTTCTATTTGGCTATCACATGCTTTCTAAAGGCCCAGCTGACCCTGGAAAAGCTGCCCTGGGAGTAGAAAGACTTAAGAATGAGGATAAGACCACTGGAGTTTCTGTAGGGGGCTGGTGACGGAAGAGTTAAATCCATTTTAAGGCAAGTTTGTGGGAGATGTTAGAAGTGGAAAGGGACTGAGAATGAGGTGAGAGCTTGGAGGTAACTGAGGGAATCCAACAATAGGTATTGATAATTTGGAGCATTGGCTACCAAACCAGAAAGGAATGAGTCCCTTGTTTCATACTCATACAGAAATATCTCGAGTGTATATGGTGAGCCAACTTGTAGAAATACATTTATCACCTTGGCAAATAAAACTATGTTTAAAACCCTTAACCAATTATGTCAGGCCACCATAATTGCCATGGAGATGTGTGGGGTTTGAGGAGAAAGAAATCAATCATATTCAAATTACTGTTTTAATTAATTGGGGGATGGTGTTACCAGTCATTAATAAAAGGAGCAAGAAAAAGTTGCCATTTGCCATGGGGAGATGGCACCTTGGGCTTTGAATATCCAGAGTTTGAGATATTTGTGCAACATCAAATAACGGCTGTGTGGAAGGTACTTGGAAAGTAGTTCTGAAACTCTCAAGAAAGAGTCTCAGCAGAGAAACCAGATTTTAGAAGTGAACAGTGTAGAGATCCAGACATTTCTGGTTGGTGGGGGTGGGGATGGTCTCTGGAAATCGTATGCAAACCTGTCTGAAGAATGTTGTGTACCAGTGTGGTCTTTTTGAGGAAAGGGTCCTCCATAGTTATAAGGAATCACTGCCATAGATAGTAAATTAAGACTTGAAAGGCAAATTGGCAGGAATGGTTATTTTAAAGTAAAAGAGGAAAATGAATTAAAGATAACTTTACAGTATTTTTTTTTTAACTTGGCAATACAAGACCATGAATGGGAATCAGTTTAGGAAAATACGTGATTAGAAATATTGAATTTGAGTGGGGATAAAACTTTGGAAAATAGCATGTCCAACAGGTGGCAGGGGTTGTGGCAAAGGGAAACAGATGAGAGCATAGAGTACAGACTTGGTCTTCAGCGTCCCATTGGTCTTAGAAGCCTGAGTGTATTTGAGCTCTCAGCAAAGGTTTAGAATAAAGACAGAATGATGCAGAAGGCCAAGTTTTGAGCTCTGGGTAACACCCAGAGTAGAGAGCCAGGTGAACAGAAGGACTAGGGCACTCTGGGCACTTAACAGAAAATTCAGTTGTGAATTGGCTAAAGTACATTGCTTGCCAAAGCCTTGGTTCAGACAGCTGCTGGTTGACAGAAACAGCTCAAGAGACAAATCACTCTTTTCCCCTAGTTTGCTAGATTGGTAGTCTTTAAATCTCCCTTACCCCTGCAACTAAATTTACTTAAAGCACATTACTATACTGTATGGTTGTGTGTGTATAAATATATATGTATGTGTGTATGATACATAGAATGCATGCAAACAAATTTATAGAGATGCAATAAATTGATAAAAAATGAGTTGTAATATATATCCCTATAATTGGTGGATTATTTTGTGCACCTTTTGCATTTTTAAAACACCTTTATTGAGCGGTTACTTATGTACAATAAGTTACATTCATTTAAAGTCTGCCACTTGGTTATTTTGACAAACGTATTCACTTGTGAAACTATCACATCAATCTAGATATTTTTATTGTCCTTAAAAGTTTCCTCATGTGGCTTTGCAGGTCGATCCTTCCTCCACCCCAGCCCATGGCAACCACCCATCTCCTTTCTTTCACTCTAGCTTAGTTTGTAGATTTAGAACTTTATATAAATGGAATCATACAATATTTACTCTTTTGTCTCATTTTTTTTTTATACCCACTCAACTTAATGCCTTTTCTTTATACTGCTATATGGACATACCACAATTTATTTATCCATTTAGGTTGTTCCTAGCAATGGGCTATTACAAATACACCAGCTACAAACATTTTTAAAGAAGTCTTTGTATGAACATATGTTTTCATTTGTCATGGGTAAATACCTAATTATGGAATAGGTTGGCTGTTCCACATTATCAGAGAGTCTATGGCTATGCTCAAATTGTCACATTTCCCAGAATATATGTATTCATTCATTCTTCATTCAATACACATTCTTGAGCAAACACATTTTATGCTTGCAAAGCCAAAATTAAATATTGTATCTCTGCTTTTATAGGAATTTAATTTAAGAAGTAACAATTTGGAAGTCATAAGATCAAGTTGGTGTTTTAAGTCACTGGAGAACACAATGATTATTATCAAATGATTGGTCAATTCAGGAGCAAAAATTGAACAGTCTTGGCTCCAAAAATTAAAAAAAAGTACAACCAAAATTAAAAGATTTGAATTAAAATGAATTAAAGATAACTTTACAGTATTTTTTTTTAACTTGAGTATTTGGTTTATTGAGATTAAATGCAATATGGTATCCTGGATTGGATCCTGAAACAGTAAAAGGGCATTAGCGGGGAAATGAGTGGTGTGTATATCGGAACTCCATATAATCTTTGCACATTTTCTATGAATCTAAACCTATGTGAAAATAAAAAGTTTTATGTTTTTAAAAGGTTCATGGAGATACTAAATGTATAATTAAGAGTTTCTGTTTAATGACATTATAAGCTAGAAATTACATTAAAGTAATTAATGTAATTAATTACCTTTGTGTAATAACACATGTGTGTGTAATTAATTAGTACACATTGAAGTGAGAAAAACATTTGATATATATATGACAAAGACATGTCCTTATTAAATAAAATGTATTTATAAGTCAAAAATAAAAATACAAATCCCCCAAAAGAGAAAGTGTAGTGTGTGTGTGTGTAGTGTGTGTGTGTGTATGGGGGGAGGTAGAGAGTGTGGTTAGTTATCCAAAACCTTGACAGTTAATAAACACTTGGAAATATATTAATTCTCCATAGTAGTCAAACCAATGCAAGTTAAAACAAGAAGGTACCATTTTTTCTGTTACTAAACTTGATAATTCAGAAAAGGCTTCAGAATCAAATAAAGCTAGTAGTACTGAAAAATTTGTAGCATAAGAATCTTTTAATCTGTGGACAGCAAAATGGTACAGTTCTCCAAAATCATCAAGTTGTGATAAAGATTCATACTCAATTTCATAGTTAGGATAAAATCTAAGGTAGTAGTAAAAGATTTGCACGATGATTTATAAGCAAGAATGTTAATCACAGCATTATTTATAAGGAGCAAAAATGAGACGCAATGTAATTGTCTAATATGAGAACATTGTGCTACTTATGAGTTAAGCTGTAAGCACTTTTTGAAGAGTGGTGAATTGAGAAATGCATATGATGAAGTGTAAATTAGACTAAAGCAAGATATAACACTAAGTGTATGATCCTAGCGATGTAAGCAGCCTCTCTTTATGAAAAAAGTTTTGTGTAAGATCTTTATAGATTATAATTTGAAAAATAATTTTGAAAAATAATTTTGTAACAAAACAAAGACAGACATATTTACAAACATATCCATTAAAAAGGGGATCAACCGAGATCATTCTTGTTTTCTGGACTTGCAGCTGAGGTCCAAGGCTGAGAACAAAAGTTACTACATACCCTACAGAGATGGTTGTCTTTTAGGGTAGTGCAGTGTTGGGGAAGAGAGGTCCAATGAAAGCTGTGTTGTGGAGATTCCTGCCGCATGGAAGGCATCTATAGCCCAGTGTCACTATCAGAGAAACAATAACTGGAAGAATGGTGGGGGGAGGGAGGATGGCGATCCCTCCCAGTTAAATGAGGAGAGATTTACTGTTGTTCTCTTTCCCTCCTTCAGAGGAGTTAGCCTTGAGAGGAAGGGCATGGTGGTCAGGATGCCTCACCTTATTATCACAATTTTCAAGAGTCAACAACAGAAGTCTAGCTTTCACGGGTGACAGGGGAACAGAAGAGCTTTGAATTCAGTTTCAGGCTGAAATTTTAAAATGAAAGGACTGAGCCTCAGATATCAAAGGCAGACTCTTCTAACAATTGAAAGTTTATGTGTGTGTATCAGTTGGTGTTTGGTTTATTGAGATTTATTAACTCACTGGAGTGTACACATGAACTGGTTTTGTTATTTTCCCGTTGTGCTATGTTAAACTCGAGCCCCTCCCCCACTTCATTATTGCGACTCTTTCTGACATGATAGATTTTTCTGACATGATAAACTTTGGCTTTAAAAAAAAAAAAGAATTGTGTTTGTATTTTGCACATATATGAATGTGCAAAAAGGGCTAGAAGAACATACACTAAAAATTGATGATAGTTATTTTTTGGTAGTGGGATTATTGATACATGGTAGTGACATATTTAGTCTTCCCTGTATTTTTAACAAGTATAAGTTATTATCTTGCATAATATAGATTATAAAACTATGGCTTTTGCAAAATCATAATTGAAAATAGTGTTCATTGTGTCACTTGATTTACATTTTACATTTTATGAGGACCCACATACCACTGTCATTAAAGATGAACACCTTAGGAAAATGTTTCTCCAGATAAACTTGTAGGATTTCTTTTTGTCAAATAAAAATATAGGGCCTCTTTTGCTTTATTTACCAGTAGTCAAAGCTAAATTCATTGCTTAACTGTCAGTGCCATTGATTTTGCTCTCATCATATCTCATTTAGAATCCCTCGGCAGCCTTCTAACTATTCTCTGTTCTAGCCTCTTCCACCCTCCACACTGCTTCTGAGGGATGTTTCTGGAATGCAGATCTGGCTGTAATTATTTCCCTGTTTAAAATTCGTCAGTAGCTTCCTGTGTCATAAAACTGAGCTCCAGGCCTGGCACACTAGGTCCTTCCCCCTCAGGAATCTGCCTAAATGCCTTCCCTGCCTGGGGTCTTGCTTCTTTCCTTATTTGCCTCCTATTTTTCAGCTTTATTAAATTACTTGTAATTTTCCTGGGGTGCTATGATCATTTTTTCATGCTTTTGCTTTGTTTCTCATGTTTTTTCCCTCTTCTCTCCTTCATTCATGCAACTGTCCCTTTCTTTGGAGAGGACGTCTATTTTTCCTTTAAAGAGCAGTTTTACCTGGTAGAGGAATCTGTTTTTTTCTGTGTTCCTAGCACCACGTGTACAGAACTGTAATTTTTTGGCTATTTGAGTGTCATCCCTATAAATATTGGGAAATACACAGAGGCCAGAACAATGTTTTCCTCGGCTAGCTAAGGGTTTTTCTATAATACACGTTTAATATTTACATGTAGAAAGCTAGGAACTTTACATACATTGTCTTTTTAAATTCCCCATAGCACATGTATAAGGCAGATGTTATCACACAGGTATAGAAATAGAAGCTTTGAGAGGAATATTTATTGTATTGTTATTTGCTGACAGAACAGCCTTTATCTAGAACATTGCCAGTTGTCACACCTGGAGGAACAAGGATAGGGAACCACGTGATGGCGTTTGAACTTTTGCCCATGATTCATTGGCCAAACCCAGTCACATGACCACTCCTAAGTACAGCAGGATGGGTATACATAATCCTCCTATGAGGATGGCTCCTCAGAGAGGAAAAATGAAATATTGGGCAAATGTTAACATTATCTACCACAGGGAACCTAGATGTTTTGTTTACCACTGCCTACTCAGCCCCCATTACTGTGCCTGGCAATGTTGTGGATAAAGGCTGTTCTGTCAGCAAATAACAATACAATAAATATTCCTCTCTATATTTCTATACCTGTGTAATAACATCCGCCTCATACATGTGCTATGAGGAATTTAAAAAGACTATGTAAACATTCAATCAGTATGTGCTGATTGAAGGACTGAATATGACAAAGCTAGGAGGTACATGAGAGCTGGGATCTGATTAGTTTAACTTCAGAGTCCACTCTGATTGACGTCTCTATTTGTATTACTTAGTCTCAGATGCTTACTAATACCCTTTTCTCTAATATCTCTCTGCTTGCTCTGTCTTGTATTGGCTTTGTTTTTCATGATTTTATAAAAAGCATATTTGCCGTGACAGAAGTTAGAGAGAAAATGACCCCAGACATAGAATAAGACCAGGCCTGTATAATTTCTGAGAAATCAGGTCAAGGAAAAAAAAAAACTCAAAAGGAAAAGAGTAAGAACAACATCAAACACAGCAAAACACTGACTATAGAAAAAGACTTAAGATTTGGTTAGAAAAAATTTTGCCATCAAATACTTCAGTGGAGCCGATGAATATTTTCAGATTTGGTTAGACTTTCAAAGGCAGAATTGACAGGGACAATATTTATCTTTCAGGGCACCCTGACACTGAGATCAGGGGTGGAGTACTGTCAAGATGCCATATTTGAGGTACAGAGAGTTTTTCTCTCTGTGGTACATTCAAGTTGTCTGGTTCTCCATTTATCAGATACACATATCTTTAAGAATGAAGAATGGATTCTAGTCCTGAACAACCATGTTGATCTCCTTGAAGGATTAAAACCAATTTCAATAATCCAGTACCAAAAAAGTGGAACTCCAAATGTAAGTTAGATAGGCAGTTTTTGAAATTTGAGTAATATTCTTTTATGGTTGCATAAAAGTTCATCGAATCATTGCTTTCTCACTTATGAGATTAGATTGTGTGTGGTCCCAGAAGCGTGTATTAGTCTAAGACATTCAGTGTAGGCAATGAGAATTCCCTCGAGAGGAGCTCTTGATGCAGAGGAAGAGCATGGGTTTTAAGTAAGATAAATCAAGGATGTTTTAAAAACTTGTTTAACTCCTTGAATTTAGATTTTAATTCATTCTCTACTTGATAGGAGTAAGACCATGGGGACATTTGTTTCTTTGATTTCTACTTTCTTCATCTATAAAGCAGGGACAAAAATATTTACCCTGACATTTTATTATAATAATAATATGTGTGCAATATTGGCAATCAATGGTACCTCCAATGGTGTACTAATTGAAATAATTACAGTGATAATTACTCAGTTACCCACTTTTAGCTCTTAGCAAAGAGCAAGATAAGTGAGGTTAGTAAGGCAATTTGATCAGCACTGATTTACTTTTGGAAATTTCCTGATATCCTGGTAAGATAAGTCGGGGTTAACAGTGATTCATGGAGGTCCCCATAGGAGAAAGTTCTTGCCCCACAGCCTCACAATCCCTTTAGCTACCTGGAAGCTGAAAGGAGAATTTCAGATACCCTGACCAAATTTCATATCTTGTGTGAAATTGAGGAGAGACGAGTATAGAGCTGGAGACAGGGCTCTCTGTCTCTAATGATGACTCCAACTGGACCATGGGTTGGTCAGGCACAGGGAACATGGCTCATTCTACCTCTGAAAAGAGTAAAGTGCTGTGTCATTTATAAACAGCAGCTTTTTTATTTTTAAGGAAGCAGGAGAGTAATTGCCATAGCAACAGCTATCTCTTCCCATGCAGATAAGCACAAGGATATCCCTTGGTAGAAAGATTGGAGGTGTGGGAGGTCCTAATCTTCTTATAATTTATTAACAAATTCTTTCATTTTAAAGCAATTTAGCAAGTTCTTTTGCCACATTTTCCTGGAAAGTAGCATAGATTCTGAATAATAGTCCTTGGGGCTGGAAGCTACCTCCTTAAGAAATCTACTTTCTCCCATCCTGCTGTTCAAACAGATAAAAGTTCTCCATGTAATGAAAATTAACTGAAAAATTAACTGCTTTATCCATTTACCTTCAACGAGAGGTCTTGGTCCTACCTGCACCTTAAATTTATCTTATCCACAGTTCTTCTCCCTAATCCAACTCTCTTTCTGAATTCTCTGTTTTAGTTAATGGTACCTGTTTCACTTTCTAAGAACTGCTCAAAATTGAGTGTCATTTTATAGTCCTACCTCACAACCTGAAATTGTTGATCTTCTGCTAGTTTTGTCATCTAGATACAGTCGTTCTCATTCCTGGCATGCATGAGAGTCACCTGTGGACCTTATAAAAGTACCACTTCTGGGGCACCTGGGTGGCTCAGTGGGTTAAAGCCTCTGCCTTTGGCTCAGGTCATGATCTCAGGGTCCTGGGATTCAGCCCCGCATCGCATCGGGGTTTCTGCTCAGCGGGGAGCCTGCTTCCTCCTCTCACTCTGCCTTCCTCTCTGCCTACTTGTGATCTCTCTCTCTCTGTCAAATAAATAAATAAAATCCTTAAAAACAAACAAACAAACAAATAAATAAATAAAATAAAAGTACCACTTCTGAAAACCATTCTTGGATATGTTGGGCTCTTGGTATCCGTATTCTATACTGTGGAAGTTTCATAGACTTTGAAGGATAAATACAATATAAACTATAAAAACAAGATATAGATAGAATAAAATGACTTTTGTTGGCTACCACTCGGTTTAAAAAAAAAACACTACCAGTGGAGCTGAGATCTCTTGTGTACTCCTGGTCTTTCATTTCCTTCTCCCTCCCTTCAAGGGTAGTTTCTATTCTGAATATTATATTTTTCTTTCCCTTAGATTTCATTCTAATTTTATTACAGATATTTGCCTTTCTAAACAATAAATGGTCAAATTTTGTTTGAACTTTGTGTAAATATTGTTATACTGTACGAACTCTGTGACTTGTCTGTTTATTCTCCACTATGGTTGTGAGATTCATCCATGATGGTGCCTGCTGGCCTACTGCTGTGGCTCATTTACCTAGTGTAGCACTACGCTTATGAACATGGCCCAATTTATTCATCCACTCTCATGTGGATGGATATTTACATTGTTTTTCTTTCCTTCCCTACCCTCCCCTCCCCTCCTGTTCCCTCCCCTTCCTTTCTATCCCCTCTCCCTCTCCCTTCCTTCCTTCCTTCCTTCCTTCCTTCCTTCCTTCCTTCCTTTTTTTGCCAGATGTCCACATTAAACATCTTTAGGGCACTTCCTAGGAGTGGAATTGCTGGATTATATATTCACATTTACATTTCCAACTTTTCAAAATGATGCCATATTTTTTCCCGTAGTGGTTGTGTGGTTGTATCTATTTATTCCCAGTTGCGCTTGAAAATTCGTGTTGTTCCTTATCTCTGTCTTCACTTACTAATGTCCAAGTTTTTGTTTTTGTGTTTTGTTTTTATAGTGGGGGATGTAAAATGTTATCTCACAATGATTTTAATTTGCATTTTCCTGATTACTAATGAGGCAAAGCATCTTTTCTTATGTGTATTTACCATTCTTGATTTCTCTTCTACAGAATTCATTCCTCTCTTTTGCTGGAATTTTTAAAATTCCACAGATAATTCTGGAAAGAGCCAGGGGTAAGAGTAACTGCCTTTATGTCACCCTTCTGACTCTTCCTCATTGTTCCTACTGTGTCTGAACTTGGTCAGGCTCCCTCACTTTGACACATCTTGCCTGTTTGCTGTACTCTTTTTACTGGTCTCTGAGCCTCTAACCTCCTCACTGTCCATTCACTTGACCAGGTTCTGTTCCTGGAACCCAGTTCTGACTGATAATCTAACTGCCTTAGAAAAAACGTGGCTGACTTCCCACTTCCTGCAAACAAAGTCTGAACTTCTTGTACCATTTTGATTAATATCTTCCTACATCTTTAAAGTTGAGTCCTTTAGTTTTATCACATACCGTTTACTTCTGTCTACCATTATCTTGTTAATCCTAATACAAGCATCACAGTGTCTTCCTTCCATGCCTGATGAGCCCTCCTTTACTGTTGTAACCTCTGGTAACTGTATTTCCCTTATTCCTCTTACCCCTTTCTCCCTGGTGTTATAATTGTCTTTGCCAGGCAGTGAAACCATGAAGGTACAATCCTTCATTTTTCTACCTCCATATTGGTGTCTTTTGTATATGAGGTGACAGTAGTCTTTTGTGAATGAGTGAAACCATGGAGTGGAAATAGAACCCAAGTCTCGGAATTTAGGCTTCTTTTCTCTTTTTGTTAAGCCAGTCAACTTCTCATGTCCATGAACTGTCTTCTGATTCATGTGTGCAACTCTTACTAACTAGAATATCTTTGACATGCTTGGCGTGAAGATAAAAGAAGACCATGGCCTTAATTGTTGATATTGTCTAAGCAGACATATTTAAAGTCACACAGTAAACTATACCTATAAGACCAAAGATACTTTGAAAAAAATTCTTCGGGATGAGAAATAGTAAATGCTTTAATGTGAATTTACTTAAAGAAAGCAGTTAAATTTTATTTGGAATTAAATCTGGTGATTAAACTTTTTAAGTAACTGGGCTATATTACTTATAAAAGATATTGGTAAAGCTCTGTATGCAAAAATGATTGAAGGGTTGATTATGTAGAAATATAAAGAAATGGGACTGATGTGAAAGACTGAATTTCTTATGTGAAAGACTGAATTTCTTATGTGAAAGACTGAATTTCTTATGTGAAAGACTGAATTTCTTATGTGACTTATAAATTGTTCCTAAAGTCATTTCCACATGAATGTTCCAAAAATATTTTTAGAGATGACATCATCGCTGAAATATATATATCTCCAACAAGAATATTGCATATATATTCATTTCACACACCATTAAATTCTCGTTTAAAACCATTTTTGTCATTTAAAAAATTTTTTTAATTAAAAAATTTTCTTTTTAAAGATTTTATTTATTTTATTTATTTGAGGGAGAGAGAGAGGGGAGAGGGATAGAGGGAGAATTTGACTCCCTGCTGAGCAGGGAGCCTGATGAGGGAGGGACTCGATGCCAGGACCCTGGGATCATGACCTGAGCTGAAGGCAGATGCTTAACTGAATGAGCCACCAAGGCACCCCTTTAAATTTTTTTTTAAAGTAATCTCTACACCTACCATGGGGCCTGCACTTACAACCCCGAAATTGAGTCACATGCTCCAACAACTGAGGCATCGAGGGGCCCCAATTTTTTCATTTTACAGTCTAATCTTACAGTAAAACATTCTTGGTAGATTTCCTGCTGTTGATCCTGAGTGTTGACTTTGTTGCTGTTTCCTCAGGTCTCTGGGTTGGGCTGGTATGCAGGCCATCAGGGGGATTAGCTTTTTGAAGCCCAGCTGAATCAGATGCCTTAGTTATACCCCATATCATTAGAACAGTTACTTTGAGACCGAGGGTCTATTAAGCCAGCCTGTCTCTCATAGTGCCAATAGAAGGATGTGGCTATTTTCTTTAAAGAAATGCCCCAAAATTATTTAAATCAGTAGCAGACCTGATTAGCTGGTTATTGCAAAGGATTTCTTACCCCTTTCTCCTTTATTGCTTGTCTACTTATGTTAGAAGTTGAAAAGCCAAGTTCTTGGATGTGATCCTGTTCTGGCCAAAGAGACTTAAGAGAAAGACTGTTGAGGACCTTCTGAGAAAAATAATTTGCTTCCCAATGAAAAGGATGTACATATGAAGAGAGATCACTGGCATTATCCCTTCCCTTTCCTTCTTTCGTGGAACTTTGTTGAGATGATACCATATATATGAAACTGTAGTAATCATCAGTGACTCCAAGGACAAAAAGCCAACACACTGAGGTTGGGAAGCTTAAGGATGGAAAGAGGCTGCTGGTTCATGATCCTGTTGAGCAATGGAGTGAACTCTGGAAATGCCACCTCCACACATAGGTATAAGTAAACTATTGGGTTTATTTATTGGATTTTCTATATTTTGAAGCTAAATAGATCCTAACTGATAGAATCACCTGTTGAAAGAGTCAGCCATGTGTAATTCTCTCCATAATCTTTTTTTTAAAAAGACTTATTTATTTATTTGAGATAGCATGAGAGAGAGAGAAAGGGGGGGGAGAGAGAGAGAGAGAGAGATCACAGGCAGGGGGAGGGGTAGAGGGAGAAGCAAACTGCTTGCCGAGCAGGGAGCCCAATGCAGGACTCCATCCCAGGACCCTGAGATCATGACCTGAGCCGTAGGCAGCTACCTAACCGACTGAGCCAACCAGGCGCCACATCTCCATTATCTTCTAGAAAGCATCCCCTCTCTCGCCTTTCTCTCATCTTTCTGTCCATAATTTAAGAACCTATTGGTGAATTTTCTGGCGTTTCAGTTTTCTGGTCCTGAAATGAGCTTCAAGAGACTCTCCCTTAGTTTCCTTTTCCTGAGATAACAACTTCTTACTCATTCTCTTTATATATTACATCTTTCTGGCACTGATTGTGAAAACTCTTATGGTGATGATATTATTATCTTCATGGAAATCTGACTCACACTAAAATTTCATATTTTACATCTGGACTGCCATAAAATACTCTGTTCTCATCTATGTGGAGGAACGCCTGGCTTATAGAGGAATTGCTAATTTTGCCCCTTTAGGGGGTTTTAACAAATTCTTTACTTTCAGGACAACTTTTCTTTCCAAAGTCCACACATCCTAGAAATTCCTGAGAATTCTTACTTTGGAAAAATGGCCTTGTTGGAGCTAGGTTTACCCATAAATTGTGGTGATGCTTCCTTGAAAAATAACCTTAGTAGTAGATGTTGTTTGTTTATGCTTTCTAACTTTGTGATGAAGTTTAATGGAATCATTGCACTTGAAACATAGATATCCAGTGAGTATGGGGCTTTTAATTCTAGAGCAGGTGAGGGTAGGCTTTTTCTGTAAAGGTCCAGATAGTAAATAATTTAGGTTTCACAGGCAAGCCACTCATGGTCACTGTTGCGTATTTTTCTTTGTTTTTGTTTTCATAACCCCTTTAAAGTGTAAAAGCCATTCTTAGCACATAGGTCATATAAAAACAAATTGTAGGTTGGATTCCGTCCACGAGCTACAGTCTGTCAACCTTTGTTCTAGAGGATTATTCTGGAACATAAGGTTAAGAAGCTTCCACCACCCCAAAAATAGAGGTAAACAGCTGAGAGTACTTAACATAAATGTCAAGAAGAAGAGAGAAAGAAAAAGAAGAAAATATTCTGGCATTCTAGCATTTGTCTGTATGTAGTGTGAAGGTAACTTTTGCTTTCAGCTTGGAAATGTAGAGACCTAGAAAGAGCATCACTCCCACCCTTACAACGAGAATAAAGCTGAAAAGCTACACATTAATGTTTTTATCTTTCTCTTGTATTCAGACATATTTTCTTGGCTTTGCACACTAGTTATTTTGCTTGGACTTGGAAGTCCCCAAATAGACTCAGGTATATATATATTGGAGTGGGTTATTTCCACTGAGGTCTAATTTTGCCATTTGTGTTTTTCTTTCTATAAGTTTCATTCTCAGATGGCAACATTAACTTCTACTCATTGTAGTTGTTGATAACCTCTTTGGAAGTGTTAAAAGTCAGAATTAGAAGTGGTGGAAAGGTATATATTTTTCCTCAATTAGTGATTTTTCAATAAGGAATAAAAAGCGAAGGTAGTGGTAAGTATCAGAATTTCATATGGCACTTTTAAAGATCTAATCGTTGGTTGAAATTACTTGGTGGTTATAAATAATCCATAGCCAAATGAGTAGAAAATTGTAGTAGACATCAGTGCTACTCAATAAGATTTTTCAGTTCTACTCCTTCTGAGTGCAAGAGGTATACTCTTTTCTGATTTTTCCTTGAAACTACATGTGACCTTGTGACTTTCCATGATGAATAAAAGCAAAAATGAGCAACGCCACTTAGAGTACATTTGCGTAAGTGAGAAATAAATTTTGTCATATCAAACCACTTAGACTTTGGGGATTAGTTGTTACTGTTGCATGATCTAGCCTGTCCTTACTGATACCAAGATATACATTATTGTGAAAATTCATAAGTTGATGGAAATATATAACATATACTTATATACAATAAGTAATATGTAAGTAATAAGTATCTATACATATAGAAGTGGGTTTCAACCACATTTTAACAATAAAACATATTTTCTCAAATACGAACATATAGAGATTCCCAATATAGAAAGAGATGACTTGCACAACTACCTTGTTAGGAGCAGAAGCTGGAATGGCCCCCACTAGCCAATTTCCCCTCTCACCTTTCATCAGACTGTGAAGCTTTTGGGATCCTTGGGGCCCAGTTGTAGAACTCTTAAATCTTAATAAAAACTCAATTTAAAAACCACAACTACAGCAAGATAGATTTTAGCTTCGTAAAAGGAAGTACTTTCTCTCAGTCAGATGTATCTAAAGGTGGAATGGGATGATAAGAAGAGAGTTCTCTTCATGGGAAGGGTTAACGCATTGATTGATTATACTAGGCAGATAAGTGGTAGAAGGCATTCTGTCACTGGCTAACCATTTCTAGCCTCTGGGTTTTAGATTCTTAGGTTGTTTCCACTAGATAACCTCCTCTGTTACTCTTTATCTCTTTCTTTCTCTTATTTTTCTTTAGCTTATCACTTGTTTACATTATATTAAAAATTTAATCTCTCTGTCCATCTATCTGTATCCAGTAGTGTGCTGGCATCCCCTTATACTAGGTGAAGAAAACCAAATTTTAAAATTTCAGGAATTTTTGGAAGCAGTTGTTAAAAAGACATTATTAAATATTAAATTATGTACATTTACAACGAAATAAATTCTATTAAAAGACAAGGAACAACTATTAAAAATTCACCTTTTCCTAATTACTTTGCTACATTTTTCTATTATTTATGCTCTTGAAGTTATTTATATCTGTCGTATAGATATCATGGAAACATAAAATGATGTGTTAATGACTGTCTGCCAACTTTATATTCAGTGATGTCGTGTTGGAAGTTTGAAATTTTCCATGGTGGGAGTATTTATACCGCAGAAATCATTAAACACCGTAAAGCAGACTGTTTTCTCTGGAGAGCTACTTGTTAAACTTTTACCAGCACACCCAGTGTGGGCACCTATCTCTTTCTGTGCCTCTAGAATTTAAGCTCCATGAGGATACACACATTGTTATGCTCACTTGTTGTCAGTCAGTACTCAATCAATTTTAACTTATTGAATTAATTAATGACTGACTACCATCAGGCCCAGCAGGAATTGTAAATGAAGCAACATCAGAGAAACCGGGGACCAGGATTGAGAAGGTTTAAATGAGGTTAAAATTGCTTTCTGTGTGTGTGACTGTGTGTGTGTGTGTGTGTGTGTGTGTTTCTTGAACCTGCCTTGGCTATCTTACACGGGAGAAAGCATTTAAGAGCATTCAGTTTGCAAACAGGAATTACTTCTCCCTGTTCTCCGAAGAGAGCTTCCCGAAGCAACCCGTGCGCCATTCACAAATTCCTGAAGAAAATCTGAGACCTCTTCTTCCCTGGATATGTTTAATGTAAGTGCGTTTGCAGGCAACAGTGCTGAGTGACTGGCAAAGAGACAAGATCGTAACTCCGAAAAACCTTAATCCCCAAAACTCACCAAACCCAAAGAAGAGGAGACTGTGAAGTGGTTTGTCGGTCAGTCCCGAGAGGCCTGCCCAGCTAGAGCGCCCTCAGGGAGCCTGAGCAAGAGGAAATGAAGGCCAGTCACAGCAGCCATCTTAAAGAGGTCCATGAAAAGTTGTGTAGGCAGAAATCTATTAGTGATCTGATTGAAGTCACTAAGGGCACCACTTTTTGACCAGTTTGACCACATTGAACAAATGTTTTTTGAGGACATTTGGACTGCTCTAGACCAGGGTTCATAGGCTAACAGTTGTAGGCAGTGTCTGGGCTGCAGAGATGTCAGGTCTGTGTGGGAAGTTTAAGAAACTTGAAATAGGTTCCAACAATATCAAGGGATTGCCCCTAAAAATCGGGATTTCTGACTTCTTTTGAAAATTCAGTATTTCCAGTAACACCGGACCTGTATTACCATAAGGCAAAGATCCCCTTGAGTTAAGTAGTCCTAAGCTCTTTAGGGAGGGTCATACACTCTCTAGCTCACTATCATCCCCACTGTGTCCTGATGTCTTGTACTCACTTAGCCCTACTCTGTGGGGCTATTTGCCTCATTCTTGTATTCCTTTGATACTGCTGAATGGTCTTTTTCCCCATATAATATTGGTAACATTTGGCAGTTGGGTAGCTAATAGGGTCTGCATTCTGTTGTTTAGTAGCCAGTAATCCTTCCATGGACAGTTAACCTTCTGGGGTCTCATTTTCCTTAGGTATGAGAGAAGTGGTTCTTACTGCTCTAGTATTCTGTGCTTCCAATGAATAATTGAAATACTCTTCCACTCTTTTCTTCTGGTTTTTGTTTCCATCTCTTTTATATTTCTATCTCTATTGCTCTTTGTCTCTTTCTCCATCTCCATCATTATCCCAAAGATTATTGTCCTCTTCCTGTGTGTTTTAGACCATGATGCCTACAGGGTTATCTGTGGTAGAGAGAAAGATGGTGGGCCTTGGTGGAAGTGAAAGTGGGTGTTTGACTGTTTCTTCTCTGTTCTCTCTTCTTGTAAGAGAGAGCGTTGACTTGGTTTAGATTCTTTGTAGGGCTGGAAGCAATTAAAAAAAATGCTGATTCTTTTTTTTTTCCTTTGAAGATTCTATTTGTTTATTTGACACAGAGAGAGAGCACAAGCTTGCAGAATGGCAGGCAGAGGGAGGGGGGAAGCAGGCTCCTTGCTGAGCAGAGAGCCTGATGCAGGTCTCCATCCCAGGACCCTAGGATCATGACCTGATCGAAAGGCAGATGCTTAACTGACTGAACTACCCAGGTGCCCCCAAAATACTGATTCTAAAAGAGGATTCTGAGGAGCCTGGGTGGCTTAATCAGTTAAGCCTTTGGCTCGGGTCATGATTCCAAGATCCTCGGATCAAGTCCCATGTCAGGCTCCTTACTCAGTGGGGAGGGAACCTGCTTCTCTCTCTGCCTGCTGCTCTCCCTGTTTGTGCTCTCTCTCTCTCTGACAAATAAATAAAATCTTAAAAAAAACCAAAACACCAAATAAAGGAGAATTCTGTAACTCAGGGAAAATACTTCCTTTTCTCTTTCCACCATATTTTCTTGGTAAAATTTGATTGTAATATTCAAGAGGCCAATTGCTAAAAGTGTTCCCTGTATAATTTTCTGAGATGAGTAGATCAGCCAGTACCAGATCTAAGCCATTAAGCAGCCGTGATGATAGATATCCTAGACATGCATATATAAAGAACAAAACAATTAGCATCTTTCTTTGTAGACTACCTGAAATATTTATCTACATAAAGGACAAAGTGCTTATCACATTCAAATGGGCAGCTTCCGAAATAGTAGTTCTCCAGTGTGGTTCACAAGGATAAAGACGCTGTCTGTCTCTGATGGGCCAGCTGCTGTCATAGCCTGAGGACCAGAGTATAAGGTACAAGCTGATGGGCAATCTTGTTGGGATATGATTTTGTTTAAAGCACATCTAGTATGGTTTATTTTTGTGCTGTCTTTTTTCCCCTTTGGATGTAAAATATTACCATAAAAATAAAATACCTTTTTTTTTAGGCATAGCTCCATGAGATATGCCTAGTTAGTTGAGTTTTTCTCCTCTTGATTTTTCTGTTCAAAATAGAAATGTATCTAGCCAGTGAAGCCTCCGTATGTGATTTGTATTTAAAGTGCCTAAGAACTGACATTGTTTTTTCAAAACAGGTAAGGTATTTCACTGCTTTTTCTGCCTCTTGTGTGAAACATGTGCATAAGGACAAGAAATTGTATTGTCTCCGGGTTGTGGAGACAATTAGAGATGCTGTGGAAATAAAAGCTATAGCAGAAACACTTCCGAGATTTAATAAGGTGTCTAATTTAGAAATAATTTTGCTTGTACAATTTACATTTGGTCCCACTGATTCTTCCTTCTTCCTCTAGATGATTGCAAATTTTTTTTCTTTTCTATTTCTTTGTTGCATGAACAGAGTGTGCTAGTGATTGATCCAGCCCTGGGAGATGACTTGAAAATACTTGACAATACAAAGAGGTTACTCTAATTGTTTTTCTTTTCCTTCCTTTTCCTTTAATAACGAAGGCAGAAAAAAAAATTCCTCTTTTTCTTACATGTTTAGAAAAGCTCCTCTAATGTTAATCATTCTTACTGATTTACAAGCTCTTGGTTTTCTGTTGCTTAAAAATGGCAAGTGCAAGCAAAGGTTTTTGTGGAACCCAAGAAGACCTTGAAGCTAATATATGCTTTGTATAATTTAATTGTGTTGGATGAAGAACTTAAAGTGGTTGTACTGGGGACAATGATTTATTTCTGAAAATTAGTTATAACTAGTGGCTTGTGCAGTAGGCATATGTAAGATAGAGAATTTTACCCTATCCTCGAGGATTTGGAAATAACTATAAGAGCTGTAGTTAAAATCCCTACACTAAAATCCCTCTACTTTTTACCTTCATTGTTCCAAGATTAGATCTGGGTTCCTTTGTCAGATTTTTTCTGTGATTTTACATAGAAAAAATAAATAAGCAAAATGAAGGTAGTGCACATTACAATGAGAGATGATTACTGAAGTTAATAGAAAGTTAAACTGTGCAGTCTATCCATGTCCTTAAAATCCCGTTAAGTAGTTTAAGAATCAGGAAAGGAAAAAAATAAAAGGCATGAGAATTGAAAAAAACAGAAGTAAAATTGTCTCTATTTGCAAATGACATGACTTGATGTATAGAAAGTTCTAAAGACTGTCAAAAACCTGGTCAGATCTAATCACATTCAGTGAGGCTTCAGGATATGAAATTAATAGTAGAGTTTCTATTTACTAACAATGAATTATCTGGAAAAGAAAACAACCCCTTGTATAGTAAAAAAGAATTCTGTTGATTATATTATTCCTCAGCAAACATGGTAAGGATTCTGGTTTAAATATGTATATGGGAAGGATGGAAAGGTTGTAGTACAAATAAATAAACATAAATTCCTTAAAATAAATGTAGATTAGACCAAGAAGCTATATTCACTGTAGTATACTTTAAAATACTTGATTTAAAAGAATGAAAGTGTAAAAGGAAAAGCATGTCATTATGCTTTTTTTTTTTTAAAGAATTTTATTTATTTATTTGACAGAGAGAGAGATCACAAGTAGGCAGAGAGGCAGGCAGAGAGAGAGAGCCCCGCTGAGCAGAGAGCCCCATGAGGGGCTTGATCCCAGGACCCTGAGATCTTGACCTGAGCCGAAGGCAGAGGCTTAACCTACCGAGCCACCCAGGAGCCCCATGTCATTATGCTTTTTAAACCTACCGAGCCACCCAGGAGCCCCATGTCATTATGCTAAGAATCACAATTAATTGGATTTAAAAAGAATGATTTTCTTAAGACATTAAAACATCCTAATTTTTAATGAATAGTTATACTTTTATTATAACCTCTTAAAAGTTTTGTGGTTGTTTTGTGTTTAGCATATTTCAAATTATGATAAGCATTAACAATGTTAAAAAAAGACAACTAAACAAAGCAACAGATTAGTGATTCAGTATGAGAAAATAGAAATAGTAAAAAAATCATTTCCAGGAAATATGAGCGACTTACAGGTATGCACTACCTCTTATATTGTTTAATAAAAATACTTTAGGAGTAGTCATTAGTTACCAATTCCAGTGCTGGCACTAGATGAATTATATAAACTTCTGTCTCCAAGGACAGATGAAGTGGCTGGCTTTGTTCCTTGTATGTGTATTATTCATCTGTATACTTTTAGCACTTAGCACAGAGCTCCACACATAAAAGGTAGTCAATATCTGCTTATTGCATTGAATTGAATTTTTTGTGGCAAGAGTGAAAACCTAAATATCTTGGAGTCACTAAGTTGACTTATGCTTGTACTTCTCAAAATTTTGTTAGTGGAAGAAAATCCAGGTGTAGGATCTCTTGAAATTTCTAGGATGTAAATTACTTAACAGTATTCAAATAATAACATTGCACTTAGAGTTTATGTTGTTAAACATTTGTATTTATTTTAACACTCGGTATAGTGCAAAGAACAGAAGTCTGCAGGTAGGGTAGCTGTGTGATCTCGAGCAGGTAGCTTACTGTCTTTGAACCTGAGATTTTTCATCATTAACATGAAGACCAAAGAAAAGTGTTTCTGTTTTGTTTTGTTTTAGGTTTTATATATTTATTTGTTAGGGAGAGAGAAAGAGAGAGAGAGAGAGCCCACACAGGCAGGGGGAGTGGCAGGCAGAGGGAGAAGCAGTCTCTCTGCTGAGCAGGGAGCCCTATGAGGGACTTGATCCCAGGACTCTGGGATCATGACCTGAGTCAAAGGCAGAAGCTTAACAGACTGAGCCACCCAGGCGTCCCCAAAGAAAGGTTGAAGTCACAAATGACCTTAAGGGAAGCCTTAAATGACTATGAATGGTTTGCAAAATGATATGCAGATGTTTGAGAATATATATACAGAAATATATATATACTACATATGTATTTCTCAAATCCCCTGAGTTTAATTTCTGGTCTGAATTATCTCTAGAGATTGATTTACCTAAAAATAGTGCCTAGTGTAACATGTAAAAATTTTATTAAGTAGATTGAAGTTAGGAAATAAACCTTTCAGCTTGTTATTATACAACAGAAATCCCATTTGGGGCTTTTCTCTGGTTCCTACCCTCACCAAATCATTAACCCATCAAGCCGCTAATGAACATTTATAAATAACCATTATATATTGTGAACTGTTGTAACAAAAGGGAATAGTGAAGGGTATACCAATATCTTTCTTCAAAGAACCCATTATCTAATTAGGAAGACTAAATCAACGTACTCTTTCATTTCAGTGTAGTCATGGAGATGAATCTTAAATCATAGAAAATTAGAAGGAAGCTATATTTAAGACTACCTTGACTATAAGTAAAATAGATTATTAATTCTAACTGAAATATTAAGGAGATATTTTCAAAGTGTTGTGTTAATCCATTTATGCAAGACACATTTACTGAGCACGGACTATATGCCTGCAAAAAAATACACTAATAAATAATATATGGTCTTTAAACATTAAGGACTGTTACAGTGTAGGAAATAGACACAGAAACAGTTATAGCATTGTGATCCAGTATTTTAATTCAGATATGAAAAAGGTGCATGGGAAAACAGAAGCTGACCCATAAGGTCACTGCCAGTAGGCTCAAGTCTAATTGAGTGGTACAATAAATAAATAAATAGCTAAAACATAGGATGAAATATAGTGCATCATAATTTGCTATGAAGGAAGCTTCTGAGGAAGGAGAGTTCTCTGTTGTCTGTAAGGAGGGTTGTGTGGGGAACAATAGAAAAAAGGCTTTGTGGAAACCTGACTGTGGTCAGGTTAATATAGAGGAGATGAGCGGAGAGGGAGTAGCAGGAGCAAAGTCATTGGCTAAGGGCATATCTGTAACACAGCACATCTTTGAGTTTTCCTGGAGCAGCAGCAAGAACTAAAGTGGGAAATGTAAACCAGGGTCAAGGGAGGAGTCGGAAACTTATCCTTGAGGGAGAGAGGAAGTTATTATGGATTGATGAACAATGGGAAAATATCTAGAACTCTACTCTCTGAAGGTTAACCAAGAATGAATTGAAGTGTGGAGAGGGCCAAAGAAAGACACCTGCTATAGCAATAAACTGGTGAGAAGTAATGGGAGGCTAGGCAGCGGTAGGTGCATTGGGAACAATAAGGAGGGAGCAGATTTCAGTGGCACTGCAGAGGCAGAAGAGGCCAGATTTGACTGCTGATGAGGTGTGGGAATGGGTGAAGGCAGAAATGAGTCAGCGTTTTTGCACCTGGGTCATTGGAAGGAAGCTATTGCTGTTGGCAGAGATAAGAAACTCAGAAGGATGAATTGTTGAGGAAGGAAAGATGGTAGAATGAGTTTAATTCTTATTGAAGTCACTGTAGATGGGACCAGTCATGTAAAGCTCAGGAGTGTGGAATACGGGCTGGATTTTGAAGGACAGGCTCAATTTGGGTAAATGTGGAGGAGGGGGTTGGACATTCAGGCACAAGGACCTCCATGCATGGAGGCTTGTAAGTGGGATGATTTAAACAAACCATGATGAAAAATATGATCTATTTCAGCAAATATTGAGTTTTACTGGTTTATAAATTCCTTGAAGTCGGGGGTCAAGTTTATCTGACTGGTCATTCTAAATTTAGCATGGTCCCTAGCGCTTGGCATGTGCTCAGTAAGTATTTGCTGAATAAATAAATGAATACCCGGTCCATGCCAAGGATTGTGAAAAATACTGAGAATAGAAGCAGAGAAGAATAAATATGTACCCACAAAGAGTTCATGTCAAAAGGTATATCTATTCATGGCAGTTGTGCCAGACAGATAAAGAAATAGAGGAGGGATTTCAGACGGAGGGCTTTGTATGTGCATTGGCAGGCATATTGGAAAGTGCATGATTGTTGAGGAAAATATTAGATCCCTAGGATGTGTGTGGTTAAGGGTGAAGGGAAGATGGGACAGGAGTTTTAGGTGGAGGCCATTTCTTAAAGACCTTATCTGTCATGCTATGGAGCTGTGAATTTATTCTGGAGTCTCTGGGATACACTGAGAGATTATGAGGAAAAGATGTGATGTCAGAGTTAGATTTTAGGCACAGTTACCAGATAGCTACTCTAATTCCTATATGGGAAACTTTGCCCTTTCCTTCCCCAAGGCACAGCTCTTAAGAGCCCGTGAAAATTTCCCCCTACTGAAGCCACTTGTGGTCATAAGAGGTACCCCGTGTTAACCCTTAAGAAACATGAGATACATTTGGGACTTTCAGCTTTTCCACTTTCTAACTATGTGCCTTGGGCCATATTCATTAGTATGTCTAAACCTGAGTTTTTTCATCTGAAAGTAAAGGTAAAAATTTCATAAGAAAATCCATGCATCTCATCACTTTGTTGGATTATTTTTAAGTCCATAGATGTTGAAAGACAGGATATATTTTTTTGAAAGTCTGCTTTTTCTCTTACATTTGCAAATAAGAACTTTTGTACGTAAACATATCATTCTGGCAATTTTTTAAGGATAAAGATATATATTTTTGAAGATGTAACTTAAAATTTTCTTTCAGTTAAATATAATTTTTCTAAAAATGGCATATCTCTACATATGCTTGCTTGGTGAAATTGAATATGACTTGCCTGTTTCTAGGATGTGACATAAGTGGGAATCGGACAATTATAGATAATTCTGGTAACAAAGTTGCCATATAAGGCTTATATGAGTGGCTGGCTTAGATTCACTTTTTAAGTTTCAGGTAGCTGACTTTATTTTTTCCTGCTTTTATTTTCTGCCTTATCGTGAGGGAAACAAAGTGCCCTCTAACTGCATTTATCTCAAAGTACCATCCAACTGCATTTATTCTTATCTACACGTCTTCAATGTATAATCATAATACTTGGTTCGTCTGCAGGGCCTGACCTCTGGCATACATAAATTGCTTTGTATATGTGGACTTAGGCTTGCGGGCAAAACACCAAAGCAGTCAATAGTATGAGAGCACTTATTGCATACTAATGAGGGTTCTGGTGCTGTAGGGGATAACTAAATTGAGGAAGAAAATATTTTCTGTTTTCAGGTTCCTACAATTTAGCCAAATGGGCCAAATGCACATACCTTTTTGAGGAAGAATAAAGGCAGTACACACTGGAGTGTTTGACATTGCCTTGATGATTGGTCTAACATTACAGAAGAAACATGTCTGCAGAGCTGGAATCTTAGAGACCAGATTAATTAATCCTCTTAGACAAATGGAGGGCTCACAGTTAAACTAGTTTACTCATTACTATTAACTTGGCAGCCTAAAATGGTTTATAAGCTTATTTTGTATTGGATTTGAAATTCAGACGTGACCAGTTGGGCAGCTTTTTGGAAATCATAAGCAGATGAACGAACCAGTTGTTTTTATTACAGAATTCTTTTTTTTTTTTTAAAGATTTTATTTATTTATTTGACAGAGCTATCACAAGTAGGCAGAGAGGCAGGCAGAGAGAGAGGAGGAAGCAGGCCCTGAGATCGTGACCTGAGCCGAAGGCAGAGGCTTTAACCCACTGAACCACCCAGGCGCCCCTTATTACGGAATTCTTAAGGAATTCTGAGGTGAAAGTGAGTTATAAAGCAGCTCTGTTTAGGCGTAACTTTCTCGAGGGTTGTATCACTTCGGTGGGTTGGAGGTTGACACACGAAGTAATGACAATGAGCCTAGACTGTCCCCAGCTGTTGTGTTAGGAGCTGCAGGGGACAGTCTGCCCACCCCCATCTGTCTAAGGCGCCTCTCTGCCTAGCGTTTCTGTGCTCTGGATTTCTGTGACACGACAAATTGTTTTTAATTGGTATTTCAGACAATTTCTCCTTCTGTGGGTAATATTCCAGCATCCAACATAAACATCCAACAAAACATCTTCGGCAGTTTTCAGAAATGAGCTAATATGCCATACCTATTTCCACATTATAAAGACAGCTTGCTGGAATGATTTATTGAGGGATATACATTCGTTGCAGTATAAATATGAAGTACTTTTATTTTTTCAAGTCCAAATTTTTACCCTGCCATGTGAATCCTCTGTTAGTATTCCTTAGCAACACCTTAGATAGATTCTGTAGCTTTCTAGTCATTTTCAGTTATTAAAACTAGTTTTAGTTTAAAGCTTCACTCTCATATGTGCATCAAAGCTTCCTCCCCCCATTGTATGGGTTAGAGCTGTAACCCTGACTTTATTATAGGGGTAAGGCATGGGCTGCCTCAGAGACACCATTTCCACTTTATTCTTTGAGGTTAAACTCTTTGGGTTTGGAAAAGGGTGGGCAGAATGAAGGAATAAGGAAGCAGAGATCTTGTAACTGATTTCATATTGGTGATGCTGGAAAGTGCCCTGGGTGTGTTTGTAGTCCATCCTGGCTCTGGCTGATCTTGGTGGCCTCTATCAGTCATTGTGAAGGGCTATCCACATAGGTGCTATATGGGCAGGGGATTGTGATCAATTTTACTTTTGCTCCCTTTATGCCCAAGGACCCTGTCAGATTGAGGAAGTCAAATCTTTCTTGAGTTCTCTATTTCCCTTCTTTGGATGGGTGCCCCATCATAGGACCCACAAAGACTCGTCCTGTTCAGTCCCTTCCCAGGGGCTTAGAGAATAAGAAAGAGGGCTCTCATCTTATTCTTCAAAGTATGCTGTAACACAGTCTCTTTACACCTTGCCGATCTGGCCACTTCAGTAGTCTTTCCATCTTCAGGAATCTCTTTTCTAGAAAAGGGCCTCAGGCTCTCTGGTCACCTATGCCTATAATTTTAGGGGTTTTATTCCCCCTCATCTTACTCAACTCTGTGACAGAACTAGGGCAGGCCTGCGGGTTCTTTCTCCTACGAGGCATCCATCCAGGGTGGATGTCAGGACTTCCAATCTATGAATGAGTCTTTTGGAGCCTCTCTCATGTAGTTCTAGCAAGAGAAGAGCACAGGGAGAGGAGGGACTGGGTTCTTTCCATGAACTCTGCACTCCCCAAAGCTTGTAGGAACAGGTGGCAGGCTTTAGTAGGCTTGGCTAAACACTTAAATAATTGACAGGTTATATTTCAACAGACAGACAGAGGGAAAGATTGTGGGATTTTAGAGGGCTGAAATGAACAAAGAGGTGAAGAGGACATGTTTGACACAAAGAAGTAGTCCAGTTTGGGTGTAGAATGGGAAGTAATGACCAAGCTACAGAAAGGAGAAAAATTTGGGACATTTGTGGAGGGCTCTGAATGCTAGGTTGAAGAGATCCAAGGTAATTATTTTAGGAAGGGTTATGATGCCATTGAATATTTTTTAACCAGGAGAGGACTAAACTTAGATTTTGTTTAAAAACTTGTATTTGGTCAACCATGGGTTCTTCTCTTAGCCTCCCTCCTTCCTGAATGTCTCTCAATCACTATCTGACTATAGCAGAGTGGGCATCTCGAAAGTGTGGGGATTTGGTGAATTGCTGTGTTTTCTGCAGTTCTCAGTAGCCTGTGTGTGAGTGACACAACTTCATTCACCGTCCCTTTTTTATTGTCATTCTTCATGTAACTGTAGCACGCTGAGAAAGAGGTCGTATCAAGGAAAAGTCGAAAAGGTGGAACCTCTTCGGTATAATATCATCATTCAGTATCAAGTCCTTGGCTTTGAACACCTGGAAGCTCAGTTTTGTCAGTATAATGAGAGTTGAATAAGGTCTGGGGTCAACTTCAGAATTTAATGAACATGGACTAATGTATTAAACAATTTTGTGAATTTATTAATTTTTTAAAAAAATTATTTATTTGACAGAGAGAGAGCTCATAGGTAGGCAGAGAGGGAGACAGAGAGAGAGGGGAAGCAGGCTCCCCACTGAGCAAGAGCCCGACGAGGGGCTCTATCCCACGACCCTGAGATCATGACCTGAGCTGAAGGCAGAGGCTTTAACCCACTGAGCCACCCAGGTGCCCCTGTGAATTCATTAACTTTAAATCAACTATGAGATCTAGCTTTTAAACAGTAAAATGGACTTATTAAAATGTACAGTGTGATGACTTTTGAAAAATGTATATAACTGTCAAACATCAACCACAATTAACATGCAGAGCTTTTCATTCTCCCTAGAAGTCCCTTGTACCAAGTTGTAGTCACTTCTCATGCCTTACTGTTAGCCTCAAGCAACCACTGGTATGCTCTCTCTTACTATAGATTACATTGTCTTTCAAAGCTTCATATAAATGGAACCATAATATATACTCTTTTGCAGGTGACTTCTCTTGTTCAACAAAATGTTTCTGAGATTCATTTATGATATTTCACATAACAGTTGGTTCATTTTTATTGTTGACAAGATTTTATTTTATTGTTCAAGAACTTACCTGTTGATGAATATTTGAATTATTTCCAGCTTTTGGCTATTATGAATAGAATTACTCTGAGTATTTATGTACAAGTCTTTTTGTGGATGTAAATTTTCATTTCTCTTGCTATATTAGTCAGGGATCAATCAAGAGAAAGAAACCACGCAGTAATTTAAACAGAGAAGTTTAATTGAAAAATTTAATAAAATAATTAAAAAGCAGGTAATTGTTAATAGGAGACTATTATTAGAGGATTAATGGAGTAATGGGGAATAGGCTACTAAGAGGTAGAGAGAATTCTAAAGAATACAGGATTGGCAGAATATGGTGCAGCCACTGCCCCTCGAACTGATATAGAATACCCAAGGAGGAGGCCACTCCCTTTCCTGAGCTTAGGTTCAGGGCTCAGTTGAAAAGGTATGGCCATGGCTCAATGGAGAGAATTTCAGTGAGGTGCCTAACCAACAGTACCTGCCTTCAGGAGTGCTGGAGAGGGAGAGAAGTGTCCACAGGGAGGTGCTGTGCTCTGGAACTCACTGCAAAGATACCTGGAATGGGGCTAAGAAATTGTCCAAGAGCTGGTGTCTCGCTGTCCCCACGCAGTGGGAAGTCACTGTCTGGTGTACCCAGGGAAGAAATCGTTTACCCAGGTGGAGCAACAGTGGCAGTCAATCTCCCAATCCCTAAGGGAGTGGTGAGAGAAGCCAATCCAGTGGAGTTGCTTTGCCGGTGATACCTCTCTGTGGGTGCCAGGGAAAGCTGTTCTAGAGAAGGTGCTTAGTGGAGGGCACTGGTGGGGAAGCTGCTCTATGGGTCCTGGGGGAAGCTATTCACAGTGAGGTGCCCTGATGGTGGCTTTCTATTACAAAGCCTTCAGATGGAATGCTAAGTGAAGCCACCCATGGGAAGGTGCCATACATATGCTTTGGCTACTGGGCAATGGAAAAAAACCAAAAAACAAAAAACTGTGTGCACTGGAAGAGCTTGATATAAAAAGTTCCCCTGAAAGAAAAAACCCTTTCTTTCTTCATTGTTTCCAGAACCCTCAACCGTAAAGTTTACCATTATGCCATCTGGCAAAAGGAAAATATTGATAATATTCATCTCCATTATCACACAGCAGGCAATGAAAGGTAGATGTGGAACTCGAGTTAATAACCTGATAGCTGGTAAATACATATGTGTGGAATTAGTGAACCATGTGTTACTATTGTATGTTTAACTATGTAAGAAACTGCTGTTTTCCAGAGTGGTTGCACTGTTGAGAGAGTTAGTTTTTAGATTTAATTCTATGATCCATTTCACATTATTTTTCCTGTATGGGATACGGTAAAGATTGAAGTTAATATGGATATAAATGTGAATCTATATGAACACTCAGTTGTTCTAGCACCATTAGTTGAAAAGACTTTCTTCTATTGAATTACCTTGGGCACTTTGTCAAAAATCAATAGATCACATATGCCTGGTCTATTTTTCCTAGATTATCTGATCTGTTCCATTAATGTGTGTTTTTTTTTCTTTTGGGTCTTGATTACAGTAGCTTTATGGTAAAATTTGTAATCCAACAGTGTAAGCCCTCCGCATGTATTTTTTTCAAAATTGTTTTTGTTATTCTAGATTTTTTTCCCTTTATTTTTGCATTCCCGTACATGTTTTAGAATTATATTGTCAGAGTCTACAAAGGAATTTGGTGAGACTTCATTTGGGATTGGCTTGAATTAATAGACCAATTTGGAAAGAACTTATATCTGAACAATTTTGGTCTTGTGACCCATTAAAATAGTATTTTTCTCCTAGGTCCTTAATTTATACCCACAATGCTTTGCAGTTTTCAATGTACAAGTCTACACATAATTTGTTAAATTTATTCATACATAATTCGTGGTTTTAGATGTTATTTTAAGTGGTATTTAAAAATTTATTTTCTAGGAATTATTTCTTGGTAGTGTATAGTGTATCAAATAAACTTGATTTTTTTGTATTGACATTAAACCCTGCAGCCTTGCTTAAGTAACTTATGTGTTCTAGAAACTGTTTTTCTAAATTACTTAGGAATTTAGTTCTTTTTTTTCTTGTCCGTTTGCCTTTAATTTCCATTTCTTGCCTTGCTGTACTGGCCACTATAGCATTAAATATGACTGGTGAGATTGGAATGTTCATCTTTTTTCCCAATATTAGGAGGAAAACATTCATTCTTTCCTCATTATGATGTTAGAAGGAATTTTTGATAGTCTTCTATTTCTAGTTTTCTGAGAGTTTTAGAACTTTTTATATTAGGAAATTATTTTGGCATCTATTGAGACGATAATATGTATTTTATTATGTTAATATGATGAATTACATTGATGGATTTTTGAATGTGAAACCAATCTTACATTCCTAAGATAAATCTTCATAGTTTTGGTATGGTACCCATTTTTGTATATGCTGGATTCTACTTCCAAAAATCTGTTGATTTGCTGAGTTTGCTTTTGTTTTTGTTTTTGTTTTGGTACCTATAGTCATGGTACCTATAGTCATTGATCTATAGTTTTCTTGTCTATACTTTGTCTGGCTAAGTTACAAGGGTTATGCTGACCTCATAAAATGTATTGAGAAGAGTTCTTTAATTTTCAGATGTCTGAAGGAGTTTATGTAGCATTGGTATAGTTTGGAATTTTTTATTTGGAATTTTTGTTGTTAAGATTTTAATAATGAGGTAAGTTTAGTCAAAGGATATACACAAGGATAAACACAGGAATAATCAGACTTATCATAATTTAATTGCCAAAGGTTAGTGATGAGGATAAATACTTAAAAGCAGACAGAGAAAACAAGACTTTAAAGTGATAGAAGATAAACCTTCTTATGACTAAAATACTCCTACTTGTTATCCTGGGTACTCTTCCTATCACCATTGGGTAGATTGCATTAATGATTGAGAGCTGTCCTGGTGAGCTTGGAGATTTCTTAAAGGTTTGTTTGCCTCAGTCACAGAAAAGTCTTGGAATCACAGATATATCCCTCCTACGTTGCCCCTCCTCAGTTAAAATTAACCCTGCCTTGTCATGAGTCATGCCACAGATCTTGGGGTGCTTCTGGACATCTCATCTTTTCTTACACACCACCCAGTCCTTCAGGAAATTCTTTCAGCCCTACCGTCAAAGTAATTCAACATGTTGGCACCATTTTCACTGCTGCCATATTTGTCACCAAAGGATGCTTGTTACCATTATTTCGTGCCTGGAATATTGTAGCTCCCTACTGTTTGTTGTGCCTTGTCCATTACAACCTGCACACACCCCTGCCCCCAGTTTGATGCTGACATAGTACCTAAAGGAATGATGTCCCATCTTACCCAGAGTAAAAGCCAATTTCCTTAGAATAGTCTGCAAGGCCCTACGTAGACTAGCTTCACTTGCTTCTCTTTTCCCATCCTGCAATGTATTCCAGATGTCGTGGTGCCCTTGCTGTTTCTCAAACACACCAGGTGTGTTTCCTCCTCAGGGCCTTAGCATTTGTGTTCGCTTTGGTTTTTGATTTTTTGCATTAACTGTTTACGTTGCTTCTCTCACTACCAGCAGCCACCTTCTCTGAGTCTTCTCTGATCAATCTATTTAAAATCACATGGGGCACCTGGGTGGCTCAGTGGGTTAGGCATCTGCCTTCAGCGTGGGTCCTCATCTCAGGGTCCTGGGATCAAGCCCCACATCAGGCTCCCTGCTTAGTGGGGAGTCGGCTACTCCCTCTCCCTCTGTCCCTTCTCCTGCTCATGCTTTCTCTCTCTGTCTCAAATAAATAAATAAAATCTAAAAAAAAAATTATATCCCATTCCCTCCTCATAATTCTCTTTGTTTTTGTTTTATTTTTTCAGTATGATCGGTTATCATACAACATGAATGTTATCAATTTATTGTCTTCCTGTCTAAGGTATAGTTTCTTTTTTTTTTTTTAAGATTTTATTTATTTATTTGACACAGAGAGAGAGTTCACAAGTAGGCAGAGAGGCAGGCAGAGAGAGAGAGGAGGAAGCAGGCTCCCTGCTGAGCAGAGAGCCCAATGAGGGGCTCTATCCCAGGACCCTGAGATCATGACCTGAGCCAAAGGCAGAGGCTTTAACCCACTGAGCCACCCAGGTGCTCCTAAGGTATAGTTTCTGTTTTAATCATTAGAATATCTCTGTTCTCATTTACGTGTGGAGTATAAAGAAAATCATGGAGGGCATTGTGAGAAGAAAGGGAAGGGCGAATGGGGGGAAATCGGAGGGGGTGATGAACCAGGAGAGACTGTGGACTCTGAGCAACAAACTGAAGGTTTTGGAGGGGAGAGGGAGGGAGGTGGGCAAGCCTGGTGGTGGGTATTGAGACGGGCACGTATTGCATGGAGGACTGGGTGTAGTGCATGAACAATCAATCTTGTAACATTGAAAAATTAAACGTATTTGGGGAGAAAAAAAAAGAATATCTCTGTTGCCTAAATATCATTGAGAACATTGTACATACTCAAGAGGCATCTGTGAAATAAAGGAATATTTGAGGTCAGTTATCTTGGTGACCCGGTGCTTGTGCCTTCCAGACTCAGTAATTCTTTGCCCTTGACAGTGCTGTACAAAAACTTGCTGGCTCTCAATCTATGACCTTTACCCCCTTTTTTAGACTTCACACAGACCACCCTATTGCCACATTCTCTTTTTGCAGGCAGGTTACATAATAACCTAAGACTAGCATAGAGCTTTCTTTTGTATTCTGACATATTTTGCTGGTTTTGCACACCAGTTATTTGCTTGGACTTAGAGGTCCCCAGATAGACTCTGCTGTATATCTTTTGCACTGGGTTGCTTTTATTGAGAACTCATTTTGTTGTTTGTCATTTCTTTCTGAAGTTTGCATTCTCAACTGGCCACACTAATTTAAATTCCAGGGCGACTCACTGTAGTCACGGATAACCTCTTTGAAAGTGTTAAGAATGAGTTCAGTCCAGCTGTGAGCATTTGAATTCATATAATCAGTGTTTATTCCTTGCTACCTCCTTGTAATAAATGTTGGTTAGGTGTACAGGCCAACCCACAAAAGCCTATTTTATTCACATGAAGCTGAACCGTAATTCTAATAGTATCATTGTACCTACATGATTTATAATCTTTTTTTGTATGAGAAAGTATATCCAAGTTCAAAGCGGCTGTGAGGCTATCTGGCTGCAAGTTCCAAGTAATTAATTTGCAAACATTTTTGAAAACATCTTGATGACATGCTGGGGATTATGTTAACTAAGAAATAGTTCATTATATTGGATAAAATGTGGCAATCAATGTTGAATGAATGTTATACACAGAAATTAGAAATTTAAAAACATCAAGTCATGACATTTAGGCTTCATTTCATAGTTTTTTCACCCTTCCTTTTTTTCCCCAGCCTGTACATAGCATTCTCTTCTTTTGTGCCCATAAACCTGATTAGCAAATCAGATACTAGGGCTGGCCATTTTAACATTGAAAAGCTTAGCAGTTTTGTTAACAGAAGGACAGAGAATTTATCACTCGATGGCAAAGGGCTGTTCTTGCAGCCCTGATTTTGTTTGCCAAGCAACTTCCTAGCAGGGTAAATGAAAGACAGGCAATGCAGTTAAGTTCTGAATTCTTGTCTGGAACATTTGTAAAGATAATCAATGTTCTTATTATCATCATGTTGTAAGTGTGGTTCATTAGAGTCACAGAGTGACCTCTAGGAAAAAGAGACCGGTTCATTCTCTAGAAAAGTGAACAGACTTCTGGATCTCATGATGGCCATGAACAATATGCGATTAGACTATGTGATGTCCCTGGGGGGAGTCAGTAGCTTTATAAAGGATTTTGTACTTGTCGCTGTCTTTGTTCTCTTCAGCCTCCCTCCCATAACTTAACAATCCACGTTCTGTAGTCCACCGTTATCGAGAGAAATAGGAAGAGGGAGGCTTTTGCTCCTATTTTAGAGGTATTTGCCTTTGGTAGTGCATGAGTTCTTTGTTTTCTCTGATACTGTTTGAATTTTATTATTTACTATACTGCCACGTTTTGGCATCTATGTATTCTACCTCAGATATTTGTGTATTGCCCTTCTCTGTCCAGTGTTTCTCAAACTAGCATCCAAAGATATCTAAATCTTTGAGAACTTATTTTTGGTTATCCATGAGTACAAGGAGAATGTTTAGATTTTCCATTCGATGAGATAAGGTAATTGACATAAAAAGTTCTGGATTATCTGGATGCCCATTTTCTTGCCTTCTTTTTCTTTCTTCCTTTTTTCTTCCCTCCCTTCCTCCCTACCTCCTTCCCACCTTCCTTTTCTTCCTTAAAGATTTTATTTATTTGAGAGAGAGAGAAAGGGAGAGCGCAAGCACACACACAGGAGCAGGGGGAGAGGGGATGGGATGGGGACAAGCAGACTTGGCACTGAATAAAGGGCCCAAAATGCGAGGCTTAGTCCCAGGACCCTGAGATCATGACCTGAGCCTAAACCAAGGGTCTGACACTTAACCAACTGAGCCACCCGGGTAACCTAATGCTTATTTTCTGTTGAGTTTACATTTACATTGGAACAAAGTGAGCCAATTGACATCATAATAATTAATGTAAAAGTTTTGCCTTAGTTTGAATTGAGAAAAGAGTTGGGAGGGTTTAATCATCAGAGGTTGCTGATATAGGGATCTATCAAATACAAAGAGTATGTACCATACTATGTTTATCTTGCATATGAATGTACTGAGTGATTGGGTAGATTCTATCTTTGTACAAATTGCAGTATTTATTTTTTTGTTTTGCATTTAAATGAAGTTATGTTCATAAGCAATATTTTAACAACATTGATATTGCATTTTGGCATACTAATATGTTGGTCACATAAAATGACCAATTGATTGTCAAAGATGAGTTTGCTATTTGGGGGAAAATAATAAAAATCAGTGGTCAAAATATGCTCGAAACAATAATAATCCAACCAGTAGTAACTGACATAAAACATATAAATACTCCAGATAAATACAGCTTTTCATTAGTTTATTCAATGTTGACAATTCAGTTTTGGAAAACTATTATGTATCATATTAAATTAATGTAACTAAATCGATTGGTAATTGTTTTGTAATTTTGGTCAGAGGAAATTTCTCCACTCTTCTTATTTCTGTGTAGATAGATACCCATTAGAGAAATACTCCTGACATCTTGCTGCAACCCTCAGTCTTGTCCGTGGAGGAGAAGTGAATAATGTGGTTGGAGGATGATGACCATTGGTTTGTTGTGGATTGTGGCTGCTTTGTAGAGCCACACTTTCTATGAATCAGTTGGAAAGGCTGGACAACCATTGGACTTGAAGAGTTAGGTCAGGGAAAGCTTAGGGAAAGCCAAGTTCTTCAATAGCCTTATCAGTATGAAAGGTGATGTTTTGATCTCCATCTTTCTTTTTTCTTGATTAATTCCCATCTTGGAGGGAGAGGAATTAATCATTATTGAGCCCGTCAAACACCAACAGGTTTTTTTTTTTTATTCACTTATTTTGTAAATTTGCTTTAGTTTTACAGTTATATGGGAGCAATTTACAAAGGATTTCATTCTTTTTTAATGTTACACAAATAGAAGAAAATTTACAATGAAAATAAGTTAAGCCAACACCAAGAATCCCTGAGCGTGCTCTTCCTATAATATACATTCATATATCACATAAGTTACAGAAAATCTGAGATAAAAGAATCATCTTAGCATATTCAAACTCCAAAATATAAAAAAAAGACTGGGCGACTGGGTGGCACAGTCAGTTAAGCATCTGCTTTCAGCTTAGGTCATGATCTCGAGTCCTGGGATTGAGTCCCACATCCGGCTCCCTGCTCAGTGGGGAGTCTGCTTCTCTCTCTCCCACTCCCCCTGCTCATGTTCCCTCTCTCACTGTCTCTCTCTCTGTCAAATAAATAAATAAAAAATCTTTTAAAAAAATAAAAAAAGACTAACACAATTTTGAACTTTTAACTAAAAAATAAAGTCAATTTGAAGAAATATTTTTAGAATATGATAGTGATGATAGATAGTTTTAAAATTTTCCTGAATTCACCATAAAAAAAAAACAACCAGGATAGTGGGCCTCAAACTTAGAGACATTATCTGTAATAAAAAAGTAGCTGACAAGGTATGAATCCCCAAATACGGTCAATAGCAGTAAGACCCGGATCATTACAACCTCTAGGTATGACCACCCATTTCCTGTCGTTATGGCACAGGGACATTTAAACTCCACTATGGGATCAATCAGCATATTCTGGACTGTGGGAAGAAATTCTACTGAAGAAATGATACCTTTAACAAGTAATAGAATCAAAAAGAATAAAGAGACATCAGAGACATATTACATTTTAGCTGGTTACGATATATGGATTATATTAGGATCTTCATTCAAACAAACTATATAAAAAGAAAATTTAGAAAACATGAACATAACTGGTTATATTAGGGAATTATTATTAATTACAAATTTTTAGATGTGATAAGTGTGTTGTGGTCATTTTTAAAAGAATCCCTAACTTTTGGACTTGCATAATGGAATATTTACAGATAAAATAATATGATGTCTGGGGTGAGGAAATTAAATGAGGTATAGATGGAGTAAGATTGGTCATGAGTTTTTTTATTTTTTTTAATTTGACAGAGAGAGAGAGAGATCACAAGTAGGCAGAGAGGCAGGCAGAGAAAGAGGGGAAAGCAGGCGCCCTGCTGAGCAGAGAGCCCTATGCAGGGCTCGATCCCAGGACCCTGAGATCATGACCTGAGCCAAAGGCAGAGGCTTTAACCCACTGAGCCACCCAGGTGCCCAAAGATTGGTCATGAGTTAATAATTTTTTGAAGCTGGATGATTGAGGTTCATTATAGTATTCTCTCTACTGTGGAATACTGAAATTTCCTGTAATAATAATTTTTTAAAAATCCACCGAGAGGGGGCACCTGGGTGGCTCAGTGGGTTAAAGCCTCTGCCTTCAGCTCAGGTCATGATCTCAGGGTCCTGGGATCGAGTCCCACATCGGGCTCTCTGCTCAGGAGGGAGCCTGCTTCCTTCCCCCTCTCTCTCTGCCTGCCTCTCTGCCTACTTGTGATCTCTCTCTCTCTCTCTGTCAAATAAATAAATAAAATTCAAAAAAAATCCACCGAGAGAACAAAAAGGTATTTAAATGAGACTATAAGGACCAGAGGATGGGCTATAAACTCTAGAGAAAGTGAAAGAAGGCCGAAACAGATTTTGGCTATCTAGTAAAAATCATTCTAGTTCTATTCAAATATTGTGGCTCCCTAGCAATTTACAATAGCAGTTAATTTCAAAATCCTTTCTTTTTAACTTTGTAATATATTTGTGTCTTGCACTTAAAAAAGTCTGTCTGACAGATTTGTAACTCTCTTGACATTTTACCAAACTGGAGCTTCCCAGCATGGGAGATGAGAATAGATTACAGGTTTGCTTTAACTTTTGGAGTGGCTGGGCCATCTAATCTCTCAGACCAAGACTTTCAGCTTTATTTTTATTATTATTCATTTATTTATTTGACAGGGAGAGCCCAAGCAGGTGGAGCAACAGAAAAAGGGAGAGGGTGGTGGAGAGGGAAAAGCAGACTCCCCACTGAGCAGGGTACCCTAAGGGGGACTCGATCTCAGGACCCTACGATCATGACCTGAGTGGAAAGCAGCCGCTTAACCGACTGAGCCACCCAGGCGCCCCTAGGACTTTCAGCTTGAGTTGTAGGCGGCCTTGTCTTTTTTCCATAATATATTATACAGATGTTATAATTTCTTACATGTGTCATACCCTAAAGATTCTTGGAAAGCAGTAAACTGAACCGTAAATCTGACTCTATTTAGGAACTGTTCAGAGCGGTCAGTGTCTTTTTTTTCAAATAGGGGTACACACTTCAGAAAGGAGCAGATGCCAGTCTGTCAACCAACACATCCTTACTGATTGCCTAGGCATAGGGGGGTAGGAGAATATGTACTTTGCCTCACCATCTGTTCTTTATAAAAAACCCCTTTATTATGAGACTGACTCTTATGTTGCAAATCCCAATGACACTGATATTACAAAAGTCACCAGTGAACTCACTCAGTGGTCATTTAAAAAACATTTAATGAGTGGCTAACAAATGTCTGACTCAGGCCTTGGTCCTGGAGGTATGGAGGCGAATCTGTGAAATGTGGTTCTTACTCCCCTGTTCTTTTCTTAGTATTCAATCTGTTTGTCCTCAGTGCTGAATTTGATCTCTATGACCTCTGCTTTTTGGAAACTTCATAATTACTATGTTCCAGATGGCTCCTTAGACTCCCTCAGGCCCCAGCTTATTATGTCTCTTCATATAATTCACCCATTGCTCCTGCCTGTGAGGAAATACAGGAAATAATGTTAAAATTTTAACATTATCATCTCCCATTAATTTACCAGTAGTTAAAAAAAAATTTACCAGTAGTTGACCATCCTACTATGTTCCAGGTTCTGGGAATCTTGCTGTCCAGTGGGAGATCGTTGAACACTGTGTTAGTACAAGAATTCACAAGGAACAGAAGGAGTTTGGGACAACAGTGAAAGAGAAGGCCTCCCAGAATGTGAACATTAGGCTGAGTTTTTCAAAGGATGATATGCATAGTTGGGTTACAATTTTCCTTCCACTGACCCTCCCTTCTGCAGGTAGCTGGAGTTAGCAGTAGAACACTCATTTATTTATTCATTCATTGAACAAATATTTATTAAGCACATACTATGTGACAGGGATTCAGCAGGGGAACAAGCACTAGTCCAGAAGAGACAACATGGTGAATACAGATGACCTGGGTCAGGGATGGGGAGTGGGACAGGGTCAGACACTCACAGATCAAGTCCGAACCAGGGAATGGGAAACCCAGTCTGATTCTGGGTTATAATTAGCTTTGGAAGTATAGGTAGATAATGCAGTTAAATCATTTTACATTTTAGGTACATTACGTGCCATTTACATGGGTTTGTATCCCAAATGTTGTGCAAAGCTATCCTTTCTTTTCTTTTCTTTTTTTAAAAGATTTTATTTATTTATTTGACAGAGATAGAGAGAGATCACAAGTCGGCAGAGAGGCAGGCAGAGAGAGGGGGAAGCAGGCTCCCCGCTGAGCAGAGAGCCTGTTGTGGGGCTTGATCCCAGGACCCTGAGATCATGACCCGAGCCGGAGGTAGAGGCTTTAACCCACTGAGCCACCCAGGCGCCCCCAAAGCTATCCTTTCTGTGCCTTTGTTTTCATATTTGTAAAATGAAGATAAAGGTAGCCACCGTACAGATTCTTGGGAGTATTAAATATAACTTATGTAATTCAAGAGATTTTGCCACAGGGAAGGTGTTCAATAAATGTAACTGTTTAAAGTTGGGGATTTTGAACTGATGTTAGTTGTGGCATTTCTGAAAGGATGAAACAGCAAGGTGTGTGTGTGCACATGCGTGTGTGTGTACACATTGTAAGTCTAAGTAGTTCAGGAGCTTACAGAATGTCATAGAATTAATTTAGGAACCACTGATAGTAGCAGATCGTTATCATGAAGAATTATTTGTCAGTTTCCAACAACAGAAAGTACATCCGGGAATGCTGGAATTCCACCCCTTTTTTTTCTGAGAGGGAGGCTGCGTGGTTTCTGCACACTTGGCAGTAGCTGACTGAAATTTACTCCTGACAATTTCTGAGGTGATATTTGTATTAATTTATTTGTCTTAAGTTTTAGTGACTAGAATGCTGGAATAGAGCCTTACCAATTACCTGCCTTTATTGCCTTTTTTTAAAATGTGAATTTCTGTGTCTTCTTAGTATGAAAGGCAAGAATTCCAGTTTCCTTTAACTTGCTTAGAGCTAGTGACTTTTTTCATCATCTCAGAGAAATGCTTCCATAAAGGTAATTAGAGCCTTTAGGCCTTATCTCTATAATTCTGACTGCTTTCATTAGAGATGGCAAAAATGTGACTATGGTTGTGGGAAGGACTTGAGAACTAAGACAGCTCACATATGTCATAAAATTAATTTTAGACTAGATATTTTTTTTATTCAGTGCTCACTTTCTCCATTTATACAGTATTATGCTAAGATTCAAAATATCCAAGAAACTTTTGACCACAGAGATAGAATTATTTCCCAAGAGGATTGATTCATTATGCATTAATATTCTTCTCCCAGTTGAGTAAGTTTCAGAGGTAGGCCCAGAGGTATAGTTTACATATCCTAGCTGTGTCTCCAGAACCAAAATATTCATGCTCCTTGGATGTTCTTTTGTCCTCAGATCATGTCCTGGAATGCCCATAATAGCACATTCTACTCTTTATTAAGCACACAGTTATTATATCAAAGGGTCTCATTTCTTAATAGTCCTCTACTGAGCCCTTTACCTCTTTTACCATTAGTCCAAAAAAAAAAAAAAAAGGCTAAAAATGTAAAGAATAGACAGATGAAAAAAATTTCTTCTTTTTTTTTTTAAAGATTTTATTTATTTATTTGACAGAGAGAGAGATCACAAGTAGGCAGAGAGGCAGGCAGAGAGAGAGAGGAGGAAGCAGGCTCCCTGCCAAGCAGAGGGCCTGATGTGGGCCTCGATCCCAGGATCCTGAGATCATGACCTGAGCTGAAGGCAGAGGCTTTAACCCACTGAGCCTCCCAGGTGCCCCCCAAAATTACTTTCTTATTAGAACACAGCAAACTCATCCAGAGGATATTTGGGTTTAATTTGGAAAAAAATAAACTTCCATCTGAGTGTGTTGATGGCATCCCTCTGTAAGAATCTTTGAGACTAAAAAAGAAAATCATTAAAAAAGTTACAATACCCTAATTCATCTATCAAATCACCACTAACTAATTTATTGGTTAGTCTTCAGTGAGGAGTGGGACTTCATTTTCATTTTCTCATGTAGATCAGACTATTTAAGCCAATTATCAGCAGTAAGAGGAGTATCTTGTCACCATATGAGCGTGGCTAAGCCTATCCTTGCTTAATTTAGAGCCATGAAAGATTATCAGAGAGGATAGTGATAGGTAGCAATATGTTGTGACTTGGGTGGGTCCAGGTGTAGGCAATTTTAATGGTCTAAAAGCCCAGTAGGTAAGAAAGAGAATATGTGGGTCAGGAGATCCCGAATTAGAGGAAGGACCATGCTAGCAGCGTGATGGGCAAAGACAACACTGCAGCACTGGGATGTGCTCAACATTGAGATCCTGGACAGAATATGTAGACCCAGAAACAGGGGGCAATAGCAGGGAACCTAACTACCAGAACTGGGGCTCAGGGTCAAGATTTACATGAAGGAGAAGATAGAAGCTTGGTAATTAGGGTAGATCTAGAGTCAGTACCCTTCACATGGCAGGCTATATGCTTTCAATCTCCCTATAACTAAGGTCAGAACTTGGTCTCAGTCCAGGGAGGTGGGACCACAGCCTGCAGATGAGAGTTAAGATATAAAGCTTTCTCTCTCTCTCTCTTTTTTAATAAAGATTTTATTTACTTATGTGACAGAGAGAGACATAGCGAGAGAAGGTATACAAGCAGCGGGAGTGGTAGAGAGGGAAGCAGGCCTCCCGCTGAGCAGAGAGCCTGACATGGGACTCGATCCCTGGACCCTAGGATCATGACCTGAGCTGAAGGAAGACACTTAACTGACTGAGCCATCCAGGTGCCCCCCCCCCTTTTTAAAAAAAGATTTTATTTATATATTTGACAGAGAGAGAGCGAACACAAGCAGGGGGAGTGGGAGAGGGAGAAGCAGGCTTCCCGCTGAGCAGGGAGGCTGATGCGGGACTAGATCTCAGGACCCCAGGATCATGATCTGAGCCAAAGACAGATGCCTAATGACATTTGCCACCCAGATGCTCCAATATAAAGCTTCCTCATTGATGATTCACCCCCTGGTGAAACAGTTCCTTTTTGCTCTCATATGAGCTGATATGTCGGTTTAAGTGCTAACTAACGTACAGCATAGTGGTTAAACATGGCAGTTCTAGTATTAAAGATTTTATTTATTTATTTATTTGAGAGAGAGAGAGAGAGACAGAGAGAGAGAGCGCGCATAAGAGGGGAGAGGGTTAGAGGGAGAAGCAGACTCCCTGCTGAGCAGGGAGCCTGATTTGGGATTCTATCCAGGGATTCAGGGATCATGACCCGAGTTGAAGGCAGTCGTTTAACCAGCTGAGCCACCCAGACACCGTAGCAGTTCTAGTATTAGATCCCTTTACTAGCTTTGGGATCCAGCTCAGGTTATTTAACCTATATAATGAAAATAAGGAAATTCTTTCACAGCCTCGTTAGGATTGACAGAAAGTAGTAGGCATAATTCCTGGCACAAAGCTCATTAGAATTTGTACTTTATTTTTAATTCTAAGTAGTCACCAGTTATAAAAAGAGGACATTACGTTTGCCTGAGGCGTTGATACTCAGGCGCCAGCCGACAGACAATCTTCTGTCATCTGCTCAGACACTCTGTGGGCGACCTTTTGCCTCTCTCGTTGTGCCTGTCAGCCTGGCTGGACTGCGTGACAGTTCCACAAGAAGTATCAGTAAAAACCCTGTGATAATGCTTGCCAAGAAATAGAACACCTGACATCCTATCTCTAGAGATCCGTTTAATATAGTAATCAATTTTGCCTAAACTCTGAATATGACAGTCCACTCTTGAATACAATTTAATATGGAGGGGTGTGTGTGTGTGTGTGCGTGTGTGTAATTCTTTTTCATTTTAGAGAGAGAGAGCATGAGCTGGTGCACATGCACAAGTTGGGGGTGGGGGCAGAAGGAGAGGGAGAGAGTGGATCTTAAGGAGGTTCCATGCTTAGTGCTGAGCGAGACTCCAGGCTCGATCTCAACCCTGGGATCATGACCTGAGCTGAAATCAAGTCGGTCCCTTAATGGACTGAGCCACCCAGGCACCCTTGTGGATATAATTCTTTTGTGCATACCCAAGAATTGTAGTAAGAATAAGATGCAAATGTGCTTTTAAAAAAAGAATAGATGAAGTTAAAAACTGTACTGTTTTGGTTTCATGATTAATTTTATTGGAAAAACCATAAACCATTGAAAGTTTTTATCCAGTTCCTCCCTTACTGCTTATCAAACTCATTTTTTTTTCAAATTTATAAGTGCCAAATTTGGCCACATTTCAGCAAATGTAAATTAAAAAAAAATTGCTGCCTACCCACCAAATTACTTAGTACTTTGTCTGAAATTACTTTCAGAAAAATGGTTATGTTTCCGAGTAATGAAATAATGAATGGCTACGTTTATAATAATGAAATTGCAAGTGCAATTTATCGAATAATTGTTAATAATTAATGACAAATAATGAAACACAGTAAAGAGATTCTGGCATCGAATAACGTACAGCCTTTAAAATGCAGTTGTGAGCAGAGCCCCTGGGTGGCGCAGTTGGTTGAGCGTCTGCCTTCAGCTCAGGTCATGGTCCCGTAGTCTCGGGTTCGAGTCCCGCGTCGGGCTCCCAGCTCCGTGGGGAGTCCGCTTCTCACTCTGACCTGCTCTCTCTCACTCTCTCTCTTTCCTAATAAATAAATAAATAAATAAAATCTTTAAAAAAAAAAAAGGCAGTTGTGAGCAGATACCTCACCCTAAGTTTGCGTTTTGGCGGATGCTGGGTTCACTGCAAGACTGGGAAGGAGACGAACAGCCTTGGTTTTAGCATACACTTAGTACTTAGATCAAAGAGTTATTAACAATTCTGAACCATCGTAGCTTTGTAATCCTCTGCACTCAATGAATAGATTGCTGAAGTAGATCTCAGTTCGCTTAGTGTCTAGAGAAGAGAAAAAAGCAGCTATTTAGCCATCATAGTTTTCAAAGGACAGAATGGCAGTGTTAATAGGTGTGGAATTTTTCTCCACCTTCAATCAGTCAGCATGTTGCATTGAATACTTTCTGTATGCAAAGCACTGTGGGCAAAGTACTGTATATTAAGCATGGTGGGGGGCGATGTAAGAAAGTACCATGTAAGTGTTTGTATCGTATTTCCAGCAAAGAAAATTTTTCACACATAGCATCTCAGATGAGGAAGGAATACAGATGTTACTGTTTTTTTCCACTTAAGACATCTCGAGATTTTTTGAAATTAAATGATTTGTTCAATTATCTGCACGCCTGGCATGTGGATTCACATCTTCATATACAAATATGCATCCATCCAAAAATGTTTGTTGAGGGCCTACTATGTGCCCAAGTACTAGCACTGTGATAAAAACCCCCTGCTTTCCTGGAGCTCATATTTCAGAAAGGGAGATGGGAGAATAACAATTCCAAGTAGAAAACACTGTGTTCCAGGCACCTCGGAGACTCAGTCGGTTAAGCATCTGCCTTTAGCTCAGGTCCTGGGATGGAGTCTTATGTAAGACTCCTTGCCCGGTGGGGAGCCTGTTTCTCCCTCTCCATCTGCCATTCCCAACACCTCCCCCCCAACCCCCTGCCTTGTGCTCTCTGGCTTTCTGTCTCTCTGTCAAATATATAAATAAAATCTTTGAAAGAAAAGAAAAGAAGATGGGCTACTGGGCTCTGGATAGATGGTGCAGATACATGGAAAACACACTGAAAATTCAGAGAGGGAAGCCCTTTTCACCCTGGCAGGGAAGACAGGGGTTTCGGCTAGGTTTTGAAGTTGTGGGTGTGTGGAGGGGAGGGGTGACACAGAGGCGGGGGTGCAGGGTGCTCCCCTTCAAAGGGAAGGGGAGATGACAGGGGCATCAAGATAGAACCCAGGACTGAAGATAGGCAGATCAGCTGACTAGAGGCAGCAAAGATACCTGGAGAAAAGCGTTGGGAATTATGTCCCAGAAAGCCAGGCACAAAGTTTGAGCTTTATGAGGTAAGGGATTATGAGGGTTTTTAAGCATTAGGATGATCTCAAGAAAAAAAAAGATTAATATGGTAGAATGTGATGTGTGTATTATAAGGTGTGAGATGAGAGATGATAAACCAGTTTCTTAATGATCAGGTTAAAAACATTTCTCTTCTAAAATGCACTATGTTATATGAAGCCATTAGTAAAAATTAGTAGGAGAGTGATCACAAAACTTTCCTAAATCATTCTTTGGAAAAATATAAAAGACATTAAAAATATTTTGGGAATTAATTAGGAATTTAATAGAAAAGACCTCTTAATTGAATATGGGAAAATAAGTGATTATCTTTTATTATCAGGATTTTTTTTCAGATTAATGTGCAAAACCTGTATTTTATAGAAGTATTGATTTCTATAAGTATGTGCTGGGACCTGACATGATACTTCATAAATAGAGCTAGAGACTTTGTCAAATTCTGATTATTTTCTTCTCCATGTTTTATTCAAGGATATTCTATGTGAATGGATTTTTCTTTATATTATATTTTGATCTTCATCCTTTTGCAGTGTATTTATTTTCACATACAGTCAAAATAGTTCAAAAATTGGTATATAGTGGACAGACAGGATGAATGTGCTAGGATTTAAAGAACAAGGTAGATGAAGAATTTTGTTACACATCCTAAACTTCCACCTTTAACTTAAACCATTTAATAACTTCATTATTTTTTCCCTAGATCTCCCCGCTATTAACCAGTACATACACAGTATAAGTATTTTTAACCATAAACATTTCTTTATATAATTAATGCCATCAGTTCTTACAAAAGTTTTGTTAACTAAAATATAGTCTCTAAGAAGTTGTTAGCATCCCTTGCTTTGGGTTATAAAGTTTTGTGTTTTTTTTTAAAGATGTATTTATTTATTTATTTGACAGAGAGAGAGGGAGAGAGAGAGACCACAAGTAGGCAGAGAGGCAGGCAGAGAGGGAGGGGGAAGCAGGCTCCCTGCCGAGCAGAGAGCCTGATGTGGGGCTCGATCCCAGGACCCTGAGATCATGACCTGAGCGGAAGGCAGAGGCTTTAACCCACTGAGCCACCCAGGCACCCCAGGGTTATAAAGTTTCTTATGAATATCACAGCACACAATGGAAAAATACTTAGTATTTTGTTAAACAATTGAAATAAATATTAACAGTACATATACATTATATATACATACACACATACACATATGAGATATATATATTTACAAGCACACACACATACACACAAACAAAATTTTTTAAATTTATTTATTTATTTTCACACAAACAAAATTTTATTGTTAGGTTGAGATTTATTAAATTAGAAAAATAAAATGGATATATTATTTTATTTAAATCTTTTTATATTAGTGTTAGTGTATAGGCCAAATTCTTCAGGGTTCTCCACAGTAAATAATTTCAATTTTTGGTGATCAGAATTCCTAAAATATATGATCTTAAACCTATTCATTAATAAATTTTTATAACACAGTATATATATATATAGTTATTAATCACTGTTATCTGTATTTATATAATTAGAAATATTTTCCAAAAAAAAAGAGAAATATTTTCATGGTTGGGAATGATAGTCTGTAAGTATGTTTCTGTGTGACATTTTCAAATTAATGCAATTAACAGAGTTTTAAAAAATATAAAGTCAATATGAAAAAATTTAGAAAATACTTAAATAATGAGAATAACTAATTAATGAGGGGTTATGATGGGCCAGGTATGATCTGAATTCTTCATACACTTGTTTTTTTGTATACTCTGTGAGATAAATAATGTAATCCTCATTTTAGAAATGAAGAAACTGAGACTCACAGAAGTGATGCTATGGTTTCCTCCTTCCCTTTGCCCACCAGTCTCCCATGAGCATTCCCATCTGCTGACCTAAGCCAGAAGTCATCGATCAGGGGTTCCTGGGAAATGCAGTATTCAAAGTTCAATACCCCTGAAACAGATCAAATTAGGAGAAGGGCAAGGAGTGGATCCCAGGACAAATAGGCTCAGAACTAACATGTGCTCATTGTGTAGCAGGCACAGTTGTATGCTGCTTTTTCCCCCCTGGTATTTCCAAAGTATCATATGAAATTTACTTGGTCATTCATTTGTTTAACACATGTTAAGTACCTACTAGATGAATGCAATTCAGTGATATATAAAATCAACGGCTTAGTAGAGGAAGAGACAAATTCATAAATAACATATGCAAAGCATAAATAATATAAAGTAAGTATGTATAAGGAGTATTACAGAAGAACAGATGAGAAAAGCTTTAATTGGGACCAGAGGAAGCAGAAGTGTGAAAAGCTATAAAGAATGTGATTTGAGCTGGGTTTTGAAAGAAGGAGGTTGTCTGGGACCCAGCTAGGCATTCAGGCACAGGGAAAGCAGGAATACACTGAAAAATTTAAAGGGAGTTGTTTATCAGGTACAGTGACTCAGCCCTTATAGCAGGTGTACAAGGAATGTGAAAGAAAATGAGAATGGTCAGTTGGCCTTTAGCCCAAGGTCATTTATGCATTTGAAGGGTATCGGTTAATGCTGTTCACGCTCTGACTGTCTCCCTTGCCTGATAACAGGATTTTGAAATGAAATTACAGAAGGAAAAAAATGCAGTTGACTTGCTTTCCCATAGCATTAGTATTTGCTGTTTCCCCGGATATTCATCTGCATCATGACCTCACAAGACAGGAGAAGGTGAGGCAGATGCGTCTGGTTCTTTATTCTTCCTACCTTTGCTAGCTAGATTTTAGGTCTGGCCAGGGAAGAAATGATTGGGACAATCGCTCAAGCTACGCTGCTTCAGCTTCCCTTCAATTCCTGGACAGGAGTCTCCAGTGATGTCAGCTACTGTCGATACCTCTGCTGACTTTTGACTAGTGAGGACTCAGAATTAGACCAGAGTGAATGAGGTCAGGCCTGACTAGATGGCCGTCCATGGGGCATACGTCATATTTGCTCTGTCTATTCTGGTTCTTCTCCGCTCCTCCAGATGCACTCTAGGGCCTCACCTCTAAGACTCCATTCCTGATGCTCCCTTGCTCTTTGGATTCCCATTGATTTTGGTCTGTGGCAGGTAGTAGTAGAAGAGGAGAGGGAAGGTGAAGAAAGTGGTTGGGGTTGAGGTATTTGTTACCCCTCTTCTTTCCTCCCAGACTATAGTTTGGCAGAGGTTGTGTTCCTTTGACTCAATCTTGCCTCCAATTCTTTCCAGGTTTCAGTAGCACCGTACCCTTCCCGTGCCTCACTGGGCCTAGAGGTATGACAACGGCCACTGTTGCTAGTCCTTGCGTGCTTCACCATTCCTTACCAGTTTTCTTGACCCTGACTGTAGCTCGGTAGCATGTCCCTTCATTAAATGCTCCTAAATGAAACCCCGGGTGTGTTTTCTCCATTTGTGTTCTGGGTGCTGGGCTACACTACACGCTGCAGCCCCTCCTTGAGAACTGAGGAATGGCCTTTTGCTTTCTTAGGAATGGCCTTTAGTCAGTGGCCCTCACGAAGGTCCTATCTCCTTCCTGGAGCAGCCTGCATCCAGTGACTGATTGATGTGCAAGAAATGAAGGGTTTGGTCAGTCATAGGATTGTTCGACTCCTCTTGGGGGATTGCACTGAAGCTCAGCTTCTCCGCCTGCCAGACCTGTTTCTTTGTCCTCACCTGCACGAATATGGATGCTGAGAGTGCTCGCTAATGATTATCTGGAATGCTGATCTCAGCCTCAGCGTCCACTTCACAGAGAGCCCAATTTACAACACTCATTCTTAAAAAGCATGTGTGCTGCCAATTCTTGTTAAAGATTAATTGACTTTTCTTGCCTGTAGTTACCAACAGAACCCACAATGGACATCACTTTGTTTTTGTACCTTCCCAGTTTATTTTCTTGGGGTCCCTTATGGTCTTCTCGTACTTTTAGGTCATTGCGCACTCTTGAAGAAAAATGAGCTAAAAATACTAATTAAAGGTACCCAAACTACCAATTTATGCCTACCTAGGTCAAGTCAGCAAACATTTAAAAATATAATATCATCCAGCATTGTTGAAGTTGTTGTGGCACAGATGTATTTATACTCTGCTGACGGCATTGTTAATAAAAATAACTCGAGAAAAATAGCGTGACATTATACAGTGTTATGCTACTTGGCCTAACAATCATTTTCCTGAGAATGTATTCTTACACAATTAAAAGGAAGAACAAAACTATATGCACAAATTATCATCTTTGTTGGCAGAAGAGACAGTGGCTCAATATCTGAAACAAAACACTGAATTTCTGACTTCTTTCAGGAAGGGAGAGTTGCTTTTTAGGCATAAGCCTTTCTGAGCAAAGCATGAATCTGATTTTGTAAGATTTGGGGAAGCATGGAGTTTAAGCATTTGGGCGCCTAAAACAACATGCAATTGTTTCATGATGGGTTGACCCTTGGTTGTGGAAGCCTGGTCAGCTGACGGGCTGACTTTCCAAAGTGTGACCACTGAAGCAAAGCTGCTTTCATTTGGCTGACTTTCAGAATCCTGAGGTGTCTTTAATTGGCTGACTTTCAGAAACTTGGTTATTGAGGTGAGCTGTCATTGACCAATTAAATAAGTATAAACTTGGCTGGGTAACTACTTATTACCATGGCTACTGAATAATCAGTCTTTCCCTTGAAGTGTAGGAATTTTTTTATTCTCAATAGCACAGTCTGTAACAGAAATCTGGATACAATCTCAATGTCTAATAATGAAGATACAATGAAATGTTATGCTATCACTTCTATTAATATGCAATAGCCACCTGGTGAGGGTTTATAACACAGGGGAGATTAAACAAGGGATTTTAAATTGTATTTTCTTTGTTGGTTGGTAACTACTTGGGAAAAAATGATGTATGTGTGAAAGGATCAGATCACGGATGAGCAATGACGTTTTTAATGTTTATATAAGCTTGTATGGTATATACACAATACCTGCAATGTTTTTCAAAAAGGTTGCACAAAAGATGTAATCTAATAATGCAATAGATTATAAGAGTGTTTGAATTTTAAAAGAGAACATTGAAGATCAAAATGTCTCTAAGATACAAATGAACTAATTTAGACCATAAGAGTGGAAAGAACATTGAACTTGGAATTAAGGTCTTAATTGAAGTCCTTATTTTGTATTACATTGTATAGTTTTCTGACCTTGAACAAACCATTTGCCCTTTCTGAGCCTCATTTTCTCATCTGTAAAATAGGACTAGAAATTATCTACTTTACAGGGTTAAGAGAATTAGCGGAGACTCCTAGGTGAAAATGCTTTCGTAAACTGTAAAATGTTATGCAAACTCTATAATTAACTCCCTGCTTTTCACAATTGAGTATCTACACCAGGGGTGGGGCGCCCGGGTGGCTCAGTCAGTTAAGCGTCTGCCTTCGGCTCAGTTCATGATCCTAGGGTCCTGGGATCGAGCCCCACATCTGGCTCCCTGCTCAGTGGGAAGCCTGCTTCTCCCTCTCCCAATCCTCTTGCCTGTGTTCCCTCTCGCTATCTCTCTCTCTCTCTCCCCCCCGTCAAATCAATCAATCAATCAATCTTAAAAAAAAAAGTGTCTACACGGTGGGTTACTCAAAGCCAGGTGCTAAAAAGACGAAATAAAATCTTAAAGTTTTTTGAAAACGCAATGCTCCATAATATCAAATATGTTTAGAATTGAAGCCAAAGAAGGCACATGCTGCTGCTGGAAAATATTTGTCCTTTTAATGATGTGCCAGATAACTCAGCATCTGACTGAGAATTGGCTGGGAGAGAGACAGGGACAGTCTTCCTAGAACACTCCAGCAGCCTCCTACTGGGTGGTTGCTGATTTGGTGGAGGCTCTTGCGAACAGACACATCGCATCAGCATGTGGGCTACAATGTGCCTTTACTCAGAAGTTCCATTTCATTTGGAGTCATTGTGGTTAGTAGACATCTTCATAAAAAAGTTATAATTCTGTGCTACAGTGCATAACTGTTGCTATGAACAGTAAAGGTAACGCATATTCCTTCCTCCTGCAGAGCTACCACTGGATTTATAATCCTACCAAAGTTCAAACTTACCCCAAACTGAATCATGCCAAGGTTGAATAGTTATTAGTTTGGCAAACTCAAGAGTTTTAAACTTCAGCTTTCTCCAACTTTAAACAGCTAATCCGTAAATTAAAAAAAAAAAAAGAAATCCTATTTGTACCATGAAGAATATGAGGAATTTAGAATTGCTGGAACTGTAAATCTTATAATGACTTGGGGGAATTCTGTAATTTAAATCTTCATGAATCTGTTTTCCCCCTGACTGGCAAAATCCACCATCACTTTTGCTTATTTTTAAAATTTTGGTTCAATTTCCCTACTTAAACTAAAAATTTTAAAGATAATTCATTTGCCTTATGTTGTTTTACATATGCTTGGAAAGACCATTTCTAGGTCTGCTTGTATGTGATTTATGGTTGAATAAATGCTTCTGAGTACATCAAGTTGTATTTTTATTTTAATACAGTTAAGATCTAAATTTTTCTTAACCTGGAAACTTGAGAATTCTGCAATTAAATCAGTTGGTTAATTAGATACCATAGCAGATGCAAATAGACTTGGTCTACTTCCTGTGGTCACTTGAGCATCCAAGCTGACTTAATCATTTAATAAACTAGACTTTGTGACACATTGAAATAAAATATTTTCAGTCTCCACGTACTTTCACTCTGTTGTTGAGACAGAGTAATATTGACCAATTAAAGGATAATTGAAATCTGCTATAATCAGAGTTGAGAAAGGCACAGAGTCCTATGATCGAGATAGAGTTTAAGCTGATTTTAAAGAATTGGGATATATGGAGGAGAATGGACAAGCAAAAGAAGAGTGTATGTAAACATCTTGAGGGGACAGAGCATTGGAATATTTGCATCTGATTTGCAAGTAAATTGAAGGAGATCAAGTACTTAGGATAGTATCTAGTATGTGATAAGACCTTACTAAATGCTTTTTGTGAAAGATGTTCATAAATTTGTTACTGTTGATGTATTGCTAAAGTTTCCTTGAGACCAGAACCTATTTTTATGTATGTATGTATATATGTATGTATGTAAATAATTATCACCTGATGGAAATATATATTCTAGTAAGGATTAGTCACTTCTCCTTCCTTGGTAGTTATACTTACTACAGCTCTTAGAAAGATATAGTATAAGTACACTTCCTTGGTGTACCATCTTCTGAGTCCCCGTAAAGGAACTGGCCAATCCTATCTGGTTCAGCTCATTGTTACAAAACAAGCCTTTCTTGTTTCAGTAACAAAAGTCTGAATTACCTAAGAAATGTTGAATAGATTACATCCTTGCAATTAACCTTAGTTATTTCATTTGTTTAATATTTCAGTGTTTTGATGGATTTTTTAAAGGTTTTTTAAAATTTACTTATTTGACAGAGAGAAAGAGATTACCAGTAGGCAGAGAGGCAGACAGAAGGAGAGGGGAAAGCAGGCTCCCCGCTGAGCAGAGAGCCCGATATGTGGCTTGATCTCAGGACCCTGAAATCATGACCTAAGCTGAAGGCAGAGGCTTTAACCCACTGAGCCATCCAGGCACCCCTGTTTTGATGGATTTAAGACTGAAGTGCTCAGGGCGCCTGGGTGGCTCAGTGGGTTAAAGCCTCTGCCTTCGGCTCAGGTCATGATTTCAGGGTCCTGGGATAGAACCAGGGATCTGGCTCTCTGCTCAGCAGGGAGCCTGCTTCCTCCTCTCTCTCTGCCTGCCTCTCTGCCTACTTGTGATCTCTCTCTCAAATAAATAACTAAAATCTTAAAAAAAAAAAAAAAAAAAAAAAGACTGAAGTGCTTTTTCATTTAATGAAGGTCATGGCAGAATTTCCAGGGTTGAATGTACTAATGGTTGGCATCTGGGCAAATTGTTTTGAGGGATTTCATGATAAATATTAAGAAGAACGTGTTATTTTTACTTCTCACTGTAGAAAATGAAATAAGTGTATCTTGGAGGTCAAACAGTTGTATTGGGTACAGCCTCAGATGGCCAATGATGTCATCTGTGATCTGATTATCTTCTTTATAACTGTCCTTTTCAGAAGTAAAGGCACATTGTTAAATCTTATCTGCAGCAGGTGTCTTATGTTTAATATCCATTCATCCAGCTGTGCTTTAATGTAAAGGAAACTCTTATAACAGTATTTCCTTTTTAAAACCTAGCAAAGCCATAGAATCGTGGAATTCTAGAGATGGAAGTGTAGCAGCTGTCTTCCAGAATCCCTTTATTTTGTTTTGAGGAAACCAAGGCCTGTGAAAATATCTTACTCGCTTAAGTTTATAGCAATTTAAACAGAGTGGAACTCAGGTCTTCTGTGCCCACCTTCTACAAGCCCGAGATGCTCATAATACTGATAGTATGCGTGTCATTTAAGAGCACATGACCTAAACATCTTTACAGGGGCCACCACAAATGGGTAACTATTTAAGGTGGAGTGACCTTATTTAAGTAGGTCAGGATCTTGTTTTACTATTAAAGGGAATAACCGAACAAAACATGCTTCAAAGCCTCTTTATGCCTTTCCTTCAACTATTAAGTCTGGTAAGTGATGATGCCTCCAGCTTCCTAATATTGGACAGTAATTTTTTTTTTAAAGATTTTATTTATTTATTTATTTATTTAGGAAAGAGAGAGAGTGAGAGAGAGCAGGTCAGAGTGAGAAGCGGACTCCCCATGGAGCTGGGAGCCCGATGTGGGACTCGATCCCAGGACTCTGGGACCATGACCTGAGCTGAAGGCAGTCGCTCAACCAACTGCGCCACCCAGGGGCCCTGGACAGTAATTTTTAAAAGAAAATGTTCAATATTAGATATAAACCCTTTCCACGTAACCTATGTCATCAGTTAGGGAAGTATATGTGTCCGCACCCACCCCTACTCTGGCCCATGCTTCTGTCTGTGGCAAATTTTCCATATGCTGTAGATCTCAATCCCCTCCTACTTCGTCATTATCCCTTTGCCTTCAACCTCTCCCTTTGTATCAGCTCTTCCCTCTTCACAAACAGACTTATTCAAGTCCACTCCTACCCAAAACAACATTAGAAATCTTTTATTGGGCGCCTGGGTGGCTCAGTTGGTTAAACAACTGCCTTTGGCTCAGGTCATGATCCCGGAGTCCCGGGATCGAGTCCCATGTCGGACTCCCGGCTCTGCGGGAAGTCTGCTTCTCCCTCTGACTTTCTCCCCTCTCATTGTCAGTCTCTCGCTCTCTAATAAATAAATAAAAATCTTTAAAAAAAAAAAAGAAATATTTTATTCATCATCTGTTGCTTTTTCTGCTCGACATATTATTCTCTTGGCTCTTTTTCTATATAACTAAATTCCATGAAGAAATTGCCTACAGATGCTACTTCCATTTCGGTAGTTCAAATGCATCCCGCAGTTAGTAGTGAGGAGTGAAATTGTAGTTAGTCAAATAAATAATATAGTGTAGAAAAGTTAACTATTTATTGTACTAAATAACAATGAATAAAAACAACTCTCCCTAATAAATATATAAAATTAGTAACATAGATTAGGAGTTCAGTGTCACACATAATTAAATATTGTATTTAAAATAGACTCTTACAGGGGAATCGTCTTGCAAATAAGCTACTTAATATCATTATGACAAGGTACAGAAGATACCAGTCCCTTGCTTAATTAATTTGTTCTTTGAAATCCTGCTGATTAGTGAAAAGGCCTTAATGAAAACATATTTTCATTATTTTTCATGGAAAAAATATGATTGGTTTCATCCTATCATCCTATGATACTCAACAATTTTCATAAATTAAGAAAGTATCCATTGAAAACAAGCTTATAAGTAACAAATAATAACATGATAAAGATAGTACTCAGAATGCAATATAATAAGAGTTTATTGTACTTGCTCAACGATGAAGTGATGAATTAATGGTGGACAATGGTTGTGGAGGGAGAGTGGGTGAGAATCATTCTTTGGAAGGAGTATTCTTTCTGTACTAATCGTTTTTTTTCATCAATCTTCGGGCCTTTTTGGAATTCATGGCTATCTGTCACTCAAACTGCACTTAAAAATAAAACTATACTACCTTTTAGACATTTCCTGATTTATATTGAAATTTATATTGACAGAGGTTTTTGAATAGCTAAACAATTTTGATTGAAAAAATAGAGAACTTATACTAACTGATTTCAAGACAGCTCAAGACCAATGGAACGTAGTAGTCCAGAAATAGTCCATAAAATATATGATCAAGTAATTTTTAACTACAGTGCTATATTAACTCAATGAGGGAAAACACAGTATTTTTAACTGTTAGTGCTGGATATTTTAATATACATGTGAGAAAAAATAATCTGGACTGTAACTCATGCCATATATTAAAAAAACCTTGAATTGGAACTTAGACATAGTATATACAATTCTTTTTTTTTTTGGATTCCATTTTTTATTTAAATTCTAGATAGTTAACATATATGGTAAAATATATACAATTTTTAGGGAGAAGACATAAAAGAATTATCTGTGTGACCATGGGCTAAGCAAAAGATTTCTTAGAACACACACAAAAAAACCACCCCCACAACATAAAATAAATAAATAAATTGGAAATCATCAAACTTTTCGGCTTTACTCTTTAAAAGACACTATTCAGAAAATATAACTACATGCTTCCGGTTTGGAAGAAATATTTGCAAAGCATCTATCTTATATAGAATTTGTGTTTAGAATATATAAATAACTCCTACAAATCAGTAAGGAGAAAAGCAACCAGATAAAGTTATAGATAAAAGATTCGAACAAATCACAAAACAAGTTATATGAATGGAAAATAAACACATGAAAAGATGCTCAACATTATTAGTTATTAGGGAAATGTAAGTCAAAACTATAATAAGATACCACTACATTCCTACTAGAATGGCTAAAATAAGAAAACAAAAAACCCAAATCCTGACAATAGCAAGTTTTGGCAAAAATGCAGAGCATCTGGTTTACACTGCTATGGAGAATGCAAAGTAGTTCATCCATTTTGATAAACAACTTGGTAATTTCTTTCTTCTTTTTCTTTTTTTTTTTTTACAACTTGGTAATTTCTTATGAAGTTACACACTTACCAAATGACTCAGCTCTCCTAGTCTTAGGGATTGGAAAACAGGTGTTCTTACAAATATTGTATTATATTTGGATGTTCACTTCAGTTTTGATCACAGTCACTAAACTACTAACAACCCAAATGTTTATCAGCTAGTTAATGGATAAATTGTGGTATATTCATTCCATGGAACACACTCGGAAGTAATAAAACTGTTCATATGTATGGTCACATGGGTTAATCTCCAAAGCATTATGCCGAATGAAAGACTCCATATGTGAAAGTCTGCCTGCTATATTCTTTTATTCATATTAAGTTTTAGAAAAGGCAAAATGAGAGTGACAAGAAACACATCAGTGGTGGCCAGTAACTAGTTGTGGAAGAGCAGATTCATTGCAAATGGGCAAGAGCGAACTCTTTGGAGTGATGGAAATTTTCTGTATCTTCATTGTGGTGATTTTATGGAACTGTACTCTAATCAGCGTGAAGTTTGTGACTTAATATACTAGTTTTACTTCAGGTATGCTCATTTTTACTTCAGGTATGCTGATTTTTACAGTGGCACTTGAACACAAGCATTAATTTCATATAGACATAGTATTTAACATAAAGGATAAGATCATAAAACTTCTAGAAGAACAGGAAAATAGGACAATAGAATAAGAGAAGCTCTTTGTGCTTTTTAGGTAGGCAAAGATCTCAGAATACACAATAAATGTAAATGAAAAAAATTGATAATTTGATTTCATCAATATTAAAAACTTCTCACAAAAAACACTTTTAATAAACTGAATAGGCAAGTCACAAGCTGGAGGAATTATATCTAGCAAAGAACTTGTATCAGTATTCAGGGATGCCAACAAAAATTATTAATGACAATACAGACAACTTGATTAAAAATGCCCAATATACTTGATCAGATACTTCATAAAAGATGATATGCCAAAGGCAAAATAAGGCACGACAAAATTCTCAACAGCACTATTATCAGGGAAATGTAAATTGCAACCACAATTTGATACCATTTCATACCTTGTAAAATGTCAAGAGTTAAAAAAAAAAAACTTGACAATACCAAATGCTGGTGAGAATTTGCAACTGCCAGAATTCTTATATATTGTTGGTTGGCAAATAATACAGTAAAATCACTGGAAAACTGTTTGGCAGTTTCTTTTAAATTTAAATATACTCTGTGATTATATTCAGAAATTTCACTCAAATTATTTCTAAGAGAAATAAACACATGAACACACGAAAGCTTGTACAAAATACTTCTATGATTAAATTTATAATCCTCCTAAATGTTAACAACTCAATTGTCTATCAGTAGGAGAAAGGACAAACAAATATATATATATATATATAATTTTAAAGATTTTATTTATTTATTTGACAGAGAGAGACCAATGAGAGAGGGATCACAAGCAGGGGAGTGGGAGAGGGAGAAGCAGGTTTCCTGCAGAGCAGGGATCCTGATGCTGTCGATCCCAGGATCCTGATGTGGGGCTCAATTCCAGGATCCTGGGGTCATAACCTGAGCCAAAGGCAGCCGCTTAATGACTGAGCCACTCAGGCACCCCTCTTTTCTTTTTTTGAGTAAGTGAATGATTTCTCATAAGATTTAGGCTTGAGACCATCACCTCATTTCCCGTCAGGCACTAAAAAACATGACCAGATGTTAATGAACAGGAGAACTCACAGATAGAAGTTATAGATCAAGAGATAGTTTTCTCTCTAGTCAGTCTCATTTAGTAGAATTTTAGATTTAATATGTGAATAACGAATGATAATGGTTGTTTTATTGTCATCCAGGCAAAGATAAAAAATAGCAACACTACCTCAAATCATCAGTAGTATTTCCCTAAGAAGTGAATTGGAAGTCCTGTGTAAACTTTACACTCTGTGATTGGAGTCTGTTCAGATTTTTACAAAAATTTGATCTACATTGTCATTATGCATGTGTGTGTATTTTATTTATGTATAATTTCTGCAACACAGCCAGTAGAGCAACTATTAAACTTTTTAATCTGGATTGGCTGTTGTTAGGACAATGACCCATTTATAGTGACAATCTGTAAGCTAAGGCCAAAAGACATTTTGTGACCCAGATGTTGTTACTTAGCTTTATGATGAAAAAGAGAAGTAGGTTTGCTTGTTTTTCATTAGGTACTGAGGGGCAGTGTCCTATATTATATTCATGGTTAGATAATAACTTACCAGTATTAGTTACTTCTTATAATCATATGTAAATGGACTATGGAGGATTTGGGATTAATGTCATTTCAGACATTATATTATTTTCTCATCTGACAATTGTCCTTTTGTGAGGGTTGTAATGTTTGTCTTCTCAGATTCATCTTGACCCCATGCTCAGATCCCTGGAGACTCTTTCCCCAGTGAAGCAGTTGTTATGTTCTCTTGGTAATAAGAATATTCAGACATAAATAGCTCTAAAGCAGAGTTATATAAGGTCGTGTTATTTCAGTTATGTTTTCTAAAAGGAAGGAGGTTGAAAGTGGGCATCTTTGCGATAAGGTGAAAAGATAAGACTTTACGGAAATATTTTGACGAGACTGTGATTGAGCAGACCATTTAATGAGGACCCACTATGTACAAGAACCTTCCAGGCACCACTTACCCTTTCATTTAGTCCTTGCAATAGCCCTGTGAAATAGGAGGCATTGGGCCTGCTTTTATAAATAACACAGTCTCAGAGAGGTCAAGTAAATTGCTAAATGTGCCACAGAGCTGGAATCTCAGCCTAGAGTTTTTTGAATTCACTTTCAGAGAGCTTTCCATTCTGCAACAGCTGGATTGCACTGCGTACAGTTTCTACTGGAGAACCTGCCGATGCCTGTCACTAATACCAGAAGTATCTTGCTTCCATCATTGAAAAGCATGCAACATTTTAACATTTTAAAATATTGATCATATATGATAGCAGCCATATTAGGAATAGATGCAGCCAATGATCATTTTTCATCATAGAAGCACAAGATTAGAAGGATCAAATGACTTAGTAAAGATCCCATAGTCACTAATTGAGCTCTTATTGGTGGCTACTAAATATCAGTGAGAGGACGTCTTGTTTTGTTTGAAATCACTCTTTCCTTCACCTTTATGATGAAATCTTACTTGTCTTCCTAGAACATGGTTTAGATCTGCCTCCCCTGTGAAGTCATTTCTGTTCTTCCTAGGCAGACTTCTGTAACCTTCCTGTATGCGGCTGCTGCATCTTATAAGTATCTCTGCAATGTAAGTAGTTGTATGAACTGTGCATTTCCACTCTACTCTACTTAGGCTCTGCAGTCCTTGAGGACAGAAGTCATGCCTTTTCATCTGTGCATTCTCAGTGCCTGGAAAGTACGTGGCTCTCAGTAGTGCTCAGTGAATGATTGTTGTATAAATGAATGCACATGTGAATGCCCGAGTACATGAATGTATGAATTCATAAATAGCTTGGTGTTGAAGCTGTGTGTGTGTGTGTGTGTGTGTGTGTGTATTAGCATGCTCTCTGATGCATAAATAAGACTTTGCCAAAAACAATACAAACACAACACAAAACAAGAGCCTTTAATTTAGGGGCACTTGAAGGTACTATAGTACAACCATCTGTGGACCAAATCCATATTACTGGAATTTTAGTCCAAGTTACGCCACTCACTAGGTGAATGCCAAGTCAGCTTTGAAGGGCTCTGTATTGCATCTATAAGATGAGGGAATTATAGATGGTAAAAGCTACAAAGACAGTACTTGAATAAAGTTTGGAAAACACTGTTCTAAGGCATTTTATGGGTGCCTTATGAATATCCATATATCTATGGATATAATAGAGATATTATAGTATGATAGGGTATTTATGGGGGGTATTAAAGGGAGTACTATAGTGGTTTTCAAGCTTTTCTTTTTAAGGGGTAGAACCTCTTGTCAAATAAAATCTTACAAAGAGACTCGGAATATGAAATATATAAAAATAGAGATTTTGTGGCTGCCAAACCTCGTTCTCTAATACCTGTTCCTTCTGTTCTCTCACCTCTTTTGTATCAGTTGTATCAAGTCTTTGCTAAATTCATGAGTGAGTCCATTCTCGGGGTGAGGCCTAATTTTGCATCTTTAAAAATAAGCGAGGGAATTATAGCTTCTGACTATAAAGATACTTAAAGACCAGCAGCAAATGTTTCCTTATGTTCTTTTATGCCATAACAAAACAATATACAGCATGCTGGTGTCATCAAATTAGTTTCAGCCTTCTGCTTGTGAGGTTTTTTTTCTTTCATACGTCCCCCTAGATCTGGATCCCTGACCTTTTAAGAGGCCTGGGACAGACTGGCCCTAAATTGGATGTCTGCTTCTACATGGGCAATAATCATTGGCAGAGTTAATATCCAGTTAATTCAGTTAAATCTGCAAGTGCCATACCATTAATTCATTTGAGATCCTGGGAAGATTGCTCACACTTCTTGGATTTTCCTCATAGGAAGTCTGTAAAGATGTAGTATTTATATTTCTGAGAAAGGAGCCTACAGGAGTTTTGTATGCTTACTTGTTCAAAACAATGGTGAACTGCCACACTTTGTGATTTCAGTCTTCTTAAGACAGGAAAAAACATTTATGGTGAGTACCTGGTGTCTTTGAGCCTAAGAAGAAGACTTTGATCAAAATCCTATTTATCTCCCACATGTGCCATGAAACATGTTTGAAAGGCATTATACTGGTGGACAGTTTTTAAAAGCCTGGAGATGTAGCACTTGTGAATGAATATCAAGAGTCTTCTGTATTAACTTAAAATAATTTTAGATATTGAAGCAAAGACAGAAAAATAAAATACTTGTGAATTCTTGCTCAAGTCTAAGAGAAAACAGAGGCCAATTAGTATGCCTTTTTAGTTATGTTTTATACACATAGTCTAAGTTTTCCAACTTAAATGTAAATCTGTATGAGATTACATAAAAGAGCCATTTTTCATAGGCTCCATATGTTCTGAAAACAATAGGCTCCCTTTTTTTGTTTCGTTATTTTAAGAATTATGTGGGTCCTATCCTGTCCTGAAATTCCACTTTTGTTCCAAATTATCTTCTGTGTCATGGCCCTAACCTATCTTCATTTGTTATTGGTCTCTGATAATAATGCTCGTTTGCCTCTTCTAAGAAGCAGTGGAGGATCACTGTTAATTGCCTGAATTTTGGAGGCACAGTGCCTGGGTGTGAATCCTGTTTCTGTTCTTTGCTAGATGAGTTAGCTTGGACAAGTCATTTACCTTTTTAATGCTTCAGAATTCTTACTTGTGCAATGGAGACACCAGTAGTTTTGAGAATTATCTGAGATAATATATTTAGGGACTATAAAATAAGGCTTACCACGAAACTATTAGTGTTCCTATCACAGGAGTAAGAACATATATTCTGTCAATATCAGCTATTTGTGAGGTCATATTTGTAGTTCATTCGGTACTCTGGTTCAGTCTCCTGCCCCCTCCTGTATCTGCTGCTTTTGGATTATCATACTTTTAGTATTTCAGGAAGAAGCATAGAGCATACATATTTTATTCATTCAAACATTTTTTAGTAAATATTTATTGCTTGGCACAGGGAATGGAGTGACTAGCAAGATTCCCTATGAGCTTCTGAGAGGTATAAAGCTATGCCTTCCTACAAATAAATATATAATTATGATAAATACCATGACTAAGAAAAAAGTAATGATGTGGTAAGACCTTGTGACAAGCAGGTAGTTCAATAAAGATTTTTCTGAAGGAAAGATATTTAAGCTGAAGGTGGAGGAATGAGTGAGGCAAAATTGAGGAAGTATTACAGTGCAGGAAATGTCCTGAGGCAAGGAAGACATGTTGGATAAATCCCAAATGCAATTTGGCTAAAGATAAATGAGATAAAGGGAACAGTGATGTGGGATTAGGTGGGGAAGCAGGTGGAAACCAACATAAGAAGATGAGGCTACAAAGGCAAGGAGAGACCAAATGGATGGGGATTTGTATGGCATATTAGGCTTTTGGATTATCCTAAATGTAACAGGAAGCCGTGAAGAATGTCATGCAGGGAAGTAATATAAGGAATTATGCATTTGGAAAAAAAACACTTTGGAGAATAGATAGAAGGAAGGTAGAAGGGCTCCTTTCTTTGTTCCTTAGCTACAGTACCTGTAAAAGAACTGTAACCTCCTCTATGAAGCTCTCCTTATAATTTTTGCCTGCAGAGATGACCTTCATTCATTTGTCACCTAATGAACCTGTTGTCTATTCCTGTCATAGCACTTATGACACTGTGCTCTGATCCTGACACATGCCAAGGACACATTAGGTATGGTGGAATGAACAATCATTTATTCATTCCTCTGAAGACAAAACTGTGGGCACTTCAAAGTCAAGGAGACAAACCGTAAGAGACTCTTAACTTTAGTAAACAAACTGAGGGTTGCTGGAGAGGAGGAGGAGGGTGAGGGGATAGAGTAACTGGGTGATGGGCATCAAGGTAGGCATGGGATGTGATGACACTGGGTGTTGTATACAACTGATGAATCACTGACGTCTACCTCTGAAACTAATAATACACTCTATGTTAATTGAATTTAAATAAAATAAAATAAATTTAAAAAATAAAGTCAAGGAAGTCATTTAGCACCTAATTTCAGGCTGATTGGAAGCTAGCCCTTTAGGCAGTGGGGATGGTCTTCTTATCCTTTGTAGTGGAGAAACAGTTCATCTAGTTTTTAGATATTTTTCAGAAGCAAGTGATCCACATATAGCTGTTGATTTGATGTGTCTACGGGAGGAGGAGTTCAGGTTCTTCCTACGCCACCATCTTGTGGAAGACCATTAAGGCATTATTTATATAAGTAAAAATATGGGAATAGTTTGTCACTTTCTGGACGGAAAGTCTGTTATTGTTAGAAATAACACTCTATTGTTGGAAATTAACATTCATCCAAACCAATTGTATACTAAGAATTTTTTCTTTTCTGTCAACATGTATACTGATTTCAAGTTTGTGTCCTATTTGTAATTTACAGAGAACATATTTCATAGTAGAAATTGATTTTGAATGGTTGTTCAGGAGACACATTTTACTCAGAGCAGCATTTAGCCTAGCTACTTTGCAATCTGATGACTATTAAAAGAATTCCAGGGGCGCCTGGGTGGCTCAGTGGGCTAAAGCCTCTGCCTTCGGCTCAGGTCATGATCTTAAGGTACTGGGATCGAGCCCCGCATCGGGCTCTCTGCTCAGCAGGGAGCCTGCTTCCCCTTCTCTCTCTGCCTGCCTCTCTGCCTACTTGTGATCTCTTTCTCTCCCTCTCTCTCTCTCTCTGCCAGGTAAATAAATAAAATCTTTAAAAAAAAAAAAGAATTCCATTATCTCTTTGTTACTTATTATTCTCTCAGGCTAAGCTAATGGTTTAAGTTCATATTAATTCTTAATACTTTTCAATTTTTATCTGAAAAGTCCTTGATACCTATTGCCTAATTAAACAGACTGGTTTTCTCTCCCAGAAACGCTTATATCTTAAGTGTTGGGTGCTTATAGTCTTAAGGAGTTTTACACAGAAAATGTCTTATTACATACACGTTTTTTCCTCAAATTTGTATGCTCTCCATTATTTGCATTCCATTACAACCATTTTTTTATGAGGAAGCACACTTGTCTCCTCTGTTTATCTTCCCTAACCTTCTATTCCTAACTTCTATTCCTAGTTAGGAATAGAAGGTTAGCTTCTATATCCCTTAGATATAGAAACCCCAAAGCAGCTGTAATTGAGTTCAGTAGTCCTAAGTTTCTGAAAGTGTGATAAGACCAATAGATGCAAACTCAAGAGAGGAGTTTTAATTTTATGTATTGAATTCTGGATATTTTTATCTATTTATTGACTCTAGAAAGTTGATTTTTATAGTTTTTGTTTTCTCCACTAGTTTACTAGAATTTCATTAGATTCATAAAGCTTAGGGATAATTATAATGCAACCCCTGAACAAACCCCTTGACAATTGAGGATGTCAGAGTTCCAGAGCTAGGTGGTGTTAACCTTAAAATTAGAAGTTACTTTATCAGCAAAAATTTGGGAGTAGCAAAGAATTACAATTAAGCACATGCAAACTACAGCAAAACCGTAGGAAAGTCAAACGGAAGAAAGGAATGCTATTTTATGGAGAAGAAGGAGAAGTTGGAAGGGGTTGTTAATGAATGGAAGTCCTTTGGAGAAAATTAAGAGTTCAGGCTGATGACAGTTTCTCATTGACTGAGTTGCAGGAGTAATCAATTCCTTATAGGAGATACAATGCAAATCTTTCCCTATTGATACCTGTAATTAATGATTATTTCCTGGTGATAATTCTGCCGTAATCTATAATTGACAATCTTCTTATTTGATGAATCATGTGGTTCCCCTTTCTGTGTTCCCCTTTCTGACCCCCCAACTCTATTTTAGTGAGGTTTTCCTTATCAGTTTTCATAGTCTAGGATAACTGTAGTGTGGTGGTTATAGCTCTCTGAAAAGAGATACCAATTCAGACCCCTCTTTGTCCAGCATTTCTCCCCCAAATGCATGCTACATTAGATTTTAGCCCAAAGCAGAAAAACTTCCCTTTCTTGAACTAGACTTTATGCTAGTTATTTTAAAAAGATAAGACATTAAGTGGTGTGATGCAAAGGATCTTAGGTATTTGTACTTTACGAGTCAGTAAAATTTCAAAAGAATCAGAGGACTGACAGTGTTGCCAATGTTTCATTTTCTCAGTTGAGGCCACTGAGAAACAAAAGAAAGAAATGCTCATGCCCCATTACATTATCATCATTTCATGGAAGAAAATTTTAACATCTGAAAGAATGATGAAAAACAGGACTTTTCCTGTTATAAGTGGCAGCTATAATCCAGAATAGAGGACTAAAGCCATCAAAATATCCAACATTCTCTGTGGAGAGCTGTATACAAAAGTGGTCAGGCAACTCCTTGTGAGAATAGCAGGAGGGTTCTGATACCTACCATTACTCCAGCAGCCTCCCTATACCAATATAATCACTCTGGGTGGGGAGAGGACAGATGTGGAGAGGTTTGGGAGAAGTGAGTTATTGGCCTACTGGAGATGAAAAACTACTTGTAGAGATCAGGGGTGTCTTTCACAAAAGGAAGGTTAGCTTCTATATCCCTTAGATTCTAGTTAGGAAAGCAAAAGGGACTTAATGCCAGAAGTTGATTATGCAAGTATTGAATGGTGAAAGTGAAAAGAGGTCAGCCAGGTAACCCAAAGAATAGTAAAGTGGCTTCCGTTCCTAGGGAAGTAGGGTAGATGGTGTTACGATATCTAGGCATGCACAAGAGGGCTTCCTACCATAGGAGATGGAACCACCAAGGGGTTGCTCTGAAACTAGTGGCAGACATTTGATGGGGTATTGTGTGGATGGTTCTGAATCTGCCGGAAGGGAGTGCCAAAGTTGTCTGTACTCTTAGACAGAGGAAGAGAGTCCCTTTTCTCTAACTCTCTTCTAGCTTCCTACTAGTGATTCCCATTGTCAGCACCTAAAGGAAGCTAGTTAGGAAGAGAACTTGTAACTGTAGTTGGCCACATCTCTGCCCCAGCATCACAGAACAGTAGAATGATTGGCTAGGGGCTGAAAGATATTAATAAGTAACTGACATAGTATCTCATTTCTCCATTGATCACTTATGCAGAATACTTTCTGATCTGCTCTCTGACTTCTTGAGCAAGGGAGAAAGAGTAAAGAGAGAGCTAGCAGGGAAGAAGGAAGTGATAGTGGCAAAGCACCCTATACTCTTACCACTCAGTGTGACAAGGATGCTGGACCTTATTCTGGATCAAATGCATTGTGGCCTGAGCCATTTTATCAATATGTCAATCAAGAGTGACCCTCTAGAACTATTGTACAAGAGGGTCATACCAGCAAGAATTTCAACAGAAATCAATGGGGGTGGGAGCTGAGGCGACTAGAACATTTATTTTCCCAATGGGAAATCTCCTACTTACCTCTAAGAAGAGAACAAATATTTGGACACCCCTTAGAGAGGTCATCAATATATAGTGCCTTTTGTTGGAAAAGCAGTGGCCCTCAATAGAGCCACAATTAAATGTCCAGTTAAGTAAAAAGTCTTTTTCTCCTTTTCATTAGTTCTTCCTCTCTGCTGCAATGTGGAAAGAACTAGAACCTGAAGAGGAAGGAGGGAAGAGTAGACCAGTCCTCTTTCCACTCCAAGACCTAAATACTGGCCACTGAATGGTCCCACAGAGACGGGTCATTGAGCTAGGAAAAGAGAAGGAGGTGTGATTTAAAGCATTTATAAGCTGCAGTAAGGACTCAGCTGAACTGTTGTTAAAGAAGAGAAAATAGGCTTGATGTTGCAGATGGAAAGCAGTTACTGGAGAAAAATCAAAACTATTACATATCTGTGTCCTACTGAGTTCAGATTGTTCAGTCAATCAATTACACAGAAATCAAAATCAAACTTTTTGGACATCATCTCAGAATAAAGGGCAATCTTTAAATTGGAAAAAAAAAAGCTTTCTTAAAAACTCAAAAATATTTCCCTTATTTTTCTCATTTCTTCATGATTTGATCTAGGAAGTGTCCATGATGTAGGACTTATATGTTTATTATTTGTCACTGAAATTTTTGTCAGCCAGGGATTATTAGTATTGATAGCTATAACCTGTCAAAAGAGAAACTCATACTGCTGCTACAGCAGCCAGAGTCCTTTCCCTCCTTTTAGCTTTTAAATCTCTGTGGAGAAAGGACAAAGAAGGGAAGGTGAAATTAATGAAGAATACTGTAGTCTTTGAACATAAGAGAATATTATTGAAGAGTAACATACACTTAAAAGCATCTTTTAGTTGGTGAAATATGAAAGCATAGGAAAACTATTAAAATGTGCCAGAAATGGAATTTATAGTCATCAGACTTACTCAGCACCTTAGAAATTCTTAGAAATATTTTGTTTTAATGGAACATACGGTGTTCTATGTATTGAGAAGCAAATTTTGCTAGTGGAAGGATAATCTCAAATTAAAAGAACTTATCTCCATTTTCTTTAAGTTTGAGGCACTTCAAGACTTCATTATCTTTTAAAAAGTATTTCTTTAAAAAAATAAATATAAATAAATAAATAAAAAGTATTTCTTTTTGTCCTTACCTGATTAGAGAGCATAGTTCTAGAAAACTGATCAACTTAACTTGTATTTCTAACATCAGAAAATGAAGTAAAAATCACTCCATTCACTACTACCTTGAAAAGATGTGAATAAGACCCAATCAGCTGTACAGTGATCGTTTAAGAGGCTTGGCTTTAGAACCAGAATGTTCTGGTAGGAACCAGCAAAGAGTGTGATGTTGGGCATATTTCATTACTGTTCTAAGACTTGATTTCCTCACCTGTCATTATTATTGTGCCCACCTCCTTTGGTTGGCTGCTCTTATGAGATGTATTTGAAATCATGTATGTATAGTGCTTAAATTGGCATGATTTCTCAATCTATGTTAGCCTAAATGAAAGTCAACTGACACTAAAAATCAGCAATAAAATGGCTTGTACAACCCCTATTCTCCACTACAGCAGGAAATAGGTTGCACTCCCAAAGGGATGAAAGAGAGGTACTATTTAATGGAGGTGCTATTTACAAAAGGTGTGGGCAGGGTTGAGGCTAAGCAGAAAGTCATGAAGAGGCACCACAAGACTAGCCACAGTCTTCCATCTGAAGGGTCAGTGGAGTCACCACTTAATGGAACCTAGGGAACTTGGAAGACAGCTGTTTGCAGAGCTGTGACCTAGAGTGGACTTTAGCCACTGCTATACCATGGCCATCAGAGATGCACCTTTCTTTCCTCTTTCCTCTTTCTTTCCTCTTGCCCTTCAGTCTACTGCCTCTGTTTCCCATTGGCTGAACACACCCAGGAGCCAGAGGGCTAGAAAGCCCATGGACTATGTCCTGGAGGGAAAAGGTGGAAGGGAGGATCTCGATTGGAAAATGAGGGATATGCAGAAAATATCTCGCTTCTCTCTCTTTTTTTTTTCTTCATGTTTTATGTAACAGATGTTGTGTTTTATTTCTGAATATAAAGTAAAAATATTTTTAATATATAACATTTGGAAAACTGCCTTGTAACTTGAGATCCTGCTTTTTCCTAGCCAGGTCATGCTCTCAGTTAAAGGCACATAAATTTATCCCGTAAGCTCACACTCCAAGTGTCATAAGATAGAAATTTATTTCCGTGGCTCAGACCTCTTAAAAGTACTCTTTTTTTTTTTTAAAGACCTCATTTTTTTATGTGACAGAGAGAGAGAGAGATCACAAGTAGGCAGAGAGGCAGACAGAGAGAGAGGGGGAAGCAGGCTCCCTGCTGAGCAGCGAGCCTGATGCGGGGCTCGATCCCAGGACTCTGAGATCATGACCTGAGCGAAGGCGGAGGCTTTAACCCACTGAGCCACCCAGGTACCCCTCTTAAAAGTGCTCTTGCTTGCCAGAAGATCTACCGATGTTACCCTGGAACATTTTGTCTTTCTGCCTGTCATAAATTTCCTTAGCATAACATCTTTCTGCCTGTGTCACACCCTTACTATATTAAGTTCCATTCCATATTTTTGCACACCTTGTTGTTCGTCATTATTTCCACTAAACAAACCCCACTCATTACTTAAGGCTAAAAAGAAATCTCCTTTCCTTCTTAAAGCCTTCCCTGAAACCCAGCACCAACGAGTTCTTTATTTCAAAGAAGGATTTTATCTACACGTAGGATTTTAGCATTTAATTATATTCTTTGATTGACTAATTCTACAAATATTTTTGAGCAGCTACTATCTACCAAGTACATAGTTAGCATGTATAAGCTTTTCTTTCCAAATTAGACCTAAAATTCTCGAGGGCCAGATTTGCTTTGAGCTTCATTTTTAAAAATATATATATTTTTTGTATTTGAGTATAGTTGACACACAACGTGATACTATTTTCAGGTGTGCAGCATAGTGATTCAACTTCTGGATATGTTATGCTCTCTCACTGCAAGTATAGCTACCATCTGTTATCATATAATTATAATATCATTAACTATATTGTCAATGCTCTGTCTTTTATTCCCATAAGTTATTCATTCCGTGACTGAAATCCTGTATCTCCCACTCTCCTTCACCCATTTTGCCCACTCCTGAACCCTCCTTCCCTCTTCAGAGGGAATGGAAAACCATTGTTTTTTTTTCTCTGTGTTTATAGATCTGATTCTGCTTTTTGCTTATTTATTTATTTGTCTTGTTTTTTAGACTCTGCATATGAGTGAAATCATATAGCATTTGTCTTTCTCAGTCTGACTTATTTCACTTAGCATCATACATTCCAGGTCTACCCATGTTGTCACAAATGGAAAGATCTCACTCCCTTTTTCATGGCAGCATAATATTCCATCATCTATGTGTACCACATCTTCCTTATCCATTTATCTATGGGTGGACTTAATGTTTGTTGTAGCATTATCTACAATAGCCAAGATATGAAAGCAACCTAAGTGTGCATTGAGCTTCATTTGGCTCCCATCATACTTTGTGTAAGTCTAAGAAGGTATATTTAAGGTCTTTATTTCTACTGAGGACACTTGATCATTGTCCCTCCCTGCTGAAGATAGCTTAGAGATTTCTATTCCAGTTGCTGTGTTTTATTCTATATTTAAGTGCAATTCCTACCAAGCAAAATTGATGTAGAATAAAAAGTAAATTTTGCCTCATAGATTTTTCTTACTAATTTAGTATGCGAAGTCATTTATTAGAGATCACTTTGGGGTTCTTATTTTTTTTCCCAGACCCACATTCTATTATGATTTTTTTGAAATTGACTGCAAATAACATTTGCATCATGATAGCCTTTCCTTCCTTCCTTCCTTCCTTCCTTCCTTCCTTCCTTCCTTCCTTGAGAAAGAGTGTGAGTGGTGGCAGAAGGAGAGTGAGAAAATCTCAAACAGGCTCCATGCTCAGCACGGAACCTGACATAGGGCTTTATCTCATGGCCCTGAGACCATGGCTTGAGTCAAAATCAATAATTGGACACTTAACCGACTGAGCCACCCAAGTGCCCCGTATCTTGATTGTCCTGATGCTGAATTTACCAGTTACATGATGTAATACAATGCTGCATGTATTTTATTAACTGTGCAAATTCATTTGGTGCTCTCCTAATAGATATTTAAGAGACCACATAATTTATCATCTAGCTATGGCCTAAGACTTAAGTCCTAACCTGTCACTGTTCCTTAGTTTCTTCACCCAAGATAAGTAGATATCATTTTTTTAAAGATTTTATTTATTTATTTGTCAGAGAGCGAGCGAGCACAAGCAGTCAGAGAGGCAGGCAGAGGCAGAGGGAGAAGCAAGCTCCCCGCTGAGCAAGGAGCCCGATGCAGGACGGGATCCCAGGACCCCGGGATCATGACCTGAACCGAAGGCAGCCGCTTAACCAAGCCACCCAGGCATCCCAAGTAGATATCATTTTCCTCACAAAAAAATGGCCTACCAAATTGTATGGCATACGAAGTATTATAGAAATAAAATAACTTAAAAAATAAGTTAATGTCTTCTGCCCATTTTTTGATGTGATTATCTGTTTTGTGAGTGTTGAGTTTGAGGAGTTCTTTATAGATCTTAGATATCAGACCTTTGTCTGTAGTGTCATTTGTGAAAAAATAAGTTAATATTCTTATGTATTTTGTGGGTCCTCATTTTATGTATATATCTATAAAATACATATATTGACATATTGTATATAATATATATTGTAGCATAATACATAATAAACTATATAAATATATATGAAATATGTTTTTGGCTTATAAAATATCACAAAAAATCTAGAAAATAAGGAAAAGAAAGAAAAACTTCTTATAAAACCCTTACATGATGTCCACAGTCATCATTTACATAGCTTCTTTAGTATTTTCCCATGCTTTTATTTTTACAGAATTATAATCATTGGGTATATATAATTCTGTATCCTGAATATAAAACTTAAACTTTGAATCTTGTTTTTTTTTTTTTAACTTAGGAGCATACACTTTTTTCCCCCCCAGATTCTATCTTATAGAAGCACTCAATGTTGAAGATCCCTATGTGATAAAATGTTATTTGTCTTCTTTTGTTAGGTGTCAAGGGACCTTTGAGTAAAAGCTCTAAAATTCTGGCTACTCCTGTTTGGTCAGCATTAAAAAAGTTCAATCATTCCTTGGTGTATGCTGAGAAAATGCTTTTCCTTGGCATATTGTATCAAACTCCTGAAAAACCTATGGGATTCTCTCCCTAGAACACTTACAGAGGCGAAGTTTCTCCCTCCCCCACTCTCTTATCCCCTCTGTCAGTTCTGCTGCCAACTCCTGCATAATATAGTCAAATTATGTGTTAGAAACTCAACCCTGGTTTCCTGGGTGATGGTACAATGCCACTACTTAGTATTCCTAGTCACATAGCTACAATTCCATCACGCTCTTAATCTATATATATCTTCATGTTCGAGAAGCAGACTTTTCAAATCAGGCATGTATTAAGAGTTTAAATGTACAGAGTGAGAAAACATAGGACCTTCTTAAGCTCAGCCATGATGCAGGACATTTTTTTTTACCAAGATTTTGAGAAACCACCATCTGCACTAATGCGTCTTGGATTTGGGGATTTCTGTAGTATATCGTTTCCAGTTCAGTTCTGCAAGCAGAATACTTTAGTCTCTTGTAGACTATTGGATGCCCAAACTTTAAATTTGGACCTTTTAACAAAGCCTAGGTTTTCAAAACAAGAGATTAGTTTTTCTCTGGAGTTGCACAACCAGGGTGCGACCTTAAATTTTGGTAACGTTATTGAGGTTCTTTATTTCTGAAGTGACTTCCAATGATCTACGCAAAAATGCCATGAATTGCATCATTTCTTCAAATTGGCGGGGTTTATGTGATTTAGACTAGGGAATTCTAGCTCTAATTAAAATTATCTTTAATAAATATTTGCCTATGTGCTTATACATATAAGAGATTTAAACTGATGGTAAAGTTGAAATTAAGGTTTTTTTGGTGATGGATATTTTCTGTATTGGTTTGTTTTTCTTTCTTTTTCTTTTTTTTGACCATTATATCAAAGCCCTGTGTGCCTTAAATTTTAAATCTGCCATATTTTAACTGTGTTACCTTGGTCCAATTATTTTTCTGATCATTTGTTCCCACATTAGGAAAAAAAATGAAAATAATCTCCCAGACTGTTCTGGGGATGAAATACTGTATAAGAAAGTATAAAGCCCTTCACAAATATGTATTATTTCTATATTCTTAATGATCATGGACAATTTGGGAGCCTAAGTGTTACTCTCTTATTCTTTTCTCTCCTCCTGAGTAGCTTTGCAGTGATTTCTTGGATTTTTTGTATTTTGTGAACCTCTTTTCTCACATATCAGATTGAACTGTCTTGGGAAATTGTGATATTTACTTATGCATGTACACTGCATACGTTCAAATGTTAGTTTGGCGAACACAAAGAAGCCATGTACTTATATTCAACTAAGGATACTGAGCTCTTTTTTGAGTATGTGTCTCTCTTTTTTTCCCCTGTAGGTCTTAAAAATCATCAGCAGGGCTGTGCTGAGCAGCAGACATCCTAAGAGGGGATATTTTTCACCTCTATAATGAAGAAAAGCAGGAGTGTTATGGCAGTGACGGCTGATGACGTAAGTTCAAAAATCAGAGTTGCTCGATTCTACTCACTTTTTGTCTGCTCAATGAAGAAGTTGCTCCATAATTTTATCCAAAGGGTGGGCAAGGTTGTTGAGTACCACTACTTTGTCACTAGTTGTTTTTGCGACCCAGGCATTGCCAGCACCTAGACCCATATTTCTGCAAGGTAGATAGCAGGAACACTGCCCCCTCTGCCGCTTGGAGATGGGCTCAGGTTGAAGTTTATGGTCTTATTCACAAAACCCCCAATCTCTCTCTGATGGATGCTCACATTCTCGCTCTTCAAAACTCCTCTTTCTACACTGCTTGCCTTATCAGTTCCCCGATGACTTTCTTCCCTGTCTTTACCCAGGTACAGCTAATCTTAGAGTCACCTCCTGTGGTGGGGTCTTTGACAACTTTGTCACCTGAAGTTTTTTTTTTTTTTAAAGATTTTATTTATTTATTTATTTGACAGAGAAGAGAGAGATCACAGGTAGGCAGAGAGGCAGACGGGGGGGGGGGGGGGGGTGTGGGTGGGAA
>CM052798.1:47968153-48001892 GCA_028533885.1 Nasua narica
GGTGAATTTGGGGGCAGTATGATGCATTTTAATATTTGTGATTTCCAGAAGTAGCATTCAAATTAATGTTCTTTTACCCCAAATCTTTGGTCTGGTGAGTGGTGTAGTCAGCCAGGATCATGCTAGTTAAAATAGGAATATAAGTTTAAGCTCTCAAATTCAGTAATTGAGAATTGACTGAATTAGGTTGTTTCTGTGAGGATGTTAGCAATTTTGGGGGGAGTGCTATATAGATTATGAGTATGACTGAGAGAGCTTGAGGTAATTATGAATAACTCTACATGGGTTAATGAGTGTTTGTAAAACAATATTCATGTTCCCAGTGTTTAACTTAATTTCTAAAAAGCCACTCCATTATGTTCTTTTGTGGCAATGCATTTTCACAGGGTCTTTTAAAACGAATTCTTTTAATTCAAAGAATGATTTCAAATTTGTGAATTCAAGCCTCTTGGCAAGTCAGTGTGGAAGATATTTTGTGATAGATGTGACTTTGTTACTTTTCAAATAGCAAATACCAAATAAACACCCATTTAGTTCATTTACCACTATTAAACCTAGTTGATAATACTTATTTTTTCTAAAAGAGAAAAGTATCCAAAAACTTTATTAAGGACACTAGAGTGGTTGGATGGGCACCTGGGTGGCTCAGTTGGTTAAGTGACTGCCTTCGGCTCAGGTCATGATCCCGGGGTTCTGGGATCAAGTCCCACATTGGGCTCCCCCTGCTCTATGAGGAGCCTGCTTTTCCCTTTCCCTTTGCCTGCTACTCTCACTGCTTGTGCGCTCTCTCTCTCTCCCTCTCCCTCTCCCTCTCTCTCTCTCTCTCTCTCTCTCTCTCTCTCGTCAAATAAATAAATAAATAAAATCTTAAAAAAAAAAGGAGACTATAGTGGTTGGTGGTTTACCTAATGATATCCTAATTTCCGTTCTCTGGTATCAAGTCCCTTGCATAGCAGGTGAAGTTTATACTCATGATTTGCTTTCCAGATAACCAGTACTTTCTTTCCATGAATATTTGGAAGTAGTCTGGCTTATAGTCCTAAGTCCTGGCTTTTAGTTTGTGTTTGAATCTCTTCTGGAAGACTTTATATATTCTGTTTCATTAACTTGTCTTTATGTCTTTTGAGAAAAAAACATATGTAACAAGCTTTCCCCTCAGCTTCTTATTTGTAAAACACACACACACACTGACTAAACTAAGTGCTAGGCCTACAATGAATTTTTAAAAAAAATTTAATTTATTTATTTGACATAGAGAGACACAGTAAGAGAGGGAGCACAACCAGGGGGAGTGGGAGAGGAAGAAGGAAGCTTCCCGCAGAGCTGGGAGCCCGATGCAGGGGCTCAATCCCAGGACCCTGGGATCATGACCTGAGTCAAAGACAGATGTCTAATGACTGAGCCACCCAGGCACCCCTATAATAATATTTAATATTAATATTAATTTAATATTTAAAATAATCAGTAAATAGTGAAACACTGGACACCTTCCAGAATATTTTAAACTAACTCTGGAAAATTACAGATTGTTTTGTCTTCTTGTTAGTGAATTGTCCTACTAAATTTCAAATGAATGATATTCTTGTCAAGCCTAAGAAAATGCCTTTCAGGTAGGAAGAATGGGGCCCTTGAAAATTGTTGGGCCTATTCACGCCCATATTTCCTTCATCAGAATGTGGTCTTGTGTGAATCAGATAAGCATAAATCGCTAGAATATAGGTTTCTGTGAACATCGATACTGGGCTTCCTTTTGCTGTTGTACCCTTTTTAAGTAGCACAGTGCAAAACTATCATAGGTGTGCAACAAATATTTGTTGCACAAACCCAGCTAGACCCTGAAATTTGAGTTGATTGTTCCTGTATGAACTAGGGTAGGAATGAGTGGAGTGAGAGATAACTTTTGTTTGTTTAAAGCTTCGGAGGTCTCTTCCCAAGTTCTCCTAAGTTTTTTTCTGAAAGACTAGCAAGAAGGACCTATCGTTTTAGGGCCACAGAATGAATTTCAGGAGAGACACCGTGGCCTGGGAATAGGACCTCCATTATTCTGTGTTAGATAAGACTAGAGAGTGACAGTTACATCTTTTGAACTCCACGTTGCTCTCCATGGGTGAGCACAGCTCTCCATGCTGTGCTATGGCATTTTCTATCTTTGAGCTTATAGGAATGGTACCCAGGCCGTGGCTCACTTGGGGCTCTCCCTCCCAGCAGTACCAGGAACCACAGTCATAAGAGATCTAGGAGAAATGAATAACTCTTATCAGTGGTTATAGTACAATGTCTTTATCTTCTCACAAGTATTTCATTCTTGTCAGCATTAGGGGGTGTACTCAACACACGCAGTTCGGTTCAGGGCTGGATAAAGTGTGCTCTTCTTTTTCTAAGCTCTTACATAACTTTACCCCCCCCCCCAAAAAAAATAAAAAAAGGAAAGAAAGAAAGAAAGAAAAAGAAACTTCAACTTTGAGAATATCTTTTATGGGAAAAGGGATAGTCAGTTATCTATTATTATCAACATCTTTCTGTCCTAAGATAAAATAAGATTTTTACTTTAAAACACTAAGCAAGAAAGTATGTACCTTAGCTAATATAATTTTCCTCCATGTTTCAGAATGATAACATTGATTTCCCAAATATATGTTCAATTATAAGCTTTCATTTTAGCAAGTTAAAAAAAAAAACAAAGAGAAAGAAGGGGGAAAAAAAGAAAGACAAATTAAATAAAGAGAAAGAAGATAGGATAGAAAGCCCTCTAACCCACGTGCTGTAATTGGTAACCTATAATGGGGACCCTAAAAATCACCAAGAATTCCAAAAGTTGAGAATTAGCCACCCTGCCCACTTCTTGTCTTCAAGGTTTTGACGTCAGTATTAGATTCTGATTGTAAGATCAGACTTTACGGACTTTACAGACTCTACAGAATCAGGACTTTATGACGGATGACTTGATCATTTGGATTCTTATGTCACTCTACTATACATCATTGTACACATTTGAATCTCATTCTCTTTTTCTTCTTTTTTTCTTTCCGTGTGGTTCCTCCAGAATGTTAAAGATTATTTGGAATGTAGCTTGAGTAAATCCTACAGTTCTTCTAGTAACACACTTGGGATTGACCTCTGGAGAGGAAGAAGGTGTTGTTCAGGAAACCTACAGTTGCCACCATTGTCCCAAAGACAGAGTGAGAGAGCAAGGACTCCCGAGGGAGATGGCATTTCCAGACCGACCACGCTGCCTTTGACGACACTTCCAAGCATTGCTATTACAACTGTAAGCCAGGAGTGGTGAGTAGTTTTATAATTAAGTGTCAATTCTAAGTTTTACTTTCTGATTATTCCAACATAATTACCGGTTACTAAAATGTTTGTTTTTTGTGAACTAAGTTTATTAACATTTTGAGAATTTGTTTTCCTTCGGGGTAGCAAGAGGAGGCCTTTTATACAGTGGAGATATTTTCAGCCTGTAAAGATTGGAAGGAGCCTATTGAGGGAGGAATGAGATACATTTTTATTAATGTCAAAGGAAAACAAAATTATGGCCTATGATCTGTTTTTCTTTTTTTTTTTAAAGTAACTCTTCAGTGTGCATCAATATGTTTTCATTTAGAAAAGCACAGTTTTGTGAGCATACCTAAAGGAATTATATGTGTATACATGACAGGGGATATTCTTACTGTTCTGCTCTACATATAATTATTCCTAGCTTCTTCTTATTACAATACCACTTTACTAATCTCAGTTTGTGATTATGTATAAAATAAAACACTTCATTATAAATCAAAAGAGGAGTGAAAATTATACCGTGAGAGACGCTTGGACTGTTTTGCAGAGTCTATACTTATAAAAAGAGGCTATTTTAATCTAGGGTTGAGAAGTTAATCAAGTACATCTCATCTCATAACTGTGGTTAAAATTGCACCGTGATGCTACTCCAAATGGGTGTTTTATCATATATTTAATAATCAGCATTTTTTTCTCTTTTTTTCCTCTACATAATTTTCAAATATTTTCCACAAATGGCCTGCTTACATAACATAGTTTTATCATTAAAATAAAAAATATTTTCTCTGTACTTTATATAATTTTAAATTGTAAAAATATGGTACCTTTTTTGTTTCAATCATTTATTAAGGAGAAGGACTGAACATATTCACTCATTAAAATCTGATTTTTATGGTGTGCCATATATCCTTGCTACATGCTGAGCTTTGCAGTGCTGATGAGTAGCCCAATATATACCCATTGAATAATGCAGGACACTTTTTCCTCAGTGGTTTTCAAATACACTCAGAATTAGATATCTGAGACTCTAGCTATTCTAGTTATTGGCATAAAATGGTTCATCAGACAGTCTGGATGTGATAGAGAAGCATGGTAACACACTGTAGGTAGAATGGGTTAAAAACTTGAGAAGCCCTGACTTCTTCTCTTGAGCTGAATTAACATTAGAATAGTCATAGCCAATCACTGAGAACTAAAATGGGCATATCACTCCCAGATCACTTACTCAATTGCATAGCTTCTGTAATTAGTCTGGGTTATGCTTCTGCAGAATTGCAGATTTGGAGTTGTAAAGAATTCCACAGATTTATTTTTCAGCAAGTTGGCACTGGTACAGTTGTACCAGTTGTTACAATATTGAAGTGCTTTCATACCAGTTGGTGAATGTATGCTTTCCTGAGTTCTCTGATTGCCCCTTGTACCATCTCAAACTCTTTCTCAGAAGTAAATTGCTCACAATCCAGCAACTAAAGAAATGATGACTGGCATGGGGCGCGGGGCGTTGGCAGGTGTAGATGGTATGCTTTTAAGAATAACAATCTGGATAAAATATACCTTGCAGATTTTGAGTTTGTTTAACTCAAGGACACCTTGAGAGCTGTGGAATTGTCCTTCTTATAGAAGTATCAAATCCCGACTGACATTTGGGACATGCTTGTCTGTCTCTCTTAGTTGAGGGTATTAATCTGTACAGAGACAGTAATAATACTCACCTCATAGGCTATTGTGAGGATTAAATATGGTAATGTTTATAAGGTACCTGTCTTAGTGAAAAGCACGTCAGGTTATCAACAAATGTTAGTTTCTCTCCTTTTGAACGTTATCCAATAAAGTCTTTCGAATACTGGAAACCATGTCTCATGTATCAGTGGCCTCATGCTGGGTGTCCATATTTCGGATTGAAACAGCGGATTTAGCCATTATCCAGAGAGTTTGTGTTGTACAGTTGGTAATACTACATGTTAGTAGTTCATTTATAACATGGTTTTCGTTTCAATTACCTGAATACTTTTTAAAATATGAGAGAGTATCAGTCATTGACTCGTAAATTTATTTTTGAATATAGGTAACTAAAAGCATTTCTATATATTCTTTAACAGTGCTGTCATTAGAGTATTGATATTTGCAGATTGATAGAGTCACTGGCTGAGGAATCTGATTGAAAGACATTTGATTAGAAGTGGGGAAGTAGAGCTCCAACTATTATTATTGCCATCAACTTGATACAAGTTCACAGATGTAAAAGATACAGCCTATGACCATATGTGAGAAAGAATTATACTGACCACTTAGCATATTTAGAATATGGAATCAACCTCCACATCTAAATCAGAGGTGAGCAAACTTTCTGTGAAAGGCTGGACAGTAAATATATTCGGCTTTGTGGGCTTTGCAGTTTCTGTCCTGACTATTCAATTCTGCTGTGGTAGTGCAAAAGTCACTGTAGATAATGCATAATAAATAAATAAATGTAGCTCTGTCCCAGTAATTCTTTACACATACAGGTAGTGGGCTAGATTTGGCCCGCCACTCAGTTTTGTTATCCCTGATCTAGACTGAAAAAGATTTCTGGGACATGACTCTTGCTCTGATAATTGCTTTGACAGTTACAACTGGGTGAAAATGATCTTGAGTTCCTGGTTGATGTGGTAAATGAGCCATAGGTATAGGGCTGTGTGCTAGAGATGGGATTTTAAAGCTAGTGAAGGACTTTGAGTGAGTGCAAAGGAAAGGTGGTGCCCAGTGTAAATAAGGTTAAATAGAAAACAACTACTATAAATTTAGCCCTTGTTTGGGGAGAACATGTTGAAGACAGGAGCTGACCACCATTGTAGGCAAAAGGCCTGGAATATACAAAGAGTGGTTTAATTTACCACAGGGAAAGAACGAGTTAATTTTAGATTAACACAGAAAGGACCTGTGTCTAGCTGGGTAGACATCCTTCCTTTTGAGTTTCATCATTCCACAGAAACCCAAATGAACAAACAATGGAGAGATAGTACTTTTCAGAGTTGTGATGAAAATTAAAGATAATGTATGTGATGTGTAGAACATGGTAACCAGCACTTAGTGGTTGTTTTGATGTTGTTGCCATTATTATCGTTGATGTTATTGTTATACATAGACCGAGTAGCCAGAATTATGCATTTTCTATTGTTGGCGATTCTGGGGGATCTTTACCACCTGAGTTATTGGAACCAATTTGGAAATAGAATGAAAAAACATGTCAGATATGAAAACAAGGTATTATGTTGATTACTGATAAAGTTGATGTTGGAATATATAATCTATGTGTGCGGGCAAGTGGGCTTCTTGCACTGAACACCAGAATTACACAGACTTACCACCCAGGAACAGGAGATGCTGGACCTGGGTAGCCTCCTCTTCAGAGGGAGAACCTAGCCCTGTAAAATGTGTAGCAGGGAGGAGCTGTAGAAATCCTGCTCTTCTGAAGAAGTAGAGGGATAGGACTGAGTTGCGCATGCCCACCTTTTCCTTCTGGAAACACCAACACAGATGAAAGTATGCCTTCTCCCTGAGGAAGACTGAGCTAGAAGGAAGCTGGGACTGTTAAACTGGTGGCATTCCTAACACCTGGAAGGCACGTCGAAGAATGGGAAAAACATATTCTTCTTTACCATTCCTCCAATTGTTTTCCTCTTCCTCTTCAGTCTGGGGTCCCATCAGGGATGTGGCTATTCTGTAAAGGGACAGAACAGGAGAATATCATCAGGACATTGTGACTGCTATCTTTGTGAGCTTGTTTCTCCAATATCAGTCGCTGCTTGAGTATGTAAAGATAATAAATCTGAAATCGAAGTTTCTTGCCCTTGTAAATTAAAGCTCAAGGAAGTTAAGTCCTCAAATTTGTTCACCTCACCTTCTTAATTTTCTTATTTTATTAAGGGTTCTTCAGCCTTTTGTAGGGTGATGGCTTCCTAACCAGCATCAGGCTAAGTCATCTTCCACTGTAAAGGCTGTAGTTTTCATTGGTCCCATGTAAGTTGAATTAGTCCAGTACCATATCTCTATGTGTCTTTGCGTTTTAAATAGTTAAAGGACTTTATCAATTACCACATTTATCAAAGTGGTGTCACTACAGCCAGATTTAGGAAATAAGCCAATATTCAGTCTTAAAAGTCAACAGTTAACTTTATAATTTTAATCTTCCTTCATGGGGATCTTAGAATACTTTAGAATATTATAAAAATATTCTAAAAAATATTCTAAATACTTAGAATACTTTACCTCCTTAGAATACTTTACCTACCTATATATTTTTTTTTTACCCCACAGTACATCAGCATTATTTTTGTATTTAGCCTTTGATTTAGATTTAGATGTTTAGCCGTATCTTTGTTTTTATCTCCTTTTTGTATCTCAGACCCCCTGGGATCACTTGCTTTTTTGCTTGAGTCAGTCCTCTGGGATTTGTGCCCATTTTTTATTTGCCTGAAAATGTCTTTATTTTGTTCTCATTCTTGAAAGCATCTTTTTTTCATTGTTTATCAGTTACTTTATTTCAACACTTTGTAACTATTTTCCCTTGTTTTTTTGGCTTTATTTCTATTGGTGGGAAATTGGCTATAAATCTATATGGCTATGGAAATTGGCTATATGTTTTTCACATAAGTAATCTACCTTCGTTTATTTGTTTCTGAATTTCTGAAGTCCAACTTTGATGTGTCTATGGGTGGGTTTCCTTTTATATATCCTATATGGGATTTACTGGACTTCTTGAACGTGTAAATTGATGTCTCTCTCATGATATCTGGAATATATTTTTTCATTATTTCTTCAGATATTTCCTGTGCCAACCTTTCTCCTCTGCTTTTGGACTTCCGACTAAACCTACTTTGCACCTACTTCTTTACTTTCCATTTTTGACAATCTCTTCCATTTTTAAAAAATTATTTTGCTTTTCTGAGCTATATTTTTGTAATTTGCCTTCCAGTTTGCTAATTCTCTCTTCAACTATGTCTAATTTTCTGTTAAGCCTGTTTTATTTTTTTCAGTTTTGGTTATTATATTTTTTAATTTTAGAGTTCGTATTGATTCACATTTTAAATATGTTAGATAATTTTATGTAGTTTTCTATTCTGTTTATGTATTAGTTATCTATTGCTGCCTAATCAGTGACCTCCAAAACTTAGTAGCCTAAAGTAACAAACATTTATTATCTCACATTTTCTGTGGATCAAGAATCTACTTGTTGCTTAGCTGGGTGCCTCTGACTCAGCCTCTCACAAGGCTGGAATCAAGTTATTGGCCAATGTTGCAATCATTTCAAGGCTTGACTCAGTGGGTGGGATCTGCTTCCATGCTCGGTTGTCAATAGGTTCAGGTTCTTTTTGCCTGTACTGGAAATATGAGTTTTTTTGCCGTGTGCACCTCTCCATAGGTTTACTTATAACATGATAATTTGCTTCTTCCAGAGCAAGGACTTTGAGAGAGGGTGACAGATCAATAGGAGGTGAGCAAGACAAAAGTCAAAATCTTTTTACAACTTAATCTTGTAAGTGACATCCCATCACTTTTACATACTATATTCATTAGGTCTAGCCCACACACAAGGGGAAAGATTGTGCAAGAGCATGAATACAAGGAGGAACACAAATTGGGGATCAATTTAAAGGCTGCCTACTCCATTGCATATATTTTCAAACTTTTAAAAATTTCTTTAAATACAGTAAGAATAATTATTTTTCTCCTTTGGTCATTTAGATATCTGAAGTTTCCATAGGTCTGTTTTCTATTATCTGTGTTTTCTGATGGTTCTTTTTCATACTTAAAAAAAAACACCCTTTTAATCGAGGTGTACCCTTATATATATATCATTTCTTTATAAAGAATCTTCTGTATAAAGAAATGATGTATATATAAGGGTGCACCTTGATAAAACTCAATGCAACCATATAACTAGCACACAAATCAAGAAGGTGAATTTTACTAGCACTGTAGAAGCCAGGTTTTTGTAATCACTAACTTCTCCTTCTAACAACATTGATTAGTAATGTTTTGTTCTTTATATAAATGACACAGCACAATATATACTCATTTGGGTCTGGCTTCTTTCCCTCAATGTTAGATTTACAAAATGTGCTTAATTTTTTTCTTTATTGTGTGTTGCTCATTGTCATTGAAACATTATTTGTAGGCAGGTTTATAGCAGAAAAGGAAGGTGTGCTCAACTATAGAGGATTTATTTGATTCTACCTGGTCTGTAGAGTCACTGGGACATTTCTGGAGTTTGTTTGTTTGTTTTTTCTTTCAACCATCCAGGTTCATGGTCATGACCTATTAAGGACATTCCCCCTCTGCTTTGGTGTTTTTTGTTTTTGTTTTGTTTTGTTTTGTTTTTTCTATTTTACAATGGACTCTGAGCAAATACCTCTATGAAGTTCCAGTTTAACTGGGGAGGACTCTTCGTTTGGACTCCCAACCATAGGCATGTCTGAGCTTTGATTGAAGTTCCTCTTGACCCTCAAGGCCATCAAACTAATGTTCGTATTTGCTCTCGATGACAAATGTCCTCAGGCAAAAGCAGCATTGGTGTTTATCATGTAGCTCTGGTGAGACAATTCCCTTTAGATTTTGGCTTACTAACTGGTCACTTTGATGATATTAAGGAGGTAAATAGGTACTTATCCTTCTTTTTAAAGCAAGGGGTTAGTTGAAATAATCTAGTTCACTATTAGCAGGAACCCTTCATAGCTACATGCTATGGATTTCTTAGCCTCCTTTATCCCACATTTGTTTCATCTGTGAGATTTTCTTCAATGCAATCTTGAATAGAAGCTTTTTTCATATTTCTTAAGGCTGTGCTCCAAGAGGGGTAATGAGGCCCTATTTCTTTGACTTAGACTCCTGAAGACAGTCTTTCCTCAGGTATTAGTAGTCATGAGAGAAACACAACAATAGGATTTCTAAAGAGATTTATTATAGGCATTGGCTCAAGAAATCGTGGAGACCAAAAAGTCCCATAATCTGTCATCTGCAAGCTGGAGAACTAAGAAAGCCAGTTGTGTAATTCAGTCCAAGTCCAAAGGTCTGAGGAAAGGAGAGCTGATGTTGTAAGTTCTAGTACAAGTCTAAAGCCTCAAGAATGGGGGGAACTAGTCCTAATTCCAGTCTAAAGACCTAAGAACCAAGAGCACTGATGTCCAAAGGCAGGAGGAAAGGAATGTCCCAAGCAAAAAATAAATTTTCCCCTTCCTTCAAATTTTTGTTTTATTCAGTCTCTCAAATGACGGGACAATACCCACCTACATTGGTGAGAATGACCTTCTTTATCCAGTCATCCAATTCAAATGGTAATCATTTCCAGAAAAACTTTCACAGACACATCCAGAAATACGTTTTACCAGCTTTCTGAGCATCTCTTAGTCCAGTCAAGTGGACACATAAAATTAACCATCACACCTTAATATCTGAATATTCTTGACCTTGAGTAATAATGTTTCTTATTTTCCATAAGAGACATTAATGCTGCTACTATTTCATGTCCCTTTCGTAAAAGACCATCTGAGTTTGTAATTATCTATTTGGATTCTTATTTTAGTATCTTCTTTCCTTTAGTGCATATATTCTGGGATTACTTTTTAAATTTTTTCTCTTTATTAGTTGATCTTTTTGTTATTTGTTATTTAACATAGCCCTGAATCATTGAGTTCTGGATTTGACAAAGGCATGCATTGTAGAAATAAATTTTTATCTATCTGTGTCTTTTAAACTGCTTGATTCTACCCAGGAGATTTTTTTTCCATCCAGGTCTGTACTATATTACTATATAGTTTGGCTCTTTTATAATATGCCTCATCTTTGCTCTGATTTTCTTTCAAGTCTTAGTTCCATAATTTTTTAGGGGGGGATGGGGTTATTGTCTCTCAGGGCACAGGCAAAATCTGAAACTCCATCTGCAATTAATTGTATCAGCTGAAAACCCACCTAGTAATTATTTTAGTATTTTTCAAACTTATAGTCTTTGGTGAATCTACATGAATTCAAAATTTCTCTCTACACGGTTTTCTTCTTAGTCCTTAATGTAGAATGGATTCAAGAAATTCAATCTAATGCTGCCTACATAGGCTTAGTATCAGCAGTAGAACCTAACAAGAGCTATGTAAACATGAAGAGCTTACCTGCATTGTGAGTATTGCAAAAATATCGAATGCTAGCAAATGGCATGCAAACACTTTTTTCTCCTTTGGCCAAACCTTTGCCTCAGTTTATACCTGTCTACAAAACGCTGTTAGAGTAAGGATGAAGTAGCACCAGCCTCTACCAAAGGTTTACATCTTTGCTGAGGGCAGATTGCTAAGCTCTCATGACCAGCATCTGACCAAGGCCTTCATAGTCTTCATGCCTTTGCTTGGACTTCATTTTCTTAAGACTTAACAATTGCAGCCCTAACTCCTGTGACAAAACAACAAACACCACACAATACAACACAACACAACTTTCTTAAGGTCTGTCCAGTTGCTATGTCCTAAAGTCTGTTTGAGATTAGAATATAAAAAGGAATAAGAAAAAAAATAAATAAAAAAGAATAAGGCAGCTTCTAGTTTCAGCACTGCTATATAAAAAGCTTGGAAGTCATCATTCACATCTTTACAATAAGAAAAACTCTGAAAAAACTGAGAATCAACAATTTTTGTTAGACCCAACAGAAAACTGAGGTCACAAAACCAACCACCATTTCAAAATGTAAAGAGATATAGATGAATCCAGGGAGTCACCACTGAGATCTGTCTCCTTGGAGCAGAAGCCACTGGAATCATACATTGGTGGGGAAACTTAAATGGTCATTACAAGGGAATGCTGAAGGCTAAGTGTGGACTGGCAAGAGAATGAGAAACTCATGGAAGTTGCACTGTTAGGGGGCTTTACCTCCTTAACCCCAACAATTTCTCATGGTAAAGAGCTAAGATAGGCCCCCCTTTGGCTCTGGCACAGGGAGAGGAAAAGTAACCATTGTGAAATATGCCTAAAGTGTTTTCCAGAACATCCCACTCTTCAAGGTAAATTACTTTACTGAAGCCACATTCCACCTAGAAGGAGGACACTTCTCCAACCCCATGTCCTTTAGCCTGTCTATCTTATGTATGGGGGGGGGGGGAGGGAAGCTAAGAAACACTTAAGACATAGGTCCACTGAAAGAGTGATGTTTAATCAAACAATTATGGAGTGCTTCCTCTCACCAACCCCTTACCACCACACCAACATTCCTTCAAGATAATAAGAGTGGATTACAGTTTAAAAAGCTGTAAGTAAACAGGCTTTACCTACAGAGGAGTTCTTATAGACGCTCATAGAAAGTAAGGGAGACCAAAAGAAAGACACTAGAGAAATTGGAAGTCTCTAGCATTTATGGCTACAGCACACATTGAACACAGTCTAAACTCTATTCAGAGTAATGTAAGGCTCTTAAGATACATTAAAGGCCTGCTTGCTTCAGTTTCTATTCACTGATATATCATGTTTGGCTTTTAATGACAACAACAAAATTACAAGATATGCTAAAAGCATGAGAAAATAGTTTGAAGGGACAATGTAAGAATCAAAATGAGGCCCAGATATGACACAGATATTGGAATTATCAGAAAGGGAATTTAAAGTGACTATTGGAGGGGCACCTGGGTAGCTCAGTCAGTTAATTCAACTCTTGATTTTGGCTCAGGTCATGATTTCAGGGTTGTGAGATCGAGCCCTGTGTTAGGCTCTGACCTGGGTGTGGAACCTGCTTAAGATTCTCTCTCTCCCTCTCCCTCTGGGCCTCCCCCCAAATAAATAAAGTGACTGTTGGATATAATAAGGTCTCTACAGGAAAAAGTAAACAACAATCAAAAGGCGAATGGTATAAAGCAGAGAAATGGAAACTTTAAGACAAAACAAAAGGAAATGCTGGAAATAATAATCTACAACAGAAGTGAAGAATGTCTTAAATGAGCTCATTAGTGGATTGGATACGGCTGAGGAAAGGATCACTGAGCTTGAAAATAAAAACTTTGCAAGCTGAAGTATAAAGAGAAAAACAAAAACAATAAAATACCCCGTAAAAACTATACAAACAACAGAATATCCAAAAATTGGAGAGAATTTTCAAAGGTGTCACAAAGCATATTTGGAATTTGAGAAATGAAAAGCTGATGGAAGAGAAGTAAATATATAAGTATTGGCTGAGATTTTTCTAAAATTGGTGACCCATACTCAATCATAGATATAAGAAGGTTAAAGAATGTCAATAAGGATAGATACTCAAAAATATATACCTGGGCATATCATATTCAAACTACAGAAAGCCCCAAACAAAGATAAAATCTTGAAAGAAGCCAAAGAATAAAAAATGTATATAGAGAAACAGGCATAAGCAAGAAGCAAACTTTGTTAGAAATTATGAAAACAAGAAGAGTGTAAGACTTTGAAATAAAGCCTCCACTAACCTTGCTCCTTGCTGGTTATAGAATTCTATAACCAGCAAAATTATCCTTCAGAGGTGAAGAAGAAATAAAGACTTCTTCATACAAACAAAACCTAAGGGAATTTATTGTCAACATTCCTGCCCCAAAAGAAATGGTAATAGAAGTTCTTTGGTGAGAAAGAAAATTATATAGGCCATAAACTTGGATCTCCATAAAGGAAGGAAGAGTGCAAGAGAGGAAGTAAATGAGGATAAAATAACATTTTTTTAAAGATTTTATTTATTTATTAGAGAGAGAGTGTGTGTGAGCATAAGCTGGGGGAGGGGAAAGGGACAGGGAGAAGCAGATTCCCTGCTGAGTGTGGAGCATGATGCAAGGCTTGATCCCAGGACCCTGAGATCATGACCTGAGCTGAAGTCAGACACTTAACTGACTGAATCACCCAGGCGCCCCAACATTAATTTTTTATACTAGTCTTAACCATATAAAACGTAACTGTTTGTTTAAAGTAACAGTAGTTAAGAATGTGTTGGGGGATGATAGTATATGGATAAGTGAAACAAATGATAGCCCTGTCATTATGGACAGGAAGGAGTAATTGGGGCTATTTTGTTTTAAAGTACCTGCGCTGCGCAGCAAGGCAGGTTTGGATTATTTAAAAATATATATTGAAAACTCTAGAGAAACTACTACATTAAAAAAATAAGTATAACTGATATGGTCAGAGAGGAGAAACATGGAATCATATAAAATGCTCCATTAGAACCAGTCAGGGCAGAAAAAGGAAAGGAGGACAAATAAAAGCAATGAATAAAAAAAAGCTATAAATATCAATATCACCCTTTTAGCAAATGGTAGAGCAAACAGGCAGAAAAATCGTTACAGGTATATTTGATGTAAACAGCACTATCAATCAGCTTGATTTAGCTAAAATTTTATAGAATACTGCATCCAACAACAGAATGCACATTCTTCTCAAGCTCGTGTTAATATTCATCAAGATACATCTGTTCTGAACTATGACACATGCCTTAACAAATTTAAAAGAATAAAAGTCATACAAAGAATGTTCTCAGACCATAATAGAATTAAATAGAAATCACTAACAGTTGAAAAAACCCCCCAAATTTGGAAATTAGACAACACAATTCTAAATATTAAATAGATCAAAGGGAATCTCAAGAGAAAGTTAAAAATATTTTGAACTAAGTGCAAATCAAAATAAATTTATCCTATTTTGTGGGATGTTGTAAAAGCAGCGCTTAGAGGGAAATTTATAGCATTATGTATATATTTGACAAGAACGAAGAGCTAAAATCAGTGAGGCTTCTGTCTCAGGAAACTGGACAGAAAAGGAACAATTTAAGACTAATGCAAGCAGGGGCGCCTGGGTTAGTGGGTTAAAGCCTCTGCCTTCAGCTCAGGTCATGATCTCAGGGTCCTGGAATCGAGCCCCGCATCGGGCTCTCTGCTTAGCTGTGAGCCTGCTTCCCTCTCTCTCTGCCTACTCGTGATCTCTCTCTCTCTCTCTCTCTCTCTGTTTCTGTCAAAATAAATAAATAAAATCTTTAAAAAAAAGACTAATGCAAGCAGAAGAAAATTAATAATAAAAATTAGAGCAGAAAGCAATGCGACTGAAAACAGGAAAACGATAGAGGACATCCGAAAGACCAAAAAATGATTCTTTGAAAAGATCGATAAATTGATGAACCTTTCTTCAGGCTAGCCAAGAAAAATAAGAAAACACACAAATGGCCACTTTCAGAAATGAAAGAGGGATCATCACTGTTGATCCCATAGAGACTTAAAGAATAATAAAGGAATACTGTGAACAACTCTATTCCCACATATTGAAAATTTAGATAAAATGGACTAATTCCTTGAAAGACACAAAGTACCAAAACTTACTGAGGGGAAATAGATAACATGAATAGGCCTATATTCATAAAAGACATTATTTAGAAAATTCATAACCTACTGAAAAAGAGCATTCTGGGCCTCGATGGTTTCATTGATGAATTTTAACAGACATTGAAAGAAGAAATGATACCAAATCTCTACAGTCTATTCCAGAAAATTGAAGTAGATAGAACACCTCTTAAGCCATCCTATGAGGCCAGTATTACCCTAATAACTAAACCAAAAACATGACAAGAAAGAAAAATTACAGATCAGTATCTCCCATGAGCATAGATACAGAAATCCTGAAAAAAAATTAGCAAATAAAATTCAACAACATATAAAAAGAATTACATACCAAAGCCAACTGGGAGTTATTCTAGATATGCAACTTCAGGGTAGAATGGTAGGAATTGGTGATGAGTTGAATGTGGATTGGGAGCAAGGAGGAGAGGCTGTGAACACATAACACTTTCTAGCTTGTTCAACTGGATGAATGCTAATGCTATGAACAAGGACAAAGAAATGGGGATAGGGAGGGTAAGCTATGAAGTGAAGGGCGTAGGTTTAGTTTTGAACGGGGTGACATGTGCTAAGTGGACATTGTCTGGGAGCAGTTCAAAATGTGTGTCTGTATTATAGTTTGGAGATCATAAATGTACAAGTGGTAATGACGTGATGGAATGAGTGAGATTGCCCAGACCAAGTATGCAGAGATTAATTAACATGAATTCCACCTTGAACTAGGGATATATAGCCCCAAGGCAGTATCATCATCATCATCATCATCCTCATCCTCATCATCATCATGATATAGACCCAAGGAAATAAGGGTGAAGGAAGGAAGATCCAGGGAGCAGGCAGAAAATGAACAACCAGAGAAATAAGAGAACTAGAATAGAGAATTATTATCAAAACAGAATTTAGCCATTGGGAAGGTTTGATTATCAAAGACAGAAGTTGCATAGACTATGAGTCAGATGAGTATTAAGCAAAGGCCATCTGATACTTCAATTTCGTAGACACAGGCAACACGGGTGAGAGCAGTGTTAGTAGAGTTCAAGTCAGAATACACCGGATTTAAGGATGAACTGGGAGGCAGGAGGCAGAGAGGCATACAGAGCAATGCGTTAGCAATGTGGTTTTATTGGGTAAGTACATAGGTTCCTTTGTATATTGGATGTTACATTAAAAGTGATACTAGGGGACAAATTACAACTTTAAAACATAAGTTAGAACTGAAGAAGAAAGGATAGCAATGAAATACTACTCTCAAGGTTTTCATTAGCCAAAGGAAAGATTGAGAATGAAAGCTGATTGGCGTAGACTTGATGAAGGAGAAGGGCTGTAACGTGGAGACTTACCTGTGCTGAATGAAAGGAACCACTAGAGGAGGAGACATCAGAGATAAGAGAGATGGGCAATGGTTGATAAAGAACATGCTAGGGGGAGTACAGGGCAGGGGAAGATGAACTTTAGACAAGATTAGAAATTTCTTCCTTTGAGATGTGTAAATCCAAGGCAGAAAAGAATGAATATATTGGAAGCGACAAGAAGAGAAGTAAGAGAAACTCATTTCCAAAGTTGCCACCGTCATTGGTTGTCAAATATTAGAGTGCCAGAATTCCCTGAAAGGCCTATTGAAAACCTGATTGCTGGGCCCCGGCCTAGAACTGAGAAGTCTGCGATAGGGCTGAGAATATGTAGTTCTAACACGCTCCCAGATGAAGTTTGTGGAACCAACTTGTGGACCATGTTTTGAGAATTCTGGCCCACATTTTCTCGATGAAGTAGGAGGTTAGTTCATCTGCTGAGAATAAGAGGAAGTGGACCTTCCACTTTCCTTTCAGCCAAAGGCATACATTGTTCCGGATCACCAAGCTTGACTTTTTATCCTGGGGCATTTCTTTTCTCTCTGCTAAGCCAACTGACTTGTGGGCTTGAACTCCCAGATATTAGATAACAGTACTGCTCTAAGAATGTTTACGTCTTAATGATGCACTAGAAATATTGTCAGGTGCATTTTCAGTTGGATAGGAAGAAGCTCAGAGATTTAAAAAAAATTAAAAATTCTAGGGTTTTCCTCATGGCAAACTTTTTCTTAAGAAAAGTGTTATCTCTCCTGTGTTATTCCCTCAAAGAAGATTATAAATATTGGTTTGCTTGTCTCCCATCTCCGTTGGCCTTAAGGCTGTGCTTTGCTTCTCGCAACGTTTCAGCTGTGAATAGGATGGTTCTATTTGGGCGTCTTTATATGAGGTGTGATGTCCTTCATGTTCACTGTCCCAACTTTTACTCCGCTGGGGAGAGTGGTGCCAGTTTCCCTGTTGCTGAGTGGAAGGCTAGAAGCAATTTCAGTCGTTTTCATTATCATAGAGGGGGAAGTGGTCGGTCGGCAAGGCTGGTGACTCAGAAACGGGACGTGCTTTATTGCTCCTACAGTGTGTCACAAGTTTACAGTCTGATGAGGTTTTCAATAAAAATATTTTACACTTTTGAGCTGCCTCTCGGCTACAGATCCTAAAGCCCTGTTTTAGAGATCAAAATATCCACAGATGCTGTGTGCAAATGCCATAGATTCAACAAAGGCTGGTGTGAGGATGGGAAATTGATGACATGAACATCTGTGTAGCTCCCACCAGGCTTTACCACCCACTGACATTTTCTGGCTACAGAAACTCTATTTCTGCCTTGTGACTTGTGCCTTGAGCCCTGCTATCTACGAGTCAGCAATTCACGGAGCACCCCCTGCCCCAAGGTCCCCATCTCAGGTATGTGAGATAATGGACGATGATATTTAAAATCAAATGTCATCCCCGCCACTCATCATTGCTTATATATCCTGTTATCAGATCAAAATTCTATACTTGGAATATAGAAAATATGGGTTTTATGTAGAAAGTACTTAGGATGATAGGATCTAGCCTGTATGATTATGATAACTGGTGTAATACTTTAGAGTATAGATAATATTCTCACTGTCATACATTAGAGTGTATGATGTCCTTTCCAACTCCTCTTTTATTTGTATTTAATCGCACAACAACCTGTGACACCTCACAGGTTTATGTCTGAAGGTAAAACAGAAACAAATAAAAAATAACTTCAAATAAAGTATAATCATTGGAAAAAAGGGTTTCATACTACAGAAAGAATTTATTTTTGATGTTTGATGGCTGGCAGCTTTCAATTCCCCATCTCTCCCCTTTGCCTCACATCTAGGAAAGATAAAAAAAAATATGCACCCACCTCAATAACCATAATAAATACCTAAGGCACTTTCCACCTTCCTCTCAATTTTGTTTCACTTTAGATAGCACCTGAGCTCTTCTTGGGGAGTCCTTTTGCTCTTTACTCTGTGAATAGTAAACTTTACTTCACAGTTGTTATTCCTTACGTGTCGTTCATCCTGACATCCATAAATTCCTGGGCAGGAGCAGCCCAGCGTCCAGCAGGGGATGCTGGGTGCTCAGAGAGTTCTAGATAAGGTAATGGTGCTTTCTTCCTTCAAACATGTGGTCATTGCAGAAAGCAACAAAAAAGTATTGTGCTTAACTCGTGGCTAAGAACTGAAAGATGAATAAGACATGATCTCTGTTCTTCCCTTCAGTAGTAATAGCCCATAGAAGAGGAAGATGTTAAATTAAAAAAAAAATCACAAAATAATGTCATCGGTAGTATGTACAAGATACTGTGGGAAGGCAGAAGAGTGAATAGCTAGCTATTCTTCGTGGTTTGCACAGTACGTATGCAGAGACATAAAAGCATGAAGGAGAATGGAATGTTAAAAGAACCATATTCAGCATCATTTGGCTGGAGAACTGGGTGAGTGAGGTGAGATGTGACTGGCAAGACCCTTTGAAGGCTCTGCTGGTAAATTATCCTGAGGATATTGGTGAGCTATTGAAGGGCTTTAAGAAAAGAAATAAAAGACGACTGTTTCTATTTTAAACAGTTAGCTTTGATGGCAGTGTGGAAGATAGATTGGCATGGAGACAGAAAAGTAATTTAGAAGGACACACTTTACATCCAAGTGGGGATTGATGAGGGAGCAGAAGGCAAGCTGAGGACAAAGCACAAACTGACACCCCCCCCTCCCCCCCGTAGGATCTGTGTGACATTCCTCAGACATTCCTGGCTGCCCTAAAGCTAAGGGAAGGAAAAATAAATGGTTAATTTATAAAGATCACAGTCCTGCAAGACCTGAGTCTCCCTCAGTTTACACATGTCTTAGCGATTTACAAGAAAAAAGCTTTCTTATCAATAATCTAACTTCCCTTAGATGTCCGTATAACCTGCAGCCCTTTGACAAATACTTGAGGCAGGCAGAGCATAACATTCTTCCAGGAAGCCCCCAACTGTTTTAATGCTTAACATTAAGAAAAACAACTTTAGCTTGACAATAGGAAGGCCTAAACATTAAGAAAAACAACTTTAGCTTGACAATAGGAAGGCCTCCTGTATCCCTAAAGTCTTCTTTAGCATGAAAAATCCTTTTGGAACCTCCCTTATCTTTACCTCCCCCAACCCCAAAGTATAAAATCGGTCACACCTTACAACCCCCTTGTAGCTCTTTCTGCCCTTGGGTCCTGCCCCTGTGCTTTAAGAAACCCACCATCTAGCACCAAAGATGTCTCAAGAATTCTTTCTTGGTCATTGACTTCCGAACTCACTCCGCCAAACCTCATCTACATCCAAAAACTACATCACTGTTGATGGCTGAGTCAGGACAAAGGCAAGGAAAATGGTCAGAGGAAGACGAACATGCGAGGTACTGTTCTAGGAGGTGGGGTATATAAGGGTGAAAAAGAACAGATAAATTCTTTTGTTTTTATGAAGTTGGCATTCTAACTGATGTATGAGAGGGAACTTCCTAATATCCATTCTTCGCTTATCTCCAACAATAAGAAAACTGCGGAGTTGTAATAGCACATGGCTGCCCAGGAGATAGACATACCTTTCAGTCTTTCTTGCAGGTCCCCCTTAGGTGGAACCTAGGTTCTGGCCAGAACATGCCCTTGAAATTAAGAGGCATCCTTTTCCTTCTACTCTCCCTGTTTTGATTAGCTGGAATGGTCATGCAGTGATGGGATTTCTTGCACCTTGTAGCCCAGGTAGAATGACAGGGCTGATGAAACTGCAAAGCCAAAGGGCCCTGATCATGTGACAACTTCATGGAGGCGGCCACACCAGACTGGATTTGAATGTGAAGTAAATACAGTTCTATTGTTACTTTGGGTTTCTGTCTGCTACAGCAGCCGAACCTGTATCATAAATAATACTGAGAGATATAGACGATTATAGTGGAGGTTTACATGAAGGGGATGCCCAGATCAAGAATTCCACAAAGCAATTATCTAAAAGTATGAATAAATTATGTATGTGTGTTGTGTATAGCTGAATCTGTTAAGCTTTACATATTATCCAAAATAAGTACTAGCTGTACTTTGCATGCAATGAGGAGGTTTACTGAAGGCCCAAGCTAGCCAGTCACTTGCTCCTCAGATAAGAGAGACCTCCTTGTGCAAGGAATTTACACTTGGGTGTGTCAGCCAGTGTGATGAAACGGAGACTGGGAGCTCAGTATCTCTTCATTTCGTCTGCTCATCCGACGTACTTCTTTATGTCATTTTATTATCAGTTGTACTTATGAATCCTATCTCAAGTAAATTGGTTTTAATTAACAGATAAAGATGTGAGTCTGTTTATTGAAGTACAAGCTGATTAGAGTAGTGATTATAATAACAGAAGACTGTAGGCCGAAACAATGTGAGGAAGATAGCAAACAAGATGATGGGATAGAGTAACTGTGAGCTGAGCAAAGGAATGAGGTAGCTATGGAAGTCTTTCTAGAAGAGAAGATATTTGATTGATAACCCAAGTGATAGAAACCAGTTAATCAGCAAAAAGTTTATGTGTGTGGGTGCTTTATAGGTAGAGGGAATAGAAATATGAATGTCCTGGGGTGGGAAAGAGCCCAGGATGTTTGAATAGGAGGAAGGAGACCAGTGTGGTTAGAGCACAAAAGGCAAAGGAGAGGAAGACTTAGGCTGGGATGAGAGAGGCGGGGAGCAGCTAGATCACCTGGACTCTTGTGGGCTAGAATAAGGAGTTTTATTGTATCTTAAGAGCAATGAGAAGCCATTACAATGTTTGTAGACAAAAATGTGACCTGATCTGAGTTTCAAAAAGTAGTGTTTTGGATATGGGTACAATGTGTAGGGGCAGAGTTGAAGCAGAGACTATTTGTAGGAAGGTGATCTGAAACAGGGTGATGCCAGAGTAGATGTTGTGTTGTTTGATTTGTGTTGTTTGAAGGAGACTGATAGACAGGGCTTGCTGCAGAATGCATGTAGAGGTCTGGGAAAGGGAGAAATCAAGACCCAATGCTACGCTTTTTGCCTAAGCAGCTGGATTAATGGTGGTGCCATTTGTTGAAATTGGAAACACCTGGGGAAAGATTTGGCTGGGGTAGGGGGGTAAAACCAAAAAAACCTACTTTATTTCAGGTGAACTTTGGCAAAAGTTTCCAAGGGATCTCTTATGCTCCATTAGTTCCATAGCCAAGCCAGGCTCTTAAATTGGTTACGGCAGTTCTAAGCCATCAAAGAGGCTGACCCTGGGTGCCATCAGGGGACTATTAAACTTGAACAGCATATTATACATCATTAGTCTACTCAATGTTATCTTGACCAAGAATCAGTACCTAAGTTCCAGTTGTCCCTGAGGATTAGAAAGGAACTCATCCAGTTCAGCTGTAATGTAACTCTATGCTACACATTCTATCCACCTGACTCTTGGTCAAGGCTTCTTAGTTATGCATTGCTCATTATCATTCTTTTTCCTGAAACTTTCGCGCCATTTATGGAACAACAATAACAAAAAAGCAAAAATACAAATACTAAAATGCAAATGATTTGTTTCATCCAATAGAGTGTAAGTATTGGTTTAAAGAAATATTTCAATTTTCCAAATATCCAGCACAGATATGTTTGTAATCATGCATGTATTCATCAACCCTTTTATTTCCTTTCATCACCAAAATGTGAATTTCATGTAAGGTGTCAAGAGATTGATTTAGTATAGAGACTAATTGATTGTCAATTAGTCTGGTTCCTCCTCTGGCCAATCAGCTTTCATCGGAAGAACAACTTGTGGGGGCTTTAATTTAATTTCCCAATACACCTGATTGTTGATATCAGTGTTATGATAGGTTTTTTTTAAAAGAAAATCAAGTTTTTTTTACTAATTACTTCGTTATTATACCAAATAGTAGTTACATTACGAATTAGGCTAAGATCATTAGAAAATGTCAGATAGAATTAACTTCCCAGCAAGAATAGCTCTTGTGTATGTAACAAATTATCATGGATTGGAGTATAAATTTAAGGGCCGGATCTCAGTAAGTTCTGATTTCAGGTCTCTTATCGGCATAACCATATGCCCCCATTTCATACTACAAGACTGTGCTGATAAAGGTTCCCAAAGGACCTTATATTTTAAGTGATACCTATCTTCCCCCATCTAGTTAATTGTTCTACGTTTCCAATTTTGACTAATTGCACTATTTGGGTATGTTTGATTTTTTTTGTGCGTAGGGACTTGGCAGTTAGTGAGCACCTAAACAAATTATGTTCTCCATTTAAGAATTTTATTCCTAGTACTTTTGCTACCAATGCCCTGGACGACAGTCCTTTAGGTACTTCCACTTCCATCTGAAGGAACATACTTAACAGTCCCTCTTTGGTTCTCATGCATCTGCTTCGCATATTGGTACTCTAGTAGGTTAACTAAATTTTTATCCATTGTTATAAATCTGTGTTATCTGTCCAGCTACTTGCCATTTTTTTCCTTATTCCTGAAACAGCATTCCTTTTAAGCGACAAGTAGAGGCCAATACATCTTTTTCTTTAGTATGATTCTTTGTATTAGGGTCAAATATGGCTTGTCTTAAAGCTTTTAGATCTGTGCCAACTTTCCCAGTATTCATTTAGAGCATTTTGGCCAGTGCTAGTTCCCTGAACAAACATGTTATTATCATAGGATGTGTATTGCTTAACCACAGGTTGAATATATATTTTGGAACCAAAAATGTTGAGTTCACCATATAGGTACTATAATCTCCAAATATATTTTGTTTGAGTATGTGCATTTTTAGGTGGAAGTCCAATACATTGTCAGATTTTTGAAAAGTTAAGAATTACTGTTCTCAGATAGTTCCTTTACTACTTGTATTGATGTTATGACGGCTATTCAGTGGATCACTCATTCCTCAAATATTTATCACCATACTGTTTTCCAAGATTGAGAGTATAGTAACATGTGTGGAAAAAAAATGATGGCCTTGGGGCATTGTGAAGCAATGGGAAATATTAGTCTTAACTCATGAGCAAGGCCAGATGTAGAGATACTGATTTGTAAGTCTTGAGAGATAAAGTGAATTTTTTATAGCTAGGGAAATGGAAAATCCCCACAGGAATTTCTAGAATGAGAAAAGGACAACATTTGAAAGGAGGGGGAAGACAAAGAAGAGTGAAGACAATGGAGCATGAGCAGCCCTGAAGGTAGAGGAATAAGGAGACCGGAGTTAGGAAAGATGGAGTGGTTAAGGTTTTCATGCTATACAGATAAGTCAACTGCAGTAAGGGCAGGGAATTAGGAGACCAAATTGTAATGACTTCCTGTTACTCCACTTTCAGCTCTATGACTCTAGTGGTCAGGGTTCCCAGATGGGAGACACTCCTACATTATATAGTACTGCTAAACTTAAAGCCATAGCTGCTATCTGGTCACTTTGGTTTCCTTTTGTCAGCAAACCAGTAAGCAAAAAAGAAGTTGCCATATTGATAGGGTTAATGGACTCTAATCATCAAGAGAATGTAAGGCTACTGTTAACTAATGGAGATAGGAAACACAAATACCCCAAATAGGTCACAGAGTAGTGAATGGTGAGCAGGGACACATCTACTTCTATACCTTCCTTCCCTGACTCATATGTTCTCCTACTCAAGGCTATATAACCATATAATGGTGATTGGTTTAAAGTATATACCTTATTCTGGAGGGTAATCCCCCATCCTACAAAGGTGTCATCCCCACACTGGTACTTCAGTCACAACTTTGAGTTCATTACTTTCCTTTCTAATGGAACTTTTAGATGGTTTGGTGGTAGTAGGATCAGTGTACAGGGCCCTCAGGTATTTCCTTTCTACCATTTCGCCTCTGCGGTAAAATGATCTCTTGGTCCCAGTTAATATAATGTGGGATTCCAATCTGGTCATCGTATACTTTAATCCTGGGATAGTGGGCTGGCTGAGATACTGTGGGTGAGAAAGGCAAACCCAGACCAAGAATGTATGTTTGTCCTGACTAGATTAAACACAGCTTTTTCTTGAGTGAAAGGTGTCCTGTGTAATCAATTTGCTACCAAGTGGCCTGTTAGTATCCTTGAGGGATGATCTCTGCATTGCTCTCTGTTGCTGGCAGGCCCAGTATTGAGCAGCAGTAGTTACTAGATGAGCTTTCAAGAGGAGGAGTCCATTATGCTGTTAGATCCATTCATGTTCTCCATCTATCCCCTCTGGCCACTCTGTTCATAAGACCACTGATGATTCTACAAGGAACCCAAGTACAGAGAATAGCTAACATTTACTGGCCAAGTCATCCTTGTTTTTAAGGTTTCTTCTGCAGTGGATTCTCTCTGGTTGCCGTGAACATGCCATAGGACAATCTCCACACTTGGCGTCCACTCCTTTAGGCCCATCCACATGCCTCCTACCCAGACCTTCTACCTAGTCTTCAAATCTTGCTTGTATCAGGGTCCTGATCAGTCAGTCAGCCCAGTCATTGGACCATATATATATCCCAATTCCAGGCTACTTCTCTTTTTCTTTTCCTCATTGGTGTTTTTCAGGGCTACTCTGTAGTGTAACAGCAATTTATTTTCAGTTCATACCCCAGTACTGGCCTCCATTCATGTACCAATCTTGAACTTTTCCCTCCTTCATCAGCTGGTGACAGAAAAGCTTCCATGTGTACCAAGGTGTGAAATAGAGAAGCATTGCTGCAGGAGTGATGGATGACATGGGAATTAGGGACATACTTGTGCCATTCTCTTATACTCTCTGGACCCACTCAAATTTTATCGCAGCTGTGTCTCATCCCAATTGTGATGCATGGCTGTTGGGGTTACCTGGCCTTATGATTTGTTGGATCTGTTAGTACCACAGGTGCGCTGGCAAATATTTAATAATCATCTCTGAAAAGTACCACCCTAATTTGTAGCATTTGCTGAATTTTGTGATGTAAATATTCCCACCAGGGCTGATTTCAAGCTGCCAAAATAAGGTCACAGGGAGATGTGCTGGTAGAAATTCTCTCTAGCATATCATGATATCCAGCTGGTGATAGAAGTTTTGGCCACTTGATGTCACGTGGGGTCCCACAGTTTGATGCTTGGTTTTTCCTGGGGCCCAATGTCATGCTCGAAGTGGTTTGTCAACAGTTTATACTTTCCTGCCACAGATGTCATTGCTTTTCTCTAGAACCCTAAGAATGTGTATTTTATATAATATATTTTGCTACCACAAATAATTCTAGTACTATGAGTGATGTGGATCAAGCAACAGTCCTAGACGTTATGCAGAACCTTACTTGCCTTGGGCTCCATGCAAGACTAACAGCTTTCTACATCATCTGACAGATGGGTCATAGCAGTATTTTCAAGCATTTATTTTCAAGCTGCCTCTCAGACCTAAAGAAGCCTGTTAAGCATTCTGGTTCTTTTTTAGTGCTAGGAGTTGCAAAGTAATAAGTTATCCTTTGCTTTTGAATATCCCCTGATGCCCAGAACACTGGACCCCTAGAAACTTTGCCTATGTGGCAGGCTCCTAAATCTTTCTGGGTTTTGTCTCCTTCTGGAATGTGCATGTCTTTCTAAGGTGTCCAGAACACTTGCTCCTTCCTGCCCATCAAGTGTAACTAACAGGACATCATCAACATAGTGGGCCAATGTGATTATCCTTAGAATGTCCATCTGGACCAAAGGCTCTTCTGACAATATGACAGAGGGCAAGAGAATCGACATAGCCCTGGGGCAGGACTGTGAGTGTGCACTGTTGTCTGTCCATGTGAGTGTGAGCTGCTTCTGATCCTTCTTCCTTGATTAAGAATGAAAAAGAAAACATTTATCCGTTCAGTGGTGACCTACCAAGTAGTCAAGACTATTAATCCGCTCTGGTAAATATACCTGGTACATTTGGTAAAGCAGCTGTAATAAAGGTGAATGCTCGGTTAGCTTGTGGTAGTCGATTATAGTCTTCTGTAGATTATTTAGTTACCACAGGGAGAAGACTAATATATTAACAGGGTCCTACTTGGGACCACCATTCCTATATCCTTTAAGATTTTGAGAGTGGCACTGATTTTTGCTATCCCTTTGAGAGGCTATTGTGAATTGAACTGCATCCCCCAAAAGATGTTTCGAAGTCCTAACCCCTTGTACCTGTGAATGTGATTTTATTTTGGAAGAGCGTCATTGCAGATGTAATTAGTTAAGAGGAGGTTATACTGGAGGAGGGTGGGCCCTGAATTTAATGTGACAGGTGTCCTTATAAGAAGACAGAAATTTAGACGGCCTGCGGCAGAGACTGGACGAGTTATGCAGCCACGAGCCATGGAATTGCTGGAGGCCGCCAGAGCTGGGGGAGGTAAGGAGGGACCCTCCCTTGGAGACTTGGACAGAGCACGGTCCTGCTGACATCTTAGTTTCAGATTTTTAGCCTTCAGAACTGTGAGGGAATAAATTTCTCTCTCCCTCTTTTAAAGATTGTATTTATTTATTTGACAGAGAGAGCACAAGTAGGCAGAGGGGTAGACAGAGGGAGAGGGAGATGCAGGCTTCCCACTGAACAGGGAGCCCGATGCGGGGCTCAGTCCCAGGACCCTGGGATCATGACCTGAGCCGAAGGCAGACGCTCAACCAACTGAGCCACCCAGGTGCCCCTAAATTTCTCCTTTTTAAAGCCACCCAGTTTGTGGTACTTTGTGATAGCAGACCTGGGAAACTATGGAAGACTTCATAGCAAGTGTTCACATCTGCCAACTGCCAAGTATATTCCTTCCAATTATATGTTTGGAAACCAGGGAAATGACCATGACCATCAGGACTCACTATAAGACAAAAACAGTTGGAACTCAGTTTCTTAGCTGCCTTCCCTTTACCTCTATTCTTAATGAAAGCTCAGGATGGTGTTTGGGATCTTTGGCTAGCAGTTCAATCTGGAAGCAATAGTTCTGAAAGATCTGAGTAATCCACAGAGCTAGCTGTGCTATTTATTGCAAGATCTTTCCTTTTCTTTAGTTGATGTGTTCTGGGTCAGAGAACTGGGCATACGAACATAGCTGGCCAGAGGCTCCCGCGAGAGTGCTTGGCTAGCGGCGGTGCTTGCAGGGGGAAGATGCACGCACATGCCCAGAGAGGAAGGGAGAGGGGGTGGAGAGGGAAGGGAGGAGGGAGGGAGGAGGGAGGAGGAGGAGGGAGGACGGGCCACCAGAAGCTTTTTTTTTTTTTCTCGCTCTCTCTGCTGAGAGAGCTTCCCCCTCTCTCAAATAAATAAATAAATTCTTTAAAAAAAAAAAAAAGATTTTGAGGCAGAATATTTTTGTCTTTAATGAAAAGCGTTTAGTTCCTAAACTAACTTGTGGGTTTAGCCTGTTGGTTTAGGGGTTACCAAATCAAGCCTTCACTTAACTCTCGTAGCTACCAAGAGTTTGCTGAATTAGTGTTTCCAGATGGCTCTTCTTCATAGCTCTTCACTGGGGGCGGCTGACCTCCAACTTTTGCTCCTGTGTCCTTGATCCCCATTGCCTGTGTAGGTGTATTTGTGTACGTACACACGCACGTATGCACTTCTTTTGGCTGCGTATCTATCTGGCTCCTAAGGATGAAATGTTTTGTATTTTATAAGCCATTTCCATAAATGTCTGTGGGTCAGCCTTTTCTGACTCATTCCAGACTTGTCGAAGTTTATACTAATTCTGTCTGCCTTCCTTCTAAAGGGTATATGCTGCCACTGACATTGCTATTCTTGGGTTCTATCATCACCATTGCTATTAGGGAATGCAGTACTGTCGTTATTCCTAGCCTATTGAGTGATGTGATGTCTTTCTAACCTCTCTGCCTTGATAGAGGGAGTGTCTCCTGTGGCTTCCTAAGGATCATGGTCAGCCACAAGGTTTTTGGTTGACAGAGTGGACCTTATGGGTGCTTCTCTGAGCTTTTAAACCCTTCCTCTATACTTCGATATAGCAATTGTGGCATTTCTATATTGCTTAATATAGGCCTTTGCCTTTTTCAGGTGTTCAGGGCCATTCATTCCAACAGCCTATTACAACTGGCATCAGGACCTTTTCTGGGATACTAAATCCTGTATCACTGGAAAGTACCACCATACTGACAGCTCACCCTAATTCAGCTTTATTTCCTGTTTCATCCTGACCTAGCCCCACCATAATCCATTCCTATTTCCTCAAGGTAGCATCTTTTTAGGCATATACTTTCTCTTTTGCTTTAGGTGGCTCAGCACTTCTAAATCAGTTTATACTGCAATTTGATTTTAATTATGAGCCAAGAAAGGAGGTAAGCAAATCATGAAAAGGACAAGAAATATCTTCTAAGACCCTTGCCTTATATGAGGCCTTTGTAGCATTTCAGGCATGTGTGTGTGTGACTAGCTCTATTTTCTCATAAGGGGGAACTGACCATTTCTTTAGGCTCATAAGGTTCAGAATTTGAGGACTAAAGATTTGAGATTTCCTTCCTTCCTTCTTTCCTTCCTTGCAAGAGAGAGAGAAAGCAGGGTGGGCCAGAGGAAGAAGGAGTGAGAATCTCAAGCAGGCTCCACAACCCAGCATGGAGCCCGATGCTGGGTTCCATCTCAGAATTGTGAAATTATGACTTGAGCTGAAATCAGGAGTCGGATGCTTAACCAACTGAGCCTCAGGATTTGAGATTTCTGTAATTTTTTTTTAAAGATTTTATTTACTTATTTGACAGAGAGGAGAGAGATCACAAGTAGGCAGAGAGGCAGGCAGAGAGAGAGGGGGAAGCAGGTTCCCCTCCGAGCAGAGAGCCCGATGTGGGGCTCGATCCCAGGACCCTGAGATCATGACCTGAGCTGAAGGCAGAGGCTTTAACCCACAGAGCCAGCCAGGTGCCCCAGATTTGAGATTTCTAACTGTGTCTACACAGATAACCCCTTCCAAGTGTTCCCACTTCTTCCCTTTAGGGCCCTGAGTTTGTTTCAGAGAGTTGCCTGGGCTGGGATTCAGCCTTTCCTGAGGCTCTGCTAACAATTCAGTCCTGTCCTTCCTCTGCTGTAACTGTTGTCCCACTGAAGGAGCAGAAATGCACTTTAAATGCTGCCATGGGCTCCCTCTTACTGTCCCACTTTTTTTTTTTTTTTAAATTTTATTTATTTATTTATTAGGAAAGAGAGAGAGTGAGAGAGAGCAGGTCAGAGTGAGAAGCAGACTCCCCATGGAGCTGGGAGCCCGATGTGGGACTCGATCCCGGGACTCCAGGATCATGACCTGAGCCGAAGGCAGTCACTCAACCAACTGCGCCACCCAGGGGCCCTGTCCCACTTTGATTTAAATTCTTCATTAATACGCCTGAGCCTACCATTCTCTCTCTTCAATCACTGGTACCTAGCAACAAATAACCAATTCCACAGTTCTCTGTTATTATGTTTTCACACCTCTAATACACCCAAGGTGTTGTTCCAGCGATCGTGGCCCCTTCCACCTGTATCCCATCACAGGTTGTCATAGGCGGAAGCCAGAAGAAGGCTCTAGCATTCCAAGGACGACCCATGTTTTGCTTATTTCCGATGCTGGGATTCTCGGTGACATCCAGCCAGAAAATGATCCAATTCTAGGATTCCCATTTTTAGAATCTGCTTCTTGGGAATACTTATGGTATCAACTGTCTTAGGTTGGGTTCCTTAGAACAAACCTGAGATAAGGATTCTCATTTAAGTGCTTATTGGGAATATGCTCTCATTAAAAGGGAGATAAGGGAAACAGAACAGGGCAGGAAAAATGGCAAACATGAATGTGTTCTCAGCAGAGATTACCTTCAGTCTGAGCCCACAAGATACTCCAGAGCACAAATGACGTGACAAAGCCAGTCTTGTGGGGGCAAGCAGGCTGACCTTATGTATTCCAGGCCAGCAGGTCATTAGCCGAGTCAACCCTGATTGGAGTGGAGAGAGGTGTAGCTTCTCCAGCAAGGCGCCCCCATTCGGTCCAGGGCAATCCTCCGTATTGTTATCTCCAGCAATCACAGGGAATGGGACGGGGTGCACCAGCCAGAGGAGGGGATGTGGGCAGGCACCAGCATCATCCAGCACAGTATTTTTTGAGTTATTGTGTATCTAAGGCAAATATATATATATAATTTGTTTAAACTGTTTAGAAAGCTACTCTAGGCTTCACTAGGAAGGTTGCATTTATCTTTCCCTTTCTTCCTTTTAGTGGGATTACACTCAATCCCACTGATTATAAAACCCAAATAGAAAAAAAAACAAAAAAAACCAAAAACCCAAATAGACATTTCTCCATCTTTGACTAAGGACCCTCACATCAATGACGTCTCCCCTCCCAGTCTGCTGTCAACAATTAGGGTCCCCAAATTGGGAATGTTATTTTTCACTGTGACCTTGATTTATTTCATCAATTTTTTTTCTTTTCCCTTTCCCCTTTACTTTTACTATATAAATCATTGGAGTGAGAGATTATGAGAACAAGTTCTTTCAGATACAGTGTTCCATCTGGGATGGGTTTTTTGCTTTCCGTGTGTAAGTGAAAACATCTCTATACTAGTGTACATTATTTCTGAAAAGGGGACAGAAAGTAAAAGAGGAGAGATGAAAAGGAGGGTTTAAAAGTAAGGTACCAATGGTTGAGAGTGAGATTTTTTTTTTTTTAAAGCTTTTTTTTTTTTTTTAATTTATTTATTAGAGAGAGAGAGAGAGACTGAGAATGAGAGGGGAGAAGGTCAGAGGGAGAAGCAGACTTCCCGCAGAGCTGGGAGTCCGATATGGGACTCGATCCCGGGACTCCGGGATCATGACCCGAGCCGAAGGCAGTTGCTCAACCAACTGAGCCACCCAGGCGCCCCTGAGAGTGAGATTTTTTATTTACTATTTTTTTAGTACGAGTTTGGGAATTTGTGGTTTTTTTTTTTTTTGCCAGGAAAAAAAAATGTGTCACTTCAGCTCAGGGCTTCAGCATTCCTGAAGGGTTTGTAAATAAGTCATTGTCTCCCTGGTTGACAAAAAGCAGTATGTGATTAGAACTATCCTGTTCTTCCCCAAAGCTCTGAGAACACTGTGGAATAAAGAGCCTGTGCTCCATAAACACCAGAAAAATGGCGGTGCATGCTAACGTGCTTTGAAAACTGAAAATTCACATAAAAAGAAGACTATGGCTGCTTTAAAGTTCCTAGTGTCCGGTGTCGACCACCCCTCAACAGACAGAGGAAACCCACGATAATGCAAACCACACAGCGAGGTTTATTTCCAGCTAGCTGGGGTCCAAGTATCTGCCCGACGCAGGGGGTTTCAACAAGGACCCTGAGTGCTCAAAGCCAAGGGGTTATATAGCATTTTCAAAACATCCAACTCATAGTAATTTTCCATAGTACATACACCTTCTCTTGCTTACGCGCCCCCCAGGGGTTTGGTCTAGCAAGATAAGTTCCCTCTGCTTATGCCCCACCCAGGGTTTGGTTTGCAAGATAAGTTCCTTTTGAAAGGCTCCTTTTGTCATGCCCTGGTGGTCTAGGCCAGGATATCTGTGTCGGACCACCGCCCACGTTTTGGACGGTTATGATTAAGTTGTTTGTCAGGTTTACCTAGCTCCTCTCTTCTCAAGGTCACGTAGGCAGTTTCGGCCAGGGGTTGTTCAGCAAAATGGCTTTCCGGCCCTTACGATGGTCATTCTAATGCTAACCTACTTAACAAAAGTAACCTCTCCAAAGTCTGTACTAAAAGTTCCATTCGCGTGATGTCCCTTTTCACCCCATACATAAATCCTTTGTTCCAGCCTGAGATTCTTCTCAGGATGGAACCCACTCGTAGCAGTCCCCTTTTTATTTTCTCCTCCTGAGGTACCAAAATTTCACCCCTAATTCTGGTCTGAATCGCCGCTGTAGGGAACGAATTCTGAACCCCAAGGTTTGGCAGCGGAGGCTCTCTCTTGCTGTGGGGAAAACCGTGCTGGAAACCTGTGGGCCTCACTCTTGTCTACTGAGACTCTCCTGCCTGAGGCGAACTCCTTTTCTTGGGATGGTGTCCTCAAAATGTGGTTGCCAAGCCAGAGTATTAGCATCACTAACGAACTTGTTAAAATGAAAGGAATGGGCGCCAACCCAGTCCCACTAAACTAGAGACTCTGGGCATGGGGCCCACCTTCTGTGTGCTAATAAACATTCCAGGTAATTCTGAGACCTTGCTCAAGTTGGAGAATCACTCTCTGGGGACTCTCTTACTGACCACCTTTGGTACTATTTTTCTGGCCTCTGGGAGCGCTTCCTCATTTAGTGCTCGAGCCAAATAAACCCTTCCGTGCCATTGCACAGTTGAAACAGTTTAACTTTCCTAATGGCTTGTCCATAATAAAAAGAAAATGAATTTCTAGAGTAAAATATAATTAGACACAATGATTCATAAAATATGGAAATGTGCTATGGTGGTTAAAAGCACCCGTTTTATAGTCAAACTATAAGCTTTGAATCCATCTTGTTACTTAATCATGTTGGTATCAAGGCTCTGCATCTGTTACCTGATGATGATCGTTAATACCTGCCTTTTAGAGCTATTGTAAAAACTTAGGGAGGTGAAGAAGGTATCAGCAAAGCTCCTGACTCATCCAAGGTGTTCAGTAAATGGTAACAAATTGTATTTTGCTTAGTCATCCTCAGTACCTAGTCCCTCTTTGCAGTGGATCTCAGCGATGAGTTCTCAGGGCACCTCCACAGCGCAAGGAACGTTTTCATCCTTGGAATTCAGAAGCGCGGGGGGGGGGGGGGGGGGGGGGGGGGGGGGGGGGGGGGGGGGGGGGGGGGGGGGGGGGGG
>CM052798.1:48001992-48162005 GCA_028533885.1 Nasua narica
AAGAGTACAAATTAAAGGCCCACACAACATATATTTATAGTTGTAATTTACAGAGCAAGCTAAAAAATGCTTTATCCTCTGTATAGGCAGGATGACAGCCCCCACAGTCCCTGGAACCTGTGACTCTGTTACTTTACATGGTAAAGGGACTTTGCAGATGTGATTAAGTTTAAGACCTGAGAGAGGGAGATTATCCTGGATAATCCGGTCACAGGTAATCACCAGGGTCCTAGGGTCCTAGGGTCCTTGTAAGAGGAGGAAGTAGAGTCTGAGGAAATGTGACAACCAGCAAAGTTGGAGTGGTACCGTGCCATGAGCGAGGAGTGCAGGCAGTCAGTAGATGACAGAAAAAGCAAGGAAATCGATTCTCTTCTGGAACCTTCAGGTAGAATGCAGCCCTGCTGACCCATTTTGGACTTCTGAGCCTCAGAATTGTTCGGGTAATACGTCTGTGTTGTTTTAAGCCACCCAGTTTGTGATAATTTTTATAACAGCATGAAGGAATCCATAACCCTCCTGCTTTCATAACCATGAAATATAAAACATGTGGACGAATGCTTTTATAAGACTGCATAGTGGTAGGATATCAATAATGATTGAATTTATTGATTATTTTGTGTAGTGAATGGTCTGTGAATGACCCAGTGATGTTTAAATGAATCATAAAACGAGTTCCTTAATTATTTTTATTTCATTTCACTTATTTTTCTTTCCTTTATTTCGGCACAATTATGCATTCTCTTGTTCAAAGAGCTTGTTTTTAATAGACAGGCTTGTTAAATTAGACCACCTTTCTTGAGTTATTGTAAGTTACCTTACAGTTTGGAGAAATTTGGCTCTACCAGGGCAGTGGCAACTGAATTGTCGTTAAAACTCTTAAAGAATACTTAGATTTAGAAATAAACTATCAATTTATATATTGTTTTTACATATTTTAAGGAGATTATATAGGATAAACTATTATGGCCTTAGGAAAAAAGACCCCAAGTATTTAAGTTAAGCAAATAGATTACTGGCCAATATAGATGTGTTTTCTGACATTTATAAAGTAATTTCTGGATGCATGGAGTTCTACTTAAATTCTTCTTTTTTTTTCTAATTTTTTTCAATCTTGGGATCTTAAAAGAAAATGTAGAAAATAGAAGTATTATGCTTAATGTTCTGAACACAGAACTTTCACTTCACTTGAAGTTATGGGATGACCCGGAGTGGCCAGAGTATGGTCTCAGGTTTATTTGTACACAAATCTTCATTGTTACACAAATATTTTTATCTTCCTTTTCTGATTTGTTAGTGTTTTATTGGCAGGTCACTTTGATGCTTATTTCCCATGCAGGTTATTTTAATTTGGAAAATATTTTTTCAAGAAATTTAAAAATGCTTTTTATTCTTTTAAAAATTAAGTAGCCAAACCCATTTCTGTGTTGGTGTTCTTGTACAGCTTTTGCTAACTCATTAATAGCAAGCAACAATTCATATTAAATAATGATGAGTTATTCCAAATTTAAAATTAATTACATTTTCACCAAGCATCTTGATTTGTTCCTACTTGAGGATATTCTGTCGTTTTGCTTATTTCTTTTTAGGTATCCTTTATCATGTTTAAATAAAATTGAAAATAGCATTTCATTGGCATTCCCATCATGTGCCAAGAGTGGCTTTGAGGATAAATTGGGTATATATCTTAATTAGATGTTTTAGTTTGGGTAGACCCATATAATACTGTATGTACTGTTTAAATTGTTCATAGACAGTCATCATTAACAGCCCAATTGTAACTGTATCATCTAGTAATAAATTCAAACCGTGCACTGGCTGTACCTGGCACAAAGAATACCTCTGGAATTTTGGCCAAAATCTGTCTTGAAAAAACTTTTCTCTTGCCAGCTATTTAGCACCAGTCACATAGACCTATCCTCAGTAATATTTCAAATTATTTAAATAAAATGGAAATATATTTGATATTTTCAAAAATTTTATTACTTTTATTAAATATTTTAGGAAACTATATAAGAATTCTAGGGTTCCATGTTTGTCTGGTTGCCAATGTAAAAAAAAAAATCTGTATCACGCTTTGTGCATTTTACATCTCAGTTTCCATATATACCAATTTGTTGTTAATGCAGATTGTTTAATATTGCAGAATGTTCCATAGTTTCCGTGTGCAGCTGTTGAAAATACTGCTCCAGTTTGTGAGTACCTTGAGCACCATGAGCAGGAACAGAGAAGTGAGAAAATGGATGCTTGGCATGGCTGGAAAATGATATAGTGTAAGAGACTCTAGACATTCCTTCTGTATGAGAGGGTATATTTAAGTCATTTATCTTTTCTTTTACTGAAATCCTTCCCCATACTCTGAAGCTATTTCTGTCTCAGTGTCAGTCACAGACTGTATAAACCTCCAAGTAGTAAGACATAGTGAGCTTTTATTTTGAGCACGAGGACAAGAACTACAGAGAAGTGCTTCTCTGGGGCATGGAGTTGATGAACTTTCCTCTAGGGTTAAGCATGGTACTTAGTGGGGCAACATCCCCCTTTTAGGGGATATTCTGTTCTCTACCCACAGAAATGTGTCTTACCCCTATTGCCTGCAGAAATTGATGGTAGCAACAAAGGCATAATCCCTTGCTGCAGAACAATATAATGAGCCACGTGGCGCTTCTGTGTAGGCTCACACGCACGCGCATGCGTGCGCAGGCACGCATGCACGGTGAAGAATTTAAGTTGCTCAAGCTTGTATGACTAACAGGGAGAGTTAGGATTCAAGCCCAGGTTGGCTTCACACAAAGCTTGTTCTGGTCCTCCAGCCTGTTCTCTTGAGAATAGTATTTCTACTTCTTTTTCTCATTTAATTGTCTCGCATCTTAGCCATGCCTTAGTCACTCAAAACCAGTTCGTGTTTTGCTTCTTTCAGGAAGTCCTCTTGATCACCCTTTGAACTTTGTAAATATAATTCTGATGTTACAGATAGCACATGATTTAGGCATCCTTGGGATTGTATGCTACTCTCCTCCTGATCTTTGAGGACAAGGAGGACCTTTTTCATTTCTGCATTTCTGAGACCTAACAGAGAACTTGGAATCGATTAGGAGCGGAACAAATAATTTTTAACTAAGTTAAATGGAACAATAAGAAAATCAGTCATCTTAAAAAAGAAATGTACCACCACAGGAATTCAGGAAATATAGAATCATAAGTTATGGGGATGACATACCAAAGTCACTCAAATGTCTTTAGGTTCCAGACTGATTAGCTGCTGGGATATTTTAAGAGGAATCCTGAGACAACTCCCCAGTTTTCTTCAGTGGTTGGTTCAGATATGGGCTGTTTCTTACTGTCAGCAGTTTCTTCCTGATATTTCACCTGGAGCAGTACCTCGAAACGATGTGCAGCAGCTCTGAGAGCGCGGCCATAATTGCCAAAGTTTTGTTCTGACTCCTGGGGTATATTTTAAGGTTTGAGAATATTAAACTCAGCATATTTTAAAGAACAGTATTTTTAGTTTCTTGGGGAAATGGTCCTGTTTTATTTCAGGAAACAAAAGGTGTCGGTTTAATGAGCAGTGATAGCCCCTTACTGTTTCCTCTCTGAAGATTGTCCACTAACCGTTTTCCTTTTCAAGCAGAATCATTCACTCCTTCCTTCCTCCATGTTATCCACGCCATTTCATTGAAAACACCACATGTACGTCCGTAGGCACGCACATAGACACACACAGAATGTCACATCACATAAAAATGTGATGTTATCTTATTTAAAAATTTAAAAAAAATTTTTTTTTTTTTTTTTAAAGATTTTATTTATTTATTTGACAGAGAGAGAAAGAGAGATCACAAGTAGGCAGAGAGGCAGTCAGAGGGAGAGGTGGAAGCAGGCTCCCTGCTGAGCAGGGAGCCCGATGCGGGGCTCGATCCCAGGACCCTGAGATCACGACCCGAGCCGAAGGCAGAGGCTTTAACCCACTGAGCCACTCAGGCGCCCCGAAAAATTTTTTAAAAATTTTTAAATTTTATTTCCTCTAAAGATTTTGTTTATTTAACAGAGAGAGAGAGAGAGAGAGAGCACAAGCTGGCAGAATGACAGGCAGAGGGAGAGGGGGAAGCAGGCTCCCTGCTGAGCAGAGAGCCTGATGTGGGGCTCGATCCCAGGACCCCTGAGATTGTGACCTGAGCCCAAAACAGAGGCTTAACCGACTGAGCCACCCACGTGCTGAGAAATCCTATTTTTAGATGCAGATGTAGAAAGAGATCCAAATTATAGTTCTTTAAATTTCTGAAGATTTCCTCCTGTGTGATTCTCTTCTGACTGTCCAGTACCATAGAGACTTCCAGTAAATGTTTATGAAGTATCTGAATAATCAATGAGTTAAAATGAAGTGGAGCTTGACATAAACTTGCTACTTTTGTTTCTATTGTGAATGTTATGATACATGTCTCCCTGGTACACTCGTGCAAGATTTTCTGTGAGGGGTGCACATTGGTGATGGTGCTGGTTTTGAGGGTATGCACACATCAGACTTTACCAGGCAACACCAAGTAATTTTTCAAAGTGCAGAAAAGCTCCTACCAGCAGTGTATAAAAGCTCCTATTTATTGATATACTGACCCTTGATAATGTCAGACTTCTGCATCTTTCCCAATCTAGTTGGTATGTAATGGTATTACAGTGTAGGCTTAATTTGTGTTTACATAATTACTAATGAAATTGAGCAGTTTTTCAAAATTTTTGAAATTTTCCATGTAAGACTATTTTTAGAGTAATATTAGGCTTACAACAGGATTGAGATGGAAATATAGTGATTTCTCATATTTCCTGTGCCCCCCACATGCAGAGCCTGCCTTATCAACATTACTCATCGGAATGGTGCCATTTTTTTTTTAACCAAGAATGAACCTACATTGACACATCATAATTATTTGAAGTCCATAGTTTCCCTTAGGGTTTACTTTTGGTGTTGTACATCTATGGGTTTGGACAAATATTAAATGACATATAGCCATCATCATGATAACACATAGAGTATTTGCCCTAAAAATTCTCCGTGCTCTGCCTGTTTATCCCCCAACCCTGCAGCCAAAGCCATTAATCTCTTTATTTTGCCATAGTTTTGCATCTTCCAGAAGGTCATATAGTTGGAATCATATAGTATATAGCCTTTCAGATTATCTTCTTTCACTTATTTATATGCATTTAAAGTTCCTTCATTTTTTTCAAGTCTTGATGGCTCATTTCTTTTTTGCATTGATTAATATTCTATTGTCTGGATATCCCTGGTTTATTTATTCATTTGTCTGGTTAAGGGCATCTTGGTTGCTTCCAAGTTTTGACAATTATGAAAAAAGCTGCTGTAAACATTGTGTGCAGGTTTTTGAGTGAACATAAGTTTGCATATCCTTTGGGTGGATACCAAGGAACACGACTGCTGGATCAAATGATGAGAACATGTTTAGTTTTGTAAGAGGCTGCCAAGATGTCTTCCAAAGTGATGGTACCATTCTGCATTCCCAGCAGCAACGAATGAGAGTTCCTGTTACTCCATGTCCTTACTAGCATTTGATGTTTTCAGTGCTCTGGATTTTGGCCATTATAATGGTTTGTTTATTGTTTTAATTTGCATTTTCCTAATGATCTTTTCATATGCTTATTTTCCATCTGCATCTCTTCTTTGGTGAGGTGGCTATTAGGGTCTTTGGCCCAGTTTTATGTTTTTATTTTTTTAAAGATGTTATTAGAGAGAGAGAGAGAGTGTGTGTGTGTGCAAGCATGAGTGAGGAGGGGCAGAGGGGAAAGGAGAAAGAATCTTCTGAAGAAGACTCTGAACTGAGAGTGGGGCCTGAGGTAGGGTTTGGTCCCAGGAACTCGAGATCATGACCTGAGCAGAAATCAAGAGTCAGACACCTAACTGACTGAGCCACTCAGGCACCCCTTTAGCCCATTTTTAAATTGCGTTATTTTCTTACTGAGTATTAAAGGTTCCTTGTATATTTTGGATAATAGTCCTTTATCGGGTATATCTGTTGCAAATATTTTCTACCAGTCTGTGGTTTTCCATCTAGTTCTCTTGACGCTGTCTTTTGCAGAGCAGGAAATTTTAATTTTAATGAAGTACAACTCATCGATTTTTATTTTTTCATGGATTTTGTCTTGGGTGTTCTATCTAACAAGGCATCATCACACTCAAAGGCATCTACATTCTCTCCTATGTTAACTTCTAGGAGTTTTAGAGTTTTGCATTTTACATCTAAGTCTTTACTCCATTTTGAGTTAATTTTTGTGAAGGGTGTAAAGTCTAATATTCTTTTTTTTTTTTTTGATATAGATGTTTAGTTGTATCAGCATCATTTGTTACATGCTTTCTTGGGGGAAACTTGATCCAAAACAATCTTGTTTACAAAAACTTTTAGAATTAGCATGGCTCCTTTCCCCTCCAAAGAGTACATTTTAAAAATATCTACACATTTCACAAATTTGTCCTGGGAGCCTTGTAGAAATAATCTAACTTGATGTCATTCTGTGATGAAAAGTTGAGATCCTAGAGTTGGAATAACTCACCAGAGGTCACCAACTGACTTTGTAGTCTCTTCTCACCTCCGACAGAAGGGAATTGAACGCTGATCTTTAATGCTTCTGTAAGTTCTGTCACTCCAGAGATCCATGGTTCCTGTATCCTTGAGATCAAGGCACCTACCAGTCTGGAGTGCTTTGTTCCCTCTTTGCCTCTTTGCTGTATTTGTTGTTGTTCTTTCTTTGAATGCTTCCAGAAGTTTCTTCAGATAGTTCAAAGCTGTGACCATTAAATGAAGAGGATAGAGAAAATAGCCAAAGGCTTTGTAACAAAGAAATTTACTCTATTCTGCTTGTTTGTTTTCAGTAACACACCCCCAGTTAGTGGACATGGAGGTAGATGCAGTCCAGCTTCATAACCATGTGACTGGCACAGAGTCCCGCATTTGGAAGGGCCCAGCTCTTGCTTTAATGCTTTGCTCATGCCTTGAAATTCATAATCGTTTTTGAACTAGGAGCCCCATATTTTCATTTTCAGTTGACCTCACAAAATAATGTAGCTGGTCTTGGGTACACAGTTTGTATGGAAAGAGGCACATGGCCCTTAGGAAATCTGTAAGATGAGGAATGGAATACAGCCTTGGTTCCCCATCTTGTATGGCCTTAGGCAGGATTCTTAAACCCTCTGGATTTCTTTCTTTATTGAGAATATATTGATGACAGAGCTTATGTATATTGGATATTTTCTTTAAAAAGTAATTAACAAATATCACTGCAGTAGCTACCATGTGTAAAAATAGAATTAGTGAAGATAAGCTAGTGGGTTTTGTAATCAGTTTTGCTAGGTTCTTATCTGAGCTCTGTAATTTACCAGTGGCGATGCCTTGGGTAGGTTCCTTAAACATTCTTTGTGACCCATCTGGAAATCATAGGAGTGCTGTTAATGTCAAAAGAGTGAATTGTAATTTCTCAGCATGATGCTTGGTATATAGTATTCATTCAAATGTTAACTGTTACTGCTTGTAAGAGAGATACCCAAACTCTTTTAAACCATGCGTGCTATAGAAAATAATCAAAAGGATCTTTTGTAGAGAAAAGGTTGGGAAGACATAAGAACAACATCACAGTGAAGGACATGAAAGCCATAAGCTACAGACTAAAACGTGTGGCCTTGTCAATGTAAATTCCGCTTAGCATTCACCTTTGGGTCCGTCAGTGTGTCCTTGAGAAGGGATGATCTCTTGTCAATATGTTCTGCGTAGTTAATTCTGGTGTACTGTTTTACATAGTTTTACCTTTATAGTAGAAAGCCGTGAGCACAGCTTCTCCATGATGTGTGTAAGCTTACTGTCTTCAGTTTTATATTCTCAGCACCTCATTAGAAGAACAAGTCTCCTTCAGTTATAATTTACCTCATTAGTCACCCCAAAGTGAGTAAGGGGCTAGGATAAGCTCTGAGAGGGAAGTCCAAATTCTTGCAAAATTTTTCAGGATGGTCCCAAGGTGTAGTGCTGTGAATAACCAAACTGAAGGAAAATGAGACTCTTTTGTTTTGTTTAAAAGACTTATCCTTCCTCTCGATTTCTGTATCCCAGCTGTGGACTGAGCTGTAGTCCCTTAAAATGTATATATATTAAAGCCTTAATCCCCACTCTGGTGGTATTTGCAGAGAGGGCCTTGGGGAGGTTATCAGGGTTAGATTAGATTGTAATGATGGGGCCCTCATGATGGGGTTAGTGGCCTTGTAAGAAGAGGAAGAGATTCTTCTCTGTACAGGTCACATTGAGGTAAGGCCCTATGAGGGCACAGCAAGAAGGTGATCTTCTGTAAGCTAAGAAAAGAGCCCTCACCAGAATCCAGCCAGGCTGGCACTTCCACCTCAGGCTTCCAGCCTCTAGTACTGTGAGAAAAAATTGTGTTTAAGCTACATAGTCTATGTGTTTTTTTTTTTCAAAGATTTTATTTATTTATTTGGTACATAGATAGCGAGAGAGGGAACACAAATTTGGGGGGGCAGGGGCGGGTGGGAGAGGGAGAAGCAGGCTTTCCACTGAGCAGAGAGCCTGATGTGGGGCTTGATTCCAGGAACCCGGGGATCGTGACCTGAACTGAATGACTGAGACACCCAGGCACCCCTAGTCTGTGGTATTTTGTTATAGCAGCCTGAGCTAACTAAGATGAACCCTTTTGTCAATTTTCTTCCATCATGTGTTTTTATTTCCCTATCCTCATTTGGATTGATGCTCTCTGAGCACTAATTGATTAATTAATTACTAGAAAGATTCAGGAAAAAATTGAGTGGATCCTCCCGCATAAGAGTTATCAGGAGAGTATTTTCCTTGCTGCTGTGAGTTTCATAAACTGTGTGTCCTGAAAGACATGTTGAAATCCTAACTCCCTGTATCCATCAATGTGACCCCATTTGGAAATAGGGGCTTTGCAGATGTAATCAAGATGCTATCATCCTGGAGAAGGGTGGGGCATCTAATCCAATGTGACTTGTGGCATTGGTGGCTCAGTGGTAGAATTTTTACCTGCCAATGTGACTTGTCAATGAAGAGGAAAGTGCCACGTGAAGACACAGACAAGTGGGGGAATGCCTTGTGACGACAGGCTGATATTGGAATGAGCCAGCTGCAAACCAAAGAATGCCAAGGACTTGTGGCCACCATCAGAAGCTAGAAAGAGGCAAAGAAGTATCTCTCCTGGCATCTCAGAGGGAGCAAGGCCCTGATGACATCTGAATTTCAGACTGCTAGCTCCCAGAACTGTGGAGAGGACATTCCTGTTTTAAGTTACCTGGTGTGTGGCCCTTTGCTGTGATAGCCCTAGGAAACCAGACACTTGCCTTCTCTCATTCAAACAGCTTTTTATTCCTATTTTCAGCCTCTTCTCTGTGATTGTCAGCAGCAGAGTTGCCTTCAAAGCAAGTGAGTAACAGGCCTGAGGACCCATGAAGTCCTAGACATTTGGTTTTGTGGAATAAAAGGTCACCTGGAGAAAAGAGCTGCAGTGGGGATGTAATCCATGCCAGATGCTATGTGCTCCTCCAGGCCTCACACACTCTTTCTCTTGTTAAGAACCCAGCTGACCAGGGGTGCCTGAGTGGCTCAGTCGTTGAGCGTCTGCCTTCGGCTCAGGTCATGATCCCAGGGTCCTGGGATTGAGCCCCGCCAGGGCTCCCTGCTCAGCAGGAAGCCTGCTTCTCCCTCTTCCACTCCCTCTGCTTGTATTCCCTCTCTCATTGTCTCTGTGTCTCTGTCAAATAAATAAATAAATAAATAAAATTCTAAAAAAAAAAAAAGAAGAACCTAGCCGACCACAATGAGCAAAACGTACATGTATATTTGATGGCATATGGGAGGTGATTGCAGCCTGTTTCTTGCCTAGTGTGTGATGATCAAAGGCCACAGTGTGTTTGTGTCAGGTGTAGAGGGAGGTGTATAAACTAGAAAGGACTGTTTATAGCAATTTAAATTCCTTTAAATGCCTTTGATTTATGGACTCTCACCCTCAGTGGCATGCATGCTCTTCTAAAGACTTTTTATTGAAATACTTTATTTTATAATTATGTATGAGGAAAGGATTATGGAGTATATTTAAATAATCATTTAAAATGTGAGTCCGGCCTCTCCCTCCCAGACATGCAGAAATAAATATTCATTTGTTTTTCTTTCCAACACAAGGGGGCAGCATTGCCGCACCGCTCATTTCCCGTAGGCCTTGCTAGGCTATACTTTCTGTATGTTTAAACACACACACAGCACCTCTTTCAAATAGAGAATCATTTGAGCGGTGCACAAAGGTAGACCCAGGCTATTTATCAGTCACATGAAATTCGTTTTAATGCTAGTTTCGAAACCAGTACCCTTTGATGAGCCTTCCCACAGATTTTATACATTTTATATTTGCTTCATGGTTTCTGAATCCGTAACCGTCACTTCTGAAAAGAAGACTAGGTAGTATTGTCTTTTGTAGTGTTGACGTGTGGTAATTTTCTAGAAATCTGAATCCACTTCAATGGAATTTTCAGTCATATTTCTGGAAAGTGGATAGAGTACCAGGCGATAGGCCTGTTTGACACACAGAACGGTAAACTTCCTGTAAGATATAACACAACATGTCTGCAAGAGAGGAGGATCACTGCCAAGTTCTCTGGCAAGTCCAGACACGTGAGTGCTCTTGGGGATGGGGAGTAGGAGGGCAAGGGTAATACTAGTCGCAGTAGTCCTAGTAATAATACTAAGAAAAAGTACTATGTTTTTGGTTACTTGCTGGATCTTAGATCCTTTATTTGCTTAACTTATTATTTTTAATACTCTTGTAGAGTAGGATTTTTTTACTCCCCTTCTTCTAACAAGAGCTTCACCCCTCCATTCACAAAGCTAACTGGCATGGCAACACTGACTGCTTTCCCCCGACTTCACATCGCCTCCCCATCAACAGGGAAAGAGATGGAATTCAGTGATTTGATGAAAAAAAAATCTGGTTTGATATTAAGATTTCTTCATTCCCTACCCCTTCCACTTCACATGTAGGATTTAGTCTAGTCTATTGTTATGGTTAATTTTTTGTGTCAGTTTGACTGGGCCAAGGGATGTTCAGATAGCTTTAAATATGTTTGTTTGGTGAGTCTGTAAGGGTGTTTCTGGGAGAGATTGGCATTTGAATCAGTCCACTGGGTGGAGAAGATCACTCACACCAGTGGAGGTGGACATTATTCAATATTTGGAAGGCCTGAAGAGAACAAAAGACTGAAGGGTGAATTGCCTCTCTGAACTGTGACGTCTCTTGCTACCCTCGTTTATGAATATCCTCACTCCTGGTTTTTGGGCCTTTAGACTTGGATTGCCAATTTTATTAGCAACCCCCCCTGGTAATCAGGTCTTCGGGCTCAGACTGAGATTACACAATTGGAAATCTATATTTCTTTCCCCTTCTTCTTCTTCCCCTTCTCCTCCTCCTTTTGCACACACACATACCCATTCAAAAAATAACGGCCATATTTTAAAAATTTACACTACTTGGTGGCAAGGGGAGCAGCCTCTGACACAGAGCCCTCTGCAGTTTGAAGCAGTGCCCATTGAGGCCACTGGGTGTCTCTAGAAGGCTTGAAGTTTAGAGAACTTCAAAGAACAGGCTCTGTCTAAACCATTGAGCCTTGTGCAAATATACAATCATAATGTCTCCCTTCTCTGAACCCAGCGTCCACTTGATCCATGCCCTTTCCTTTGAACTTAGCTAATTAGTTCAAATCGATAAACCTTTCTTGAGCACCAAATGCATACTGGGGAAACATTCATTCATTTTGAAATGTGCACTGTGCTAGGCACTGGATATTCAGCAGTGAACAAAGTGAACTAATCCTTTGTCCCCCAGAGTTTTTATGGTAAGATTGATGGTAAAGACACACATGTGGAATGTTTGCTAATAACAGCAAAGAAGAGAAGAAGAAAAAGAAATCCGGGTGAAAGGTCACAGAATGAAGGTAGCTGCTATTTTAGATGAAATTAGCTTGAAGGCTTCTTTGAGAGGGTGAAAACTGAGCAAAAACTTGAGTTAAATAAAGGACTGAGCCATATATCCATCTGGGAAAGTCAGTTCTCAACAGAGGGAACAGAAAATGAAATGCCTTGAAAGGTGAAAGTGTGCTTATTATGTTTGAGACACGAGCTGGAAGACCGGGAGAACCATGCAAAACTGATGGGTTTCCTACATAAACTCGTGTCTACTCTAAGAGGTAATATCTATTATAACATCATGATTTTACAGCTCCTCTCTTAAAGTGTCCATAATAAGAATGATGGCAGTAATTAATTTCTTCCTATTTGCTGTGTGCTAGGATAGTCCTTTCAACCCTAACAAAGAAATATAATTATCTCCTGTTATTCAGAGAATCTACATAGCCTTCCCACGGTACCCCATCTAGGAAGTTGGGGAGACAGCCCCTTGGTCTTGTTTGGAAGTGCGGGCTGCACGGTGACTCACTGGGAAGACGAGTGAGTGAAACATACATAATGGTGTGACAGGCTTATGGAGAGCTACCAAGAGGGGATGGCGTGTGACTCGTGCCATGGGGGGTGAGGATGAGTTCCTTAGGGGAGCAGGAGATGGGGGTGGGAGTGGAGAATCTCCTGGCAGAAAGAAAGGCGTGAAGGCTCGGAAGAGCATGGTTTGTGCAGGAAATAGCGAGCAGTTAGGCGTGGTCGAAGAATCTGTAGCACTAAGTGTAATAGATATGTTCTTGTGCCCACAAGTGCCGAGGAGGATCGGCTCCTGTGATAGGGGACACCTCCTAGCCATGGCTGGTTGGGGAGAGATGGAGCCCTCACTCGAATGCAGCAGAACGTGTCTTACTAGGGACATACGGGTTGTGTGGCTGGGCCCAAACAGATGAGTTGGTTGAGTCTGATTCTCTCTTTTAAGACTTGGAAGCAAGGATGCCAAGACTATTGCTCCCCCATAGATGGCCCTGGAAGAGGGAGCTTCTCCAAATTGGGGTGCTCAGGAAGTTATTTGAGGCCATGTCAGAACTGCTTAAGAAGCTGTCTTTAGGAGGAGAACAATAAAGCAAGCGCAGAGGTGAGGGAAGATGGAGCATCCCGAGGTCTGTGAAGACCTGGAGACAGTGGCCCTTCATTTTCTGCCGCCGCTGCCATTCCCAGCACATCAGGCCTCCTGAGGCAGGTCTGCTTCCTGTCCGGGATGCCAGAGATCTCTGTATCCTGAGGTTAGGGGGATCCTATGATTTATGATCCTGAATGGCAGTTCAGAGAGTCAAAGTGGGTGCTGTAAGTAATTGCAGGCATAAGATGGGAAGTCGCAGGGATAAACTAGGATGTATGCAGTCGAGGTGGGACGTGTTCAAAAACTTGCTCCCTGTGAAATAAGGATGACGGCAGTGGCAACAACAGACCAAAATTGGATTTGTAAGGCTTTCCAGTCTCCGTGGCATAAATACTCCTACCATGGCTGATCCTAAACTCCCAATGCGGTCTCAACCGGTTTGAAAAAGTCCTGAAATTCAACCATCAACATTCTCAACCTGTGACAAGCCAGTTGCACCACACCCTGGATGCCAACTGCCCTCCCTAAAACACTCTCTCCCCTTGGGTCCCCTCCTTTGTATTTGTACCTAGGCTTTTGAGCGGACCGGATCCTTGCCACTCCAAATGCGAAGACTAGAAAAGTAGTGCATTTGATCTTGCGACTGGAGGCGGTGGGAAGTCTGGCTACAACCCTCCCTTCCAGCTCCTTGTCCGAAGCGTCCTTTTCCCTTTCCCGTGTGCCCAGCGCAGTGAGGAATACACAGGAGTCAGTAAACAGCCCCTGTGTTCCTGCTGCAGGTGTGACCCATGGGCTCCCCAGCGGGAAGGTTTCCCAGCCGTGGTTTAGAGATTCCCAGCCCGCGGTGGGAAGGCACCTTTGTGACAGCAAACACAGCTTCTCAGGGCATCTGGAGCCTGGGGCACTGACATTCTCACAGAGATCTGATTGTTCGGAACACACTAACCCTTGTCAAACCACAGCCTACCACAAACAGAAAATGAAGTTTATTACTTCAGTTATGGGACGGTCTTACCCTATAGCCAAATGGGTACTGTCTGATCAGTGCTTCTCCAGAAGTTTGTTCACAGTGCCCTGAGGCAAGTGTTGCCAGACTGGTCCTTTGTTTTTAAAAGGACACCATCTTTACCTTTCCCAAACTGGAATCTTCCAATCTGTTGTATAAATAAACCGATCACCTGAACTTATTAAGTCTAGATGGTGCAGAATGTGTTCTTGCTGGCAATCTAGATTTTTCTTTTCTTCTCTCCACCTTTTTAGTCCTATTTTTGCTGAGAGATAAAGATCCGTATACATTCTTGGAGATGGGTGAAATAGCAGAATTCAGTTTCTAACGGTTTTCTAAAAGCAGATTTCCTTGTTTTTTGAGAAGAGATCCGACTAGAAGACATTTCTTCTGAAAATGCTAGATGTGTTATTGTTAAGTGACTGAGATTGCACCTTTAATGGGACAGAATTTATTTTAAGTCCCACATGTGTGCTCATGAACCACACACACAGTCTTTCCCAGTGGTTCCCAGCTAAAATGAATCAAGCCAAATGCCTTGTACTACCTGGTACAACCACTTTCCTTTTTAAGTGAATTGCTCAAATAGTTGTTTATTTACAAAAGTCTTCCCAGTTTATGTGCTGACCAATAAAATGGTTAAATAGCAAAAATTTTTCCAAGAGAAATCATTCCAAAGTACTATAAAAATCAAGGTATGAAATCATACTTGTAACTCAAGGCACCAAGTGCCAGCTTTCAGTAGACGTACCTTAGATTCAAGATCAAGATTTATCACTCTTGGTACTTTGGGTTGTGACAAGGGAAATGAACTTTTATAAACCCTCATGTGACAATCAATACACCACAAAATTCTGTGTGGGTACAATGTGTTCATTAACGTCCTTGCTAATGTTAAATGACATGAGTCTAAACGTAGTATATATAAAGTTGTTTGTGTTGTTGTTCGTAGTATATATATAGATGTCTGTGAAAACATTGCTTAAAATTCTGAAAAAATAAAAATCCTACATATCTAATAAATGAGCTTGGTTTAATTTCAGACAGATAATGGATTGCTATCAGACCCCTTAAAACCATGTTGTAGAATATATTCGCCGCTGTGGAAAGGGATTCAAAATATATTGCTAAGTAGTGAAAACTAGTTACAAAACTTTATAACATTTTTTACATGTAGGTATGTCTTTTGTTTGTGTGTGTGTATATGTGTGTGTGTGTGAGACTAGAAAAATATATATACCAACATGATCTGTTGGCAGTGGTTGTACCTGGGTTGAATGATTCAAGTCATATTGCTTCATTTCCTATTTACATTGTTTATTGTGTTCTCTTTTACTGCCTTGAGCATGCTTGACTATTTTCATTAAAGGAAAAGTCATCCTCAGTGAGTTTTCTGGATTTTGATGGGGATAGTCAGAGGTAATTAACTATAAAATGCAGGCATACCTACATACTAAATTTATGGAGCAGGGACATCTGAATAATTCATTAAGTTCATGCCCTTTTATTTAGGGATGGGTTTTAGAAAGGTGAGCAAAAGTAACATAGAAGAATGAGAACACCTTGGATAACAGGAATTGATGCCTGCTTAAAGAGTTAAGGCATCTCATTCCCCCATGGTGCAAGAAGAACAAAGCTTTTACTGTACTATTAATTAGAATTCAGCTTTGCATAGTCTGTGGTTACAAACTTCAGTGAAATTGGTGCAGGATCCTATTCTCAAAGGGTTACAAAGCACATATTGTTGTCAAAGTAGATCGAGTACAGAAAGATGGCATCCTTGAAATAAAAAATACACTTTAAATGGGGCAAACCACATTAGACACTTTAATAGGTTTAAATGTTAAACAGTGATGATCATTTCCAGGAATCTTGTCAGCTTTTTTTTTTTTTTTTACTTAAAAATGAATGTATTTCCCATAAATCTAAGACAGCATTTTTTTTTAACAGTTTATCTGATGGGGGAAAAAAATTGAACTGGATTATAAATACTACCAATCATGAGGGATCCCAATTAATGGATCAAGGTAACTGTGCATAAATTTCTATAAAGCAAATATCATATCTTATTCGAGTTCTTGGCATACTGCCTAACACATAATAGACGCTCACTGAGAAAGTATGCATACTTGATAGAGCTTGAAAATGTGCTTACCTGAAGTTTCCAATCTGTGCTTGCCATTGAATAGAAACACATGAAAGAAGGTATAAAAGAGACCAGTAACTTGGGTTCTAATCATGGCTCTTTTATTATTTCAATGTGACTTCTCTTTGTGGTTCCAGTTACCTGTTTGTTAAAAAGGGGATTGGACTAGATTAACTTGTAGGGGAATTTCTTTCATATTTAAGTATATACTGTTCAGCAGGATCCCTCAGGGCTCTTTTTTTTTCCCCTTCCTCTCCCCATTGCCAAAGCTCATGTATTTATTAATGTTTTCCACAGATGCTCCTTGAATGTCTTCTCTGTGTGTTAGGCATTGTGCTATGTCATACAGAATAGGCCTGCAAACAAGGCATACACAGTCCCTGGTCTTGGGGTTCCTTCTTCCAATGAGGGAGTTGTGTGCCCTCCTACTTGACTGACTACATTTAAAAAATTTTTACTCATTGTTTAAAATCTGATCTGTGGTCATGGGAAGCTTTCTTACTGGGAAATTGTCATCAGAGGGCTCTCTTTGATGAGATGAGTGAATTCAGAAAGATTAAACTCACAATTTGTATTTCCTTGTTAACGCTGCGAATAGACTAGAACAATGACAAATTTAGGGTTTCTAGCTTTTTAGTGACATAGTGGGTATACCTCACATTACAATGTAGATATATGTTCAAAATGCAGGTTATAAATTGTATTTCATAAAAAGTCATATTTTCAGCGTACCAGAGTAAACGAATGATGAGAAGGAATGTTTCAGTGACTTACAGTGAAGGTATATTGTCATGTAATTATGACCCCACCTACATTTTTCTTTTACTATAAAATTATTCTTAATGCAGATCATCTCTGTACTTGAATAAAATGGGAGCAATTAGACTAAAATAATCATAGTCACATTTTGGAACAGCAGAGATCTTTTTATTACTTTGACCTAATTGTGAATATACTAAAATATTCCCTCTAGTTTTACCTAGGAAACATCTTGCTTTCTCAGGGAAGTCAGGATAGGCCAGTTATGCTGTTGTAACAAAAAACTCCAAACTTGCAGAAGCTAAAACACAGATTTTTTTTTTTTTTTGCTCATACTACACATGCATCTTGGATATCGATGAGCTAGATGCAATTAGATTATAATCCTTCTGGGACTTAGGCTGACAGCAGCCACCATCTCCAACATCTTCATGAGAAGTGCAAGAGGACAAAGAGAGCTGAGGAAGGTCTCACTCTGGCAAGGAATTGTTTAGTTACATTGTTACCAGTCCATTGTTCAGAATTAGGCACATGCTACATATTCTCACAAGGGGGTGGGGAATTGCTGTCCTACCATCTGCTTAAAATGAAGACACCTGGGATACTTGATGAGTAACACTAATTGTTGCCATACACAGCATGAAAGGCTTGTTTTCAGGCATTAGCTCTCTTTATTTGCTAGGGAATCAATTAACTGTTGGTTATCCCAGCCACTTGTTTAGTTGAGAAACTATTTTTAAAAAATATCAAAGCACCATCTTTCTTGAAAAGATCTACAGTGTTATGTTATTTATTGCTGAAATTTTATCAATATCTTCAAAATTTAGATTTATGACAACCTTTACAGGGATGTATATTTCTACACTCTTGCCCGTGGGTTTTAATCAACTTTATTACTGTGAGTCTCAAAAGCATTTAAACAAAAGAAGTAACTTTAGCTTATAGTAGAGGGTTTTTTTTTCTTTAATTCTTCTTTTCCCCTTTGTTTTCATCAGACCCTTTCATAGTTTTGCTTTGCATTGCTATTTCAGTATTGTTCTACGACAGTACTCTACTCGTATGCATACTAATTTTTCATTCTAAGGCACTTCTGAGTTGGAGCAGATAGGACTTTGTCAGAAAAGCATTTTAGACTCACAAGATTTTTAAATATCAATTTCCAAGGTTCATTTCATTATTCAACTTTCTTAGGTAAAGTAGTAAGCAATGTATGAATGCCTTTTACTTTACATTTTCAAACCGAAGCATCATTTTTATTTTTATTTATTTTGAATTTATTTTTAAAGATTTATTAATTTATTTTAGAAAAAGAGTGCACACACACATGATTGGGGAGAGAGGCGGAGGGAGAGGGAGAGAAGCTGACTCCCTGGAGTGGGGAGCCTGGACCCCAGGCTTGAACCTGAGATCATGACCTGAGCCAAAACCAAGAGTTAGACGTCTAACCAACTGAGCCACCCAGGTGCCCCTAAAGCATCATTTTTATGCGCTAATGATTTTATTCATTTATTCATTTGCTCATTCAACAAATCTTAATTGTATTCTTAAGTGTAACAGGCACTCAAACTGATCTAACTATATGGATATTACTAAAAATGTATGAGGAGTTACAAATGACTTTCTAAGGAGGTTAGCCATGCTTTAAGGGTCATAAATGACCCTTCTTTCAAAACAAACCTAACAATAGAACATGCACTTTGGAATATGTCCAGTGGCAGGGGCTAAGTCTAGTTTTTTCTTGTGAGGCTTTGCAGAAAAGTGATATATATACATTTGGAGGATTATTAACTAGCAGTAATGGTATGATATGTTGCTGTTAAATATTCTGGGATCCATTCTTTATTCACTTAACCAGCCAAAAGTGACTATGAATGTGGGCTTTACACTTTGGTAGAAATTTAGAACATAAAGATCATTAAGACACAAACCATGTTCTCATGGAATTCACAGCCAACTGGGAAAAATAGATATGTTAATGTATAATTAACAAGTATATAATGTAATAGATTTTATGGTAAAGTTACCTACCGAGGACAATGGAAATACCAAGAAGTTGTGGAAAATCAACCTGGAGGTGTCTGTGAAGTCTTCCCAGAGTCGGGTAATCAAGTGACATTTACTGGGGTTCTGAGTGGAATTTTCTTGCCGGAGAGGAGGGAGAAGAACTTTGCAAGCATAACAAGCAGCATGAGTGATTAAATGCATGGAAGTGTGAAAACGTGCAGCTGGAGGGCTGAGTACATGGGTATGAAGAGTGTTGGGAAGCGTTGGCAGGAGATGAGACTGAAAGAAAGCCCAGGGCCAGGCAGAACAGGGTCTTGGCTTGGGTTTGCCACAGAAGAATATATTACTTTTTTAGGATCAGAAAAGGAGAAGCATTAGCTAAAGGGATTGGAATTTATCTCCTGTGTGCCTGGGATCTTGAAACTGATAAAGCAAGAGCATAACAAGGCTAGGTTGATCTATTCAGGAAGATAAAGTATTGTAGAGGCAGACAGAAGGGGAGAAATTAGACATTGTGAGACCTGGTGCGCATGGGACTTAAATCTTGGCTTCATCTGCTTTATTCTCTAGTGACTAGAGTCTTGGCCATTGAGATAGGTGACTAATTCTTGTACTTTAATTTATAATATTATGACTATGTGCATAGGAAATGGCAGCTGGTCCTTTAATAATTTGATTGCTTTTTCTACATAAAACATCTCCATTAAATTTTCTTTCAAGTACCAATGCATTTGTTAGAAAGCAGCAGACATGTTAATAGCATCACTGCTTTCCTCAGCTATGAAAATCTATGTGGTACTGGTTACTTATTTAGGCATTTCTATTAACAGATAGCAGTAGGTATCCTGGGGAGATTTCTAAGGGAATCATTTCATGCAGACTTACATGCAAGAACCCATCAGTGAATAAAGGCAAGAGTTGATCGCACACATGTAGCCACCGGCAGAGTTGGGAAAATGATATGTAGGTGAAGTGATATGAAAGTGCTGACAATGACATTTATTCCAATTATTTTAAAGGGAGAGTGTGATAGGCCCTGACAGTGTTCAGAGAGGATGCTGTTAGCTGTTTTTGACAAACCAAGAGAAAAATGAGGGGGAATGATTAGTGCCAAAATTGACTAACTCTAAATAATCATCTCCAGAAAATGTCTGAGCAGGTGTTTTGCTGAATTCCTGTAGCTGTAACAATACATAATTTGAGAGATTCTGGAAATGAGCATCTCGATCAATAACAAAACAAAGTAGGTGATCATCCCACTTCCTTTGGACTTTTAAATGCATTGTCTTGTATCTTGTGAATAGAAAAGCCATTATCTGTGTTACCAAGAAATTGCCACTATTGTTGCTTCTCTCTCTTAGGAAATCACACTATTCTTTCTGGCTGGGTTAGGTAGAGACTCTGGTACAAAAAACAAAATGAGACAAAACAAATTTGTTAAAATGTTCTTAGTGTACATTTGTTGGATTTTCTGTGGATTTTCTATAGAAAATGCATAGGGGTTTTTTTTTGTCTTTGTGATTATGCATTTATTATAGATCTTGAGTTCTCAGGAAATCCATGTATCTTTACCTTTTGAGCCTCAGGGCTATTTTTTTTCCCTGCAATGTTTTATCAATTTAAAATTATTTGAGAAGAGGTGTGATAAACCTAAATATTTCCCTGAAGAAGGGACAGTTTATCATTTTCTAGATCAGTCTGTCTGGGATTGAAACTAGCATTGGCCAAAGAATGATGATATTCTTCGACTAGTGTCTGAGGAAGTAGATAAGGTAGAGTCACCTGAAGGTCTTTTATTTACCTAAAGTAGCGCAAGTGAAGGAAAAAGTATAGGGATCATACCCTATCTAATATACTCTGATTAACTGACTTTCTACATGGCTCTTTCTAGACAGTATTTTCAATTTTTTCCCTTATTTGTATGAATTGTGCTATAACTTACTAGTCGTCTTACCTTTTCCATGAAGAGAAGAAAATAATATACTCTATTTTTAACTTCTTTAGGGCCAAACACACATTGAATGCCTACGTTGCATCGTGTGTAAAGTTGAATGTGACAAATTGTTGTCTTAGAGAATTTTTAGTCTAGCAAATATTTTGTCTTGTACATTCTTTTGATTGCCTTTAGGTAAAGTTCTAGGAGCAAAGTGTTCATTTGGCTGAAAAATGTGCCCCTCCCATTTCTGTCAGGAAAACCCAAGGCTAGCTAGCTTTCAGCATTAGCTAATGACAATATTGGAAAAAAAAATGTCGCCTCCAGAACGATGCCCCTTTTCTCATTAATTAGAAAGCCACACAGAACTATTCTTTAAGATAGCCCATTTCCACATTACTAAAGTATAAGTGGATGGGTGCCAGAGAAATTCTTCAATTCATAGATAATTATGAATGGGTATATGTTTCCTAAAGTAGGTATTCAAATGCAGTGACTATTTTTATATTTATATCTATGTTTTTATGTATAAAATATTAAACATATACTCTATTTTATAGAGTAATTGAATTTTAGCAAAGACATTCTAGTGGACAAAGAACTTTGAAGAGAGACAGAGCTGGGTTTGAATAAAGCCTTCAGGAATGACTACATTTCAGCTTTGAGTATCTTACCTCTCAGAACATGAGTTTCTTTCGCTGTCCAACGGGAGATAAAAATACATATTGTAGAAGTGCTGTAAGATCTGCAAAGCTACTAGAACACAGTAGACACTTAGGAATTCGCAGCTATTTTCTTTTTTTATTTTGTTGGCTTATGTATATTTTGTAATGAATATTGAAGTTCTATTATGAGCAAAAGATTGCAGGAAGATATTGTGGGAGGGACACAAAGAAACAAAATAAGATCTCTGTCTGAAGTAGCTTGCCATAGTTTAGATGGGGAGACAGACCCATTCCCACATCAGACAAACCTGAGACAATCCATAAAACACACAAAACAACACAAAACCTGTATGGGGCAGAAATATAGTGCTGGAATAATTTTTATGTCACGAAGATGGAAATTCATTTTTTTTTTTACGAAGATGGAAATTCTTTATCATCATTGCCCTCCCACCCAATCTCTACTTAGAGATCTAGATGTAAGAGGATACATTCTTGTTGTTTAAAGGCTTAATTTTTTAAGAGTAATTTTAGGTTTACAACAAAATTGAGAAGGAAGCAGAGAGATTTCCTATATACTCCCTACTCCCACAATACATAGCCTTCTCCATCATTAACATCACTTGCCGGAGGAGTACATTATTACCAAGGATAAACCTGCATTGATGTATCATAATTACCCTCCAGAAGTTTATAGTTTACCTCAAGTTTCACTTTTGGTACATTCTATGGGTTTGGACAAATGTATTATGACGTCTATCCATCATTATAATATTGGTGTATTTTCGCTGCCCTAAATGTCTTCTGTCCTCTGCCTGTTCATCTCTCGCCCCACTGATCTTTTTATTTTCTCCATTGTTTTACCTTTTCTAGAATATTATGTAGTTAGAATCATACAGTTTGTAGCCTTTTCAGGTTGGCTTCTTTCATTGAGTAATAATTATTTCACGTTCCAATAGAATACTTTTAATCAGCTCAGAGCTGTTCTTGAGAACCATTATTGGTGACTAACGTATCCAACTACAGTAAATAAGACTGTGCTTGTAATTATCCTGAGTTGTTTCGATTCAATTCTATATTTAATTCTCATTATTATTTCCGGGTGGCCCTTAATCTCTAAAATTATTATCTTTAAATTGGCTCCCTCTCCAGGAAGTACTATATTCAGTCATTAGCATCATTAGAGGTCCTGAAGGTTGATCAGCCTGTACTTCCTAAATGCTGCCACTCCCTTTTTCCTGACCCAAGGCGGACATTGATCACGCCATTCTTTCCCACTGAATGCAACCTCGCAAACCTTCTTATCTCGGTGTTTCGAGCAGTCCCAGCCAAATTGATTTGACTTGACACCTGTTTGTCATTCTGTCCTAAGCATTTCTGACTTTGAGAATTCCACGCTCGCTCTCTGAACCGAAGGCAGATTTATCTAAACCCAGGAAACCTGTATTTAGGAAACTTGACCTACTAACTGTATAATTCTGCTTTTTTTTTTTTTTTTGGTTTCATTATATGCTGGAATTCCATGGTATCAGCTCCACGGTGGAATGCCCTAGTTTACTAAGTTTGGTGTGCATCACAATCACCTGAAAATGTGTTAAAGCACCTTGCTGGGTCCTGCCCTTAGGGTTTCTGATTCAGGAGGCAGCAGTCTTTAAAAACAGGCCCAGGATAGGTTTTGGGAAATATAAGCTAATGTGATGCTGGTGGTGCTAGTGATGGAAACACACTTGGAAAAGCACTGGTGTAATGAAAGGAACAAAGAATAATACACAGAAAAGCTTCTGGAGCATCATTATTGGTACTTTGACTTTGAGTAAATTTCTTAAACTATCTGGGACTGAAATTTTTCTCTATGAAGTGTTCTCTAGAAGAAAATCTGCATCATGGAATTATTTTAAGCATTACATGAGCTAATACTTCAAGTATTTAGTACAAATAATCCCTCAACAAATGTTAAATTTCCTTTTGGGTTTTTTGCACATTGTAATGGGAAAAACCAACCAACCAACCAGATCTAGCATTATTCAGTCACAATAGGGAAATGGAGACAGTGATGTATTGTTCTTGCTCTTTCTTCCAAGAAATGTTACATGTACTAATCATCAGAAACTAACTCCATGGTATTCTTACTGTATATGCTGTCTGCTTTGAATATCTTGCCTTAGGTCTTGAGGAGGAAGTTATACTCTGTTTAAATTTGGGAAGGTGGACAAAAGGTAACCTAACAAGGAACTGTGCACAAAAGCTGAGGAGCCACACTGAGGCTGGAATTTCCCTTTTTACAGGGAGCACTTAAAAATGAATGTGATAATGTCTCTAATAACAATTTTTAGATCCTCCAAGGGAGTATACTATCCGAATGTATGTACCTACTGGATTGCATTGCAAATGCAATGCTGTTTAAATTTTAAATTGGAGTTTGTTAATTTACATGAATTACCCTGCAAAATGCTAGGTATGAACATTTGCATCTTACAGGCAGGGAACTGAGAAACAAAGCTGGAATGAATTACCCTATGATGATGAAGAAGCTGGCTTACGTTAGATCTCAAGGCACAGACTTCTGATAAATAATTCATTCTCTTAGGTCATTCTCCTACTTGATTGTTCTTCAATTTACCAGTGGATTAATTTGTTTCCACAGAAGTATTTTCACATACAGATTTTTATAGATTGCTGTATTTTTGTGCTTAGTAATCTTAATAAAAAACACCGAGAGTACTGTTTAGGAAATGTAATGTTATCTGTGGCAAACTAGTTCTTAATTATAATGCAGCATTTCTGGACAATATAAATGATAGCTTAGAATTGAAAGGAGAATTACTATGCTTGCCACAAATCTCCTGAAAAAAAGGCTCAATGTTTTCAATACTGAGTCATTTAGAATTTTCTACAGATTTAAGGGTCTCTCATCTTGGCATCTCATTACTTTATATATATCTGGATTCTTAAGAGGTATTCTTCAAAATCCCATTAACCATCATCACTTTAATAAATATTTTTGGCCGTCTAACTCAGTTGTATTTGAAACATTTTGCTACTTTTTATCATCATCATTTTCTTCATCGCCTTCCTCTAATATTTACTGAGCTATGAAAAACTGAATATCAAGTCCAAAAAACATTTTGATTACTTCACCGAAGTGAAACTCCTTATCAGAACCATGCTCCAGAAAAGGAGAGATGATTCCCACATCCTGGGTCTTCCCACCTCAGGGACTTATAAGGCTCCTTGGACAGTTACCATCCCCCAAAGTGCGTGCTTCTCATTTTGAAATGAAAAGAAAGCCCTCTCAGCATATAGTACTCTGTACAGATTGCCTTCCTGCCTTTGGCGGAGCTCCTGTGTCTCCTGTGAATCATTCCTCTGTACACAGTGTTACCATTGTGCTGTCTGAAAGAGCGAGTCCCACTGGGTGGTGGTGCGGCAACTCCATCGGGGAAGGTCACAAGTTCATGTCTGCTTGCCTTCTGTCTAGCGAGAAGTGTTTGGGTTAAGCCATAGATAATTGGGATGTTCTCAGCAGATGGAAGGTTAGACTTTCAACCGTGGCCCAACAGTGGTGGCCAAAAGGCCATTAGCAGAGGAGAATTCAACACAAGTCTTAGCCTTGCCTTCGAACGTGTCTTTCAGCCTCTCTTTTCAGGACCGTAAGAATGAATTTGCTTACGGACTTGGTTGAGGTCACTGACAAGGGGACAGATGGTACTTAACGAGAACACTGGTAAGTGCTCTTACAGTTTAACTAAGTGACCTTTATGTGTTAAGCAGACATTTATTAAACACTTCCTAAATACGGGGCACTGTTTTAGGTTTTGGAGTCAGCATGGTAAAGAAAACTGAAGGTCTCTGTCCTCATGGGACTTTCATTCCAGTGGGAGGGACAAGCCACAACCAATGTTAGAGAGGGACAGATGCTGTCAGAACAAAGCTAAGTAAGGTGAGAGGGAGGCTGGGGGCACTGTGTTACATAGAATAAGTAGGTAGACCCTCTCTCAGGAGAAGATATATGAACAGAATCTGAGGAAATAGGGAGGGAACCATAGAAAGATCTAGAGAAGGAGCTTTCCAGACAGAGGTAAAAAGCAGATAGCCCCTGAGGTGAGTGTGCTTGGGCATGTGATGGGCCACATGTAAATTCAACATTTATTTAAAACAGGAACGTTTTGTTCATAAAGCTTCTACACACCTAAATAAAATACATTGGAAAATATTCTATTAAGAAAAGGTGCCATCACCATTTTAAAGTTGTGTGTACGATGAAAGCAGGAAATAATATTTTCTGCCATAAGTCTTTCCCCCGTGGAGCCATCACAGGATTAAAACAATATACTTCATACATAATGTACTGTAACTGCTTTTTTAACAACTGAAAATGTACAGAAAATGCTATTTTGACTGTCTATCTTTAGTCTTCAGCTGTTGCTGTCACGATTCAGAAATTTGGATCTCTGCCTTAAGAGGCACATTTCCTTCGCAGTAAAAAATAATCTGATGGAATCTACAGGCATAATCATAGGCTGTGATTTTAGAGTGTAATTCACCTGCTACATAGGGGGAAGGGTGTTCCTTTGTTTTTTATTTGAGTCTCATTTATGTTCTCAATATGCTTCACTTTGCATGTATATTTTTCTGAAGATGAAATTTTCTTTGGCTTCTGTGTATGGCAAACCTTGGGCATGAATTTTAGTCGGTACTGCAACCCAAATTGAATCCCAAAACGTGTCTGGAAATCCAGAAAAACTGAACCAAGAACTGGTGCTAGCACAGATTGAGAAGTGGAATTAAAGAGCACCTACATTTTCCTTTAGGGGTTGGTGTGAAGTGGCACCTTAGTGTATCTGCTAAACGTGGACCCGCATTCCAAAGAAGAGAAAAATGTAGAGATGACGCAAAAGTGGTGTCATTAAAAAGTTGGTCTCTCACTTCTAAAATTTGTAAATTGCCAAAAATAAAATAAAAATATTGGTTATAGCTAAGGTAGCACAAATAAAGCAGTTTAAAATCTGAGCCCAGAACTTGAGAATCAGTATGGATTTCTTTTTTGATTTTTAAAGATTTTATATATTTATTTGACAGAGAGAGAGACGGCGGGAGAGGGAACACAAGCAGGGGGAGTGGGAGAGGGAGAAGTGGACTCCTCACTGAGCAGAGAGCCCAATGCTGGGCTTGATCCCAGGACCCAGGGATCATGACCTGAGCTGAAGGCAGATGCTTAGCCACTGAGCCACTCAGGTGCCCCATCAGTATGGACTTCACAGGAAAACATTGTTCATAGTAATGATAACCAAGAGAAAAAAATTTTTAATCTGAGAGTCCCAAAATGTTAAGTTTCAGGGGTCTCTCTTTAGAAGCTGAAGCAGGCTAGAAATAGAATCCCAGGAGGATATTTCTATCTTTAATACTTAAGATCAGAAACAAAAGGAGATTTAAAAGGAAAATTCCTAGTTTTTAACAACACGTGAAGGTCAAATAAATTCTAATGTTGAGTTGCAAATAAATGAATATGCTAAGGCCCATGGAGCCAATGTTTTCCCTTCCAAAATTGAATTAAAACTAATAAGAGCACATTCAGACAAAATTATTATTCTTATCATTGTAAAAGATTTTATTTATTTATTTGAGAGAGAGAGAGAGAGGGAGAGAGCCCGAGTGGGGTGAAGAGCAGAGGGAGAAGCAGACTTCCCACTGAGCAGGGAGCCTGACACTGGGCTTAATCCAGGGACTCTGGGATCATGACCAGAGCAGAAGGCAGATGCTTAACTAACTGAGCCACCCAGGCTTTCCCAGACAAAATTATTTAGAAAGTAACTCAGTCGTGAAGTTACTTGGTGCCTAGGTGAAGCTAATAATTTTTGTTGCATTTTCAAATTATTTTCTGTTGTTCTAAAATATGGCATTTATAAAGAAGCAATTCTAGTTTCAGGATATAACAATTAAAGTTAGTAAGTTTTTATACAGTGGAATTTTCTTTATATTTAGGGCATATCCATATGTTTCCTTCTCGTTTTTCTTTTGCAATGCAGTATAGCAGATGAGAGCATGAGTTTAAGTTCAGTGACTTTAGATTCAAATCCTTACTAACTAGAGGTTGTTGGGTAATTCATCTTACCTTCCTCTAATTCAGTTTGTTCATCTGTAAAGGATATATTTTACTTAAAAGGGCTATTACGAGGTTTATGTGATGATAATGTGTGCAAAAGCACTTAGTACATAGTAAGCTCTCAATAAATACTAGTTATTATATCTTATCCCCCAACTTGGTCTCTCTTCTTCTGCCTTTCAGTCCCTGAAGAGAAGCCTAGAAAATATCTTTCCCTCACAACCCTCAGAAGGAACCAAGTCTGCCAACACCTTGATTTTGTACTTCTAGCTTCCAAAACTGCGAGGCGATAAATTTATGTTGTTTAAACACCTAGTCCATGGTACTTCCTTACAGCATCCCTATCAAATTAATACTGATTTTGGGATTTTGGTACCAGGAAGTGGGGTAACAAGTACTTAAAACACTTAAAATACTGCTGTAGCAGATACTTAAAAATGTGGAAGTGGGGGGCGCCTGGGTGGCTCAGTTGGTTAAGTGACTGCCTTCGGCTCAGGTCATGATCCTTGAGTTCCGGGATCGAGTCCCACATCAGGCTCCCAGCTCCGCGGGGAGTCTGCTTCTTCCTCTAACCTTCTCTCCTCTCATGCTCTCTCTCACTTTCTCTGTCTCTCAAATAAATGAATAAAATCTTTAAAAAAAAATGTGGAAGTGGCTTTGGAATTCAGTTGTGGGTAGGGACTGGAAGAGTTGTGAGTAGGGACTAGATTGCCCTGAGGAGACTTGGTAGAAATATGAATATTGACGGTGCTTCTGTTGAGGTCTTAGGTGGAAGTGAAGAGCACGTTATTGAACACTGGAGAAAAGGTGGTCCTTGTTGTAAATGGGCAAAAAACTTGGCTAAATTGTGTTCTAGTATTTTGTGATGGAAAGTAGAAATTGTAAGTGACAAACTTAGATTTTCAGCCAAGATTTCTAGGGAGAGTATTGATGGCATGACTTGGTTTCTCCTTTCTGCTTAAGTAAAATACAAGAGGAAAGAGATAAATTGAAGAAGAAATTGTTAGATAAAAAGAAACCAGGGCTTGAAAACTTGGAAAATTCTTGGCCTTTTCCTATTGCAAAAAAAAAAAGAAAGAAAAAGAGAAAATGTGTTCTAGAGAGAACATCAAGAGTGTAGCTGGAGAGCTGTGCAACTCAAGGATCCAGTCATCTCAGCAGAAGTCAGGAACAGATGTCGTTGTCTAGGAAAGATCTGTGAGGGACTCTCTTGTCTGATGGCTTGGACCCCTATGAATTGCATGGGAGACACCCAGGTTTTTGAAAAAATTTCTATCAACAGAAGCATTATCAGTTTGGATCAAAGGGAGACAGAGCCAGAATGAAAGGAAGGAAGGCTATCAGACTTCTGAGATTCCACAGGTGGGAAATAGGCTGATAGATCTATCCAGTTGCAAGCATGTATAATCCTACAAGAAAAGTGAAGAACAATCTTGAAGGTGATTCAGAGGCCAGTGGCTACTACTGACACTACAAGCCCAGAAGGCATAAGCCCAGGAAGGTGGGGCCATTTCCTCCTTGATTCCAGAAAAGATCCTCTTCCTCAGTTTTAGAGGGTAAACCATTTCCTCGGTTCTGGAGGGCAGGGCCCCCACTGCTCAGGGCTGAGGGCCCAGAGGACCAAGCACTGGGCCAAAAAAAGATTATTTTCAAGTTTCAAATTCTAATGGAATTTGTTTGAATAGGTTTCAGACTTGCTTAGGACTCATGACCCTTTCTTCTTTTCAATGTATCTCTTTTGGAATGGAAATATCTATCCTGTGCCTGTCCTACCTCAGCAGTTGTCTGTCTGGTATCACAGGTTCACAGATGAAAAGGAATTTTGTTCCACAATGAATCTTGCCCCAAATTTTACCCATAACTGATTTGGATGATTTAAATGAGCTTTTGGACAAAGAGTTGATGCTAGAATGGTAAGAATTTTGGGAACATTAAAATGGGATCAATATATTTTGCATGTAAGAAGGACATGAATTTTGAGGAGTTAGAAGATAGACAGTTATGGGTTGACTTTTGTCCCTCCCATATTACTATGTCGAAGTCCTAAGCCCCATTATCTTATAATGTGACCTTATTTGGAGATAGGATCTTTATAGACGTAATCAAGTTAAAATAAAGTCATTAAAGTGGACCTTAATCCGGTAGGACTGGTGTTCTTATAAAAGGGGAAACGTGGACACAGAGTCATGCATGAGGGAAGACAGCCCTTGGAAGGAGCCAATCCTGCTGACAGCTTGCTCTTGGACTTCTGACCTCCAGTACTGTGAGATAATAAATATCTGTTGTTTAATCCACTAGATCTCTGGTATTTGTAATACCAAACCAAATACCCTCTCCCATTACTATTACATATGTCAGAGGTTCAGCCTGGGTGTTAAAAAAGTCTAATCTGGGGCGCCTGGGTGGCTCAGTGAGTGAAAGCCTCTGCTTTTGGCTCAGGTCATGATTCCAGGGTCCTGGGTCCTGGGTCCTGGGTCCTGGGTCCTGGGATCGAGCCCTGCATCGGGCTCTCTGCTCAGCAGGGAGCCTGCTTCCCCTTCTCTCTCTGCCTGCTTGTGGTCTTTCTCTCTGTCAAACAAATAAAATCTTAAAAAAAAGTGCAGTCTCTTTAAAAAAAGTAATCTGTTTGATAAGGAATAGTTGAAAGAGCTGTAGTTATTTAGGATTATAAAGTAAAATATTGGAGGGTAGATCTTTGGAAGTCTTTATTTATTTTTTAAAAAAGGTTTTATTTATTTGACAGAGAAAGATACAGCGAGAGGGAACACAAGCAGAGGGAGTGGGAGAGGGAGAAGCAGACTTCCTGTGGAGCAGGGAGCCCGATGCAGGGCTCAATCCCAGGATTCTGGGATCATGACCTGAGGCGAAGGCAGACACTTAATGACTGAACCACCCAGGCATGCCTGAAAGTCTTTCATGTGACTTAGGCATCGTAATTCTAGGTCACAGAACTAGAACCAATGGGAGGACATCACTGGGAGTCAGACTTTAGTTTAATAGGAAGAAAAACTACTTGCTGTTTACTTTAAAAACTGGACAGAAATTAACTATGTCCCAGTTAGAATTCAGAGAGAGATGAAACAAGAGGTTCTCTTGGTGTGTTTGTTTGTGTATTTGTTTGTTTGCATTGGATGGCGTATGTCACTGGGTGGGCATGAACATTCCTTCAGTATTAAAAAAAAAGTCATAAGCTGAGCTAGGAGGAAGGAATAAGGACTGGCAGGGTATACTAAGGGGGAAAAAACCTCTGGAAACTCTGGATAAAGAATGCTTCCCTATTTATCTTGTTGGACATTCTGAATATAGATACTCTACTGTGAAATAGAGAGGAACCCAAGTACTGAGGAAAATAGAAGAGAACCTGGTTTTGACCTCCTTTAAAAGGAGAGCAGGTGAATCACGAGGCAGATTAGTTTAGAATTATGATTAGAACTGAGCTGTGATATTGTGCCATTAAACTGTAAGTACCATGAGAACGGACATGAGTCTAGCTCACTCACTGCAATTTGGTCTAGCTCAGTGCCTGACTCATATTAAATATTTAACTATGAGTTATGAATTAACATTTAACTCCAAGTTAATACCAGTGATTATGTACATACTATTGATTCATATTCTTGGATTTTTAAACATTCATTTATTATGCACAAAGCATTTTTTATATGTGTGCAAGAATTTTGCATGGAGAGATTGACACATAAAGAATTTGAATATTGATGAGTATTATAGTTGTGACTTCACACAAAATTTAATGTCAAATGAATATGCTTTAATTAAAAAAACCCATTGAGTTCATTTAATTTTATTGTCTTAATTATTTTTCAGAAAGTTATATATACAATATCCTGATTTTTGAAATAAAAATGTTAGGCATTCAAAAAAAAAGGAATATATTATGGTTTTTCTAAGAGCATAGAATTTTTTGGTAAATCACATACATATAAGGAAGCAGTTATAAGATTGATGCTGAAGCTTTCTCAGATAGTACACCATCAGGCCAATGGAGACTTATTATGTATGTAGAGAATAAAGATTCACTAAAATAAAAACAAAGCTTTTTAGAATTATGACTCTATGTTGAGTAACAAATATGAAAACTTCAAGCAATAATGTAGACTTACCAAAGATAATAGGGAATGATATTCTTGGCACATAGTACCTACCCAGTAAATATATCTTTGAAGCATGTGTGAATTAGGAGAAACATAGAAAGAAATAAGGGGAAGGAATGAAAAGTTCAGGTTTCTTTCAGAAGTATTCATGATGCCACAGTGGAAAAAAGAAACTATTGCTTTGGAACGTGGTCAGGATAAGAGAAATTGGGAGTCACGTAGAATCCATTTCGAGAAGGGCCTCTTTCTAACTAGCTACAAAATGCATCAAACATTCTGCTATTCCTCAGCGATGGCACCCTAGCGGTACAGTAGCGGCACTGAGGACTAATTACAGCAAGGGAGAGTGTTAGAGGTCACTCTGATAGTCCAAATGCAAGCCCCCCTAGGGGTAAGGGAAAGGCCAAGTCAAGAATGTAAACATTAAAGTCTTTGGGAAGAATGTTGCTAATGTAAAAGTGTTATAAACTATAAAACCAATTTGAAACTTTCAGATTTTGTAGCTGATATTATCCTATTAATGGTTCTGTTTCGAGGTAAGATGGGAGTAATCATGCTCCATTCTCTTTCTACGCCTAAGCACAGCTTTAGGTGCTGGACAGAATGCATGGATCAACTATTTGAGAATTCTGGAAAGTAAATGTTAGTGGGAAGATTGGGGAAGAAGTCTCCATTGTCCGAAAAGAAACAATCTAAATTGAAAATGGGCAAGAATCTTGAACAGACACTTTACCAAAGAGGCTGTACTAATGGCAAATCACCACATAGAAACATGGTCAACATTAGCTACCAGGGAACTATAAACTACAATCAGTGTGAGAAACATACTACTCATTTATTAGAATGGCTAACATACTGAAAAGACAAAGTGCTGGCGAGTCTATGGGGCCACTGGGAACCCTCATGTAGTGCTGATGGAAATGCAAAATGATGCAACCATTCTGGAAAACAGTTTGACTTTTTGTTATAAAGATGAATATACACTTAGCCTATGACCCAGAAATCCCACTACTTGGTGTTTACCATAGAGGAATGACAATGTATATTTACACAAAAATGTGTGCTTGATATTTATGGCAGCTGTATTCAAAATTGCCCCATACTAGAAATGGCCCAGATGTCCCCTAAGTGGTGAATGGATTAAAAAAAAACAAACTGTGGTACATCCATAAAACAGAAAACTATGTGGCAGTAAAAGAGAATGAGCTATTAATAATTGTCTAAATGTCAAAGACATTGCACTGAGTGAAAGAAGCTGGTCTCAAAAGGTTAAGTAATGTGTGGGATCCCATATTTATGGCATTACTGAAAACATAAAATTACAGTGATGGAGAATGGATTAGGGATTCTCAGGAATCAGGAAGGAAGAAAGGTATAGCTCAGGAGAGTTTTGGAGTTAACAAAACTGTTCTATATCCTGGTTATAGTAGAGGTTACGTGAATCCAGTTGTGTGTTAAATTTCATGGAACACTGCACCAAAAAAGGTCAACCTTATTGTATGATAATATAAAAATAAAACAAGAGCGAGGAAAAGTAACCAAGGGAGCTTTATAAAAATATACATTCTATTTAAAAGTCTTTGCTATAAAGTTTAGCATGCTTACATATAAAATGTCCCCACTCTTGGATTTTACATATGCTAATATTGCACTGTTTATATGGTATGAAAATTTATATGAAATTAAATTTGAGTTACTTCCTTTTTTTAAAGATTTAATTTATTAATGATAGAGATAGTGAGAGAGGGTACACAAGCACAGAGGGAGAGGGAGAGGGAGAAGCAGGCTCCCCACTGAGCAGGGAGCCAGAGATGGGGCTCAATCCCAAGACACTAGGATCCTGGGATCATGACCTGAGCTGAAGGCAGATGCTTAAAGACTGAACCATCTAGGCACCCCAAATTTTAGTTATTTCTTAATACTAGAATTTCAGACAGTCTTAACAGGTAAAATTAGTCTAAATAGGTAAAATTCTGCTTTCTTCATTTTAATCAAAAAGCCATCATCATTAATATTACTGAATTTAAAAAATTTTTTAATGTGAACAGATTTTAACAGAATATATTGTAAATAAACATAAATTAAGTGAGCCAATCATCTAATCAACCATTTTTGGAAGCACTTTCCACATGTGTTCTGTACCCTTTGTAGACTCATACTGTTACACTACTAATTTAGGAAAATTTTGTTTCTATAAAATACTTCTGCATTGTTTCTGTAAAATACTTGCAAATATATACTCAAACACGAATGGATCCCTGAATATGTTTTTAAGAGCAGTGGAGTGAATTTGACTTAGTTTTTTGTGTGCGCTATACTCTTTCTATGATCTCTGTAGTATCATAGTTAATTGGTCTTACACAGATAGTTATTTACATTTAAAAATTTGAACTGTAGATTAATACCATACCATTTTTTTTTACATATTTCACAGAAGACCACTGACAGAGTAGAAATAATAAAGAGATACAAGCTCATTTAGAGAAAGAGGTTTTCCCAATGTGCCTTTGTTTTTAACATATATGTTCTTAATATCCTATTCATTTGAAATCACCCTTTTAAGTAATTTGCTGACAGGTTAGTATTATCTTTGGGAACTGGAATATCTTCTTTTAATGCAGATTTAAAAACACCTACCCTGGGAACAGTTTCTCTCCTTGCATTTAGGTATCTGACTCATCTTTGCTAATATATCTTGATGTTAACAATGACCTAGGAAACAAAGAGAAGCGCTTCCTTAGTATTTTTGCCTATGCAATCTGCCTTCACAGGATGTGCTTTGAGAGAGAAGCACCTAATTACTCTACCAAAACCAGAAAGCACCATGAGGAGAGGGTCTAGGAAGTCTGTCCTATCTGTACACTACCTAATGAAGGGAGATTGTGATACATGGGCATTCTGCTTTTGCCCTGCAGTAAGAAGGTGAATGATAATAATAATAATAAATAGTAATTTTTTTTAAAGAATGAAGAAATGCTAGTTAAAATGGGAAACATAGTCAAACTGCTAGGATTTAAGAAGCTCATTTTGGAAACATTTGTAAACTCAAGTACAAGAATTTAGGATATTAGCTGGACTAGAACAATCTGTGGCTAATAGGAAGGCATGATTTGGGCACTGTATTCATTTTATATTCCTATTTTCAATCCACAAATATTAATCAGAGCAATGTCAGGCTATGGAGATAAAGAGATGAGTAAAATAGTTTATGTCCTTGGAGAGCTTGTAGGTTACTCTGGGAGACAAACAAAGATATGTAGTACGGTATCTTCGGAAGCATTCTGGGGGTGAACCTGGTTCTTTGAGTTTAGCCTTAATGGATGAGACGGTATTCTTGGCATAGAAAGTAGAGAAGTAACATGTTTAGGCAGTGAAACTACATAAAATAATATGCAGAATTGTGGAAGGGTTATGGGTTAATGCCACTATAGCTCTTGCTCTCCTTTGAGAGAGGTCATTTACCATATTTTGGCCAAATACCCCTCCATCTTATTCTGCACTGAGGAGATCATTCATTTATTCATCCAACAAATATTTATTTGAATACCTATTATGTTGTTAGTACTGTCCTGGGTATTGAGATTATACCAGTGAACAAAACAAAGTTCTTGCTCTCAAGCAATATAGCTTCCCTCCCTGGGCTTCAGGGGACATTGGAGATGGTACAAGTTAAAACTGATCCTTCTGGAGCACTAGTTTCGTAATAGTGAGTAATTAAATAGTGTCATATGGATAAAAGTGAAGCATTCATATTATTTTATAAAGATAGCATGCTAGATGACTTCAGACTCAAGAACATGTAGTACTTGAGAAAATGCATTTTGGTGGCATGACCAGACCACCCTGGGAGCATGCATTCCCTCTTTTGTTCCATTAGGTTCCTCTGTTGTAAAAAGTGTGGTGTAGGGTCAAATCCTTAAAAAGTATACAATTTTGTGTCTTGATGATCTCATCTGAAAATGAGCAAAATAATGTCCATTCAGTCTACAAATATTTATTGAGTATCGACTCTGTGCCAGACTCTGTTCCATATTCTAGAAATGAACAACACTCAGCCTAGTCCTCAAGGACCTCGGAGGTTAATACTATCGGGAAGTCCAACAGAGATTTCAATACCACTTGTCGGGTAGTTTATAATGAGTAGAAACTGAAATAACTTGTGGAAATGCTTACAACAAAGTTGAGCACCCCGTAGGTATGCAGTCAGTGTAAGCTACTCTTTTTTAATCCCTTAATTCTAAAAAGAGTGGTCAGTTAATTGTTCTGCTCCAAGATGGCTAGACAACTATTTCCATTCAGCCGAATGTTATCTTTTTCGAAGTCATATTAGAATAACTCTAGCTCTATTTCTTCAAATAGAGAAATTTCTGAAATAGAGAAATTGGGAGAAGTTGCCATCTGTGGTGAGTGGGGCATTCTGTTAAAAGAAGCTACCAGTGTTTCTGGGTGTTCTGTATTCACTTCTTACCTTGTCTGACTGAAAGAAGAGCTTGTCTGTGTTTAATTGAAAAGAGCCTAATGGCTGTGCTCAGATGGTATGTTGTTTTAGAAAAAGAGCATGGGTTAGTGATATAGGGATATAATCCACAATGGTTTAACTCTGTTAATATTGATAGTCTTAAATCTATTCCTCTTCAAAAAGAAGCTTCTGAGTAAATTCTGTCTTCTCAAATATCCAGTTTTGTATTTTTAGTAAATGTGAGCCATGCTATTTCATGTTCAACATTGTTATGCATAATATTATTGCATAGAATCTGTGGTTTTATGCCTTTAAAATACTTCAGTTTTATAATAGCAGCTAGTTAAAAATTGGTCACTCAGTTCAGAGAAAATTTATACCAGGTAAACTTGTAAAGTCTGAAAGATAATGAATATGGAAGGAATGTAATTGTTTTCATTTAAAATAATTTGATTACAAAACCGTAGCCCTTAAAATACATTTAAACAATGTTATAATACTTGCATTCTAAGTTTATCATTTTGTTTGGTTGTAATTAATTTACTTTCCATTTAAATTTAATGAAAAGTCAGAATGTTTTTAAGTTGTCTCTCATATTTATAAATAATACATTATTGATTGTTTTTCACCATATAACTCTATTCACATTCTTTAATGATATTTTGTTATGATAAATTCTTGATGCTTATTGCTTTCACAGGATGTGGATACCAGGAATTTCATTATTTAAAATTGAGACAGCTATAATTGGAATTCTCAAGTAATTCCCAAGGGTAACTATCTGCGCACTAATAAATTGACTCAGAATTACTCTTCTCTCCTTTTGAGGTGCCAAGTGCTAAACGTAGCATGTAGATAGGAAGGTTTTTACTTTGGCTCCTTCCTAGGCTCTCAGAAGGGCAGATAAACTCTGTTTACTTTCTTCTGGGCTTTTTCTTCAGTTCTCCTGGCTGTCTCTTTCAGAACAGTATATTCTTTGCTGAAAGATAACAGGGTATTATCTGCCTTTAGTTTGCTTTTGTGTACTTTTTCTTAGATACCATCTCCTGTTTCCTACTTTCTAGATTCCTTTTTGACTTCAATATTTAACATGGCATTGAGTTTCTCTTTGGCATTTTAGCTCTAGAAACAAACTTTTTTGTGTTTACCTGAAGACATGCATTTCCTTTCTTCAGAGGTAACTAATTCAGGCTTTAAAATAGTCTGATTATCTTTTAAGTTTTGGGTCTCATTTAACTGTCTTTGGAATTCCTTAATGTTATCAAGACTGGGTAGAGTTAGCAAGATTTTATCTTTGAGAATTTTATTTCTTAAGGTGACTCTCAAAATTTCTTTGACTAGGACATTGGTTTGTCATAGTGGGCAAAGAGAAAAGAGTAATGTGAAATGTCACATAATGTCACATAAATTGCCAATAAGAATGGAGTAGTAATTACACTTAGATCATTATGTTGCTTCAGGTAAGTGTCTTGGCAGCATTTCCTTATCTGAACCCTGCTTTACATACAGCTAAATCTAGGTTATGAAATTTGCCATCATTTGGGAGAAAAACAATCCCTGAAATGCTTCCTATATTTTGGCAGCCTTAAAAAGTGAATCTGAGAAAGACCTTGGTAACTTCAATTTTTTTTTTTTCAAATGAGTCACTCTGAATATTGGTAGGTTCATATATTCTCATGTCTTAGCTTTAAATCACATTATTTTCACAGGAAAGTCCTAGCTTTGTTTTCATCATGCAGTAAAAAATAGGTACCAGCAATATGTCCTCCCATGATATTACTAACAATCCATTTTCAAATAGGGCAGTTAAAATATATTCAAATATATACGGAAGATGTGCGAGGGCCTAGCTGGACAAACTTGACTGTTTGGGCTTCTTAGTTTCAAATAATGAAAGAGTGCTCTCTTGGGAATCAGAAAGCCTGCACTTTGTCTTTAGCTCTAGCTCTCAGGTCAACTACAAATATGACATGGAACATGTTACTGAAGTTCTCTAGGACTGTTTCTTTGTCTTTGAAATGAGGAGCTGAACAAGGTGATTACTGGGATATGTTACAACTCTAAAATTCCCTAACTTTAATTCTGTTCATGAAATATTTTGAGTGTGTGATTGCAGTATTGGTATCTTTCCAAGATGGTACTTGTACACTAAGAGTTTAAATCCTTTGTGTTGGGGCACCTGGGTGGCTCAGTGGGTTAAAGCCTCTGCCTTCGGCTCAGGTCATGATCTCAGGGTCCTGGGATCGAGCCCCACATTGGGCTCTCTGCTCAGTGGGGAGCCTGCTTCTCCCTCTCTCTCGGCCTGCCTCTCTGCCTACTTGTGATCTCTCTCTCTGTCAAATAAATAAATAAAATCTTTAAAAAAAATAAATAAATCCTTTCTGTTAGCATTGACCGACTTCCCCCAAAGGCTGGTGTGGGGTTTCTCTTTTCCTGGGTCATCACCTGCTCTTATTCGGTCCTTCAGATATTCAGCCAGAGTCTATGACATATGTGAATGACTTTATAAAGGTGGAAGTCCTCACACCTTAGAGGAAAATTAATGTCTCCCTTATTCCCTGAAGTCCTCCTGTGAATCATTTCTTAACTGCCTCTCTCGCTGACTAGCCCAAGTTCTGCTTTGTCAAATTTTTGTGAGATCAGGATGGCCCTGGTGGCAATCTTTGCTGGTGTGGACTTTATAGGACATCCGTACACTTTGAGCAACACCATATTCTTTTCCCTTCCGTGTGCCTTTTATAATATAGCAGTTGCATTCCCGTCTATTTCTAAATGAAATTTCAAGTTATAATGATTTGGTTTGGAACTTGAGACATTTTTTGTCTCACATTCCTGCCTATACATCTCAGTTGCATGCCCTTGTGAACAAAGTCCACACACACACTTACGGACATAAACTGTCTTGTACACCTACTTGAGTGCATGTGTGCATGCGCACACATACACACACGGGTGCTCATAGCACTTGCCTTTGGACTCTGCACTTTCCCGGGCCGTATTTTTTCCTGGGCAGCCTTTTTCCCGGTTGTTACCTCCATTTCTGTTCTGTGGAGCTTTGGCTTCAGAAGTGACTTTGCATGTGGCTGCTGTGGGCAACCCTTGAACAATGAGCTTAAACAGAAGAATGAGGGTAATGTTTATTGGAATAAAGATTAGCCTTTAAATTCCTCAGGGGAATGAACCAAATCCAATGTTTTCCTGTTAGCTGACATTTTTTTTTTTTTTTATTGCTGCTGTTTTGGGTCTTATGGAGAGGGGAAAAAAAAAAACTTCAGCAAATCAGCTTTTTCATTCAGAAAATGGAATACGGGGGTTGTTTTAGCTAGGCTTTTTGATAGTCCCTGATTTAATGTTTTCACAGTGAAGAGAACAGTAGCTTTACAAATCTTGCGAAAATCTGAGCGATGAAGGGTGTTGTTGAGGGGGAAACAGTGCAATTATTTAAATAATCCTAGGCCAATAAGCATTTGGTAGGTGGAGTCACTGTTGTGTGCATTACAGGGCAAGATAATTCTGAATGAAGACTTAAAGCATCACACATGCTGGACGGGCTCTAGTTCTGCTTTTTGTGCGAACAAAACAAGTGACCAGGTGTCTAGGTTTTGCTGACTATCCATTAGTGAATGCAGCTTGCTTGTTAAGATTTTAAAAAATACATGTAAAGGATTTATCAGAAGCCCTTATGAATATTTCATGAGTTGATATATTCAGCTGAATGAATTCAGTGAGTGTCAGTGTGTAGCTTGCAGACGAACCTCATCCACAAGGAGGCTACTGACATAGGAAGCACTTTGGCGCATTTTCAGAGGCAAAGCCAGGCTGATAAAGCTCCTTGTGACAGCCTGACTTGCCATTCTTCGAGTATGCTGCTCTTGCTCTAAGCAGCTCACGCACGGGAGCCGCGGCTTCTGAAATTAAACTGGAAAACAGTTTGCAGACTCATCAGCCTCCTAACCTGCAGCTGTGTCTCTGCTATGTTTGAGGTTTTTGTTTTGGGTGGTGAAAGCCAGAGCTCCATATAAGACATGACAGCCAAAGAGTCTTCAAAAGAACTTACTGCTTCGGAATCTGAGGTTTGCATAAAGACTTTCAAGGAGCAAATGCACTTAGAACTCGAGCTTCCGAGACTACCGGGAAACAGACCTACATCTCCTAAAATTTCTCCACGCAGTTCCCCGAGGAACTCACCATGCTTTTTCAGAAAGTTGCTGGTGAATAAAAGCATCCGGCAACGTCGGCGCTTCACCGTGGCTCATACATGGTAAGACGGGACTTGGAGGTGTCTGCAGTGCTTTTTGTTGGTGGCTGTGATCCAGAAATGTAGAAAACAGAACATTTGAATTTCGTTCCTAATGCATACCATGAGTGTGAAATGAATGGAGAACGGTCCGCTGCAGAAGACATAGTGTACTGTGTATTCAGTTTTCATTGTGCTGCCAAGCTGTTTCCAGATAAAATAAGCCTTTAACTGTGGGGAGTCTTTAAGATTACTGCTTATAAAAAATACCTAGCCGATTCCAGGTAAATTAAATACCGAAGGAGTTGTAAACATTCAGGTTTTTGTTTAATCTCTGTTGAGGTAAGAGCTGACTTTTTTGGGGGGTTTGTTGATGACATTTTTTAGTAGTGTATTTTTGGCACTAGAATTAATGTTTTATTCTTAGTTCTAATTTATTTCTTAAGATAATGTGTAAAGTCAAACTTCATTATTGCATTACCATGTTTGTAGTGTAGAGACTAGTGGCTTTTTGATCTATTGACTTTACTTAGAGAAAGGGAGAACAAAGTTCTCACCTCTGAAATGGCATGATTAATTAGTCTTATTTGGATTCAAATTGCTATTATCTTCAGGAGTCTCCTGTAAAAAAAAAAAGGTAACTTCAAATTTATTGGCAATAATAAATAAATTCCCCATTTGCTTAGGAATGGCAAGTAAATAAATTCAAGAACTTTCTATAAAAACTGCACTGAGTCTGCCACCTTTGACATGTATGTTACATATAAGGGGGGAGTTTCCTTAAATCAGTATGATAATGAAATGTAAGAAAGAGCACCATGGAAAGTAAATAAACTTTCATCATCAATGCTAGGGCATTTCAGATTTCTCTGAAGGTTATGTTTTCTTTCAGATAAAGATACCCTTCAAAACTGGGTATCTGTATAGTTATTATTTAATAAGGACCATAGCAATAAAGGGAGCAGGTAGGTACTTCTGACAGACAATTCTAACAGTGATTTTTGTGAATGCATGTTAGGTTGCCAACCAACATTATAAACTGAGGATGTCTGGGTTTTCAGATTAATATTTACTTACATTCTGCTTTCCACTCCTCTGAAATGTTTGTGTCATCCACTGCACAGTGCTTTGGCAAATTCAACTTACCCCTAGAGATATGTAGCTTGCCTTTTGATGGGTACCACGTGTTTAGCTTAAAACATACTTTACCTAACTAAAAATGATACGATTATTTATGTTTTCTGAAAATGAACTGCTGCTCATACAATTGCTTTATTGGAGAATTTTTTTGGTCATCTTTTTGATGAATTAAATCTTAATTATAGTCTCATACGTAGAATGCATATGATTGGTTTTTAAAAGCCTACCAATGGCAGCATATGCATATAGAGATTTATATATAATTATGTACTGAAGAATTCCTTTATCTTGTGGTTTACTCCACCTCTAATGTGAGTATTTTCATATAGTTTGCTAAGTAGTATACTGAATAGGAGAAGGGATGTGGGTATGATGAATCCTCATAAAAAGAACAAAGATAGAAAATGTACAATTAACCAATAGACTTAAATGTTTTACTGCTTGTGTTAATATCAACCATTATTTTGACCTGAAGGACATTTAATTTTAGTAAGCTAATTTTCAGATAATGGTAAATCTTCCTGAAACTTTGGTAATATTTTCCTTATTATAGAGTGTCTGAATATAATAATGTAACCTTTCTTTTACTGAGAATAGATTTTTGATGTGCTAGGAACATGAGCTATAAATACTGGATTTTTTTCTTTTCAAAAGAACCCAAATTTTAAAGTGATTAAAGAGCCAGTTTCACTCATGCATTATACAAATTTTCTTGCAGCAAGTTACAAAAAGAACAATGAAATGATATTTAAGTTAACTTATGCTATTGGAGTGATCTTCTAGTTGAGTTCAAACAAAAATTTCTGTAAATTGTCAGAACCCTCCCCCCGCCCGAAATACATGACTTGGTTATAATGTACCACGGTAGAGGTTTAAAGAATCCATTAGTCATTAAACTTATAAAATTAGTTATGACCATGATTCATTTTCACTTTCCCCCCCTCAACTTATATCCTCCCCTTCTCATCATTCTTAGTAAAGCTATATCTGTTTATTTCCAAGTCCTGATTAAGTTCATATTCACATTTTTTCTATTGTTTTATTTCGGTATACGTTTAGTATTTTTCAAATTTATTTTCATGAAACATTCCATTTTAGAAAATATATACATATCTTATGTATTTGAATGACTTTTTTGCTTATCTTAAACATTGTTTTTTTTAGCATCATATGTAATAGTTACATGAGTAAATAAGAGTGTAAATAAGAGTTATTTTTGCCTCTTTGTCATGATGAAACGTAACCATCCTTTCACGATCAACGATTGGTATTTTCCAAACCATGCATTTAAGTTAGAAATTCCAAGATATGCACTTAGAAGTCTCTAAAAACATGTTATTACTTTACAGTAGACAGTAGGCTTCTTTTAAGAAGACTGGATTGTTTTGATTCCAGCATTGAAATTAAAGTAATTTTCATGATGAAACTAAACAAGCAGAAGATGCAGTTTATGTCCAAACCCACTGAACAATTTTTTTTATCTTTAGTTATTTGTAGATTTCATATTTTGGTCAGATGAACGTGTAGTTCTGGTTTTGAAAACCCAAGTTATGAAGTGTGGGCTAATGGCAGCAGATTTAAGAGGCACTTGTAAAATATTGATTCTGGGATTATTTTTAAAATATCTGAAAACAAAAGTAGATATTCAGTGGGTTGTCACTAATCAGAATATTTAAACAATCCTGAATCTGGAAGGAATCTGGGTGATTATCTCAGTGCTTCCTTTTACCCTTGGGCAGACCACAATTACTCCATCTTTGACATAAGGAAATCTACCCTATTTATTATGACTCTGGAGAAAATAGTTTTATAACCTCTTTTGGCACACAATCTCACTACTTCATAGTCCAGGTATTAGAAAATTCTTCTGGATGATCAGTCTGTATATAACATAGTATTTATAGTCTGATTTTTGGTTCTCAGTGAATACTAAGAAAAGGCTTACAAGAACCTGCATGAGGGGGGTGCCTGGGTGGCCCAGTGGGTTAAAGCCTCTGCCTTCAGCTCAGGTCATGATCGCAGGGTCCTGGGATCGAGCCCCGCATCGGGCTCTCTGCTCAGCAGGGAACCTGCTTCCCCCTCTCTCTCTGCCTGCCTCTCTGCCTACTGTGATCTCTCTCTGTCAAATAAATAAATAAAATCTTAAAAAAGACAAAAAACAAAACAAAAAAAAGAACCTGCATGAGGGGGTGCCTGTGTGGCTCAGGTGGTTACGTACCTGCCTTCAGCTCAAGTCATGACCCTAGTGTCCTGGGATCAAGCCCCATGTCTGCTCAGCGGGGAGCCTGCTTCTCCCTCCCCCTCTGCCTGCCGCTCCCACTGCTTGTGCTCTCTCTTTCTCTGTGTCAAATAAATAAATAAAATCTTTAAGAAAAAAAAGACCTGCATGAATCCAAAGATCATTATTAACTGGCCCCATAAAAGTATTTTTTTTATACCCTCAACATATAGAATTGAGCATTGCTGTGAGCAGGAAGAAATTCTGATTCAACCTATATGGATTCCAACACCTACTATATTTTAAATTCTTTACTAGAATGCTCTTGTATATTATCCCATTTAAGTTTCATTTGGAGTATAAGAGTTCTCTAAATTCATGTTCTTTGCAAGATTACATGTTATAGATATAAAAACAATGTTCTGAATTTCTTAAGCTTCTTCCATGCACGTCTACTTTGTTAACCATTAAATTGACTCTGAATCACCATCCCAAATTTCCAAATTCTCCTTGTAGTTCTGGAACCCAGTAGTAGACGCCACACTCATTGTTAGATGATATGAAAATATATAGATAAAGAAACACATCTTACATTGCATAGTGTCAGTGAAATGTTCAGGGAGTTGGAAAATTAATGCCAGAGCCCTTAGGTCAACATATTATTTGTGCCTAACCCCAAAGGGTGACAACGTCTGAGCCATAATCTTATTCTACCTGGCTCCCGTGGCCTGCTTTCTCCTGACTGCACCTGCCACAGTGTCCAGCTTCTTCAACCTTCTTCCCTTTGCTGATGTTCTCACTGTAGTCAGTGGTTCCCCTCCGCCATCAGCAGAGTGATGCTGTGAAGCAAGTTACTGGCGATGACCTTCACTACATTCTGGGCTCACCACACACCTCTCCCTACACTCTCTTCTTGAAGAGCAAATGTATTGGTGAGTGCCACATTCTATCCATCTGTCCATGCTTGCCCATGGGAGTATGCCTGTCCAGGGAGCAATATTCCTTCACTTGGAGTTGGTATTAGAAGGACTTGGGTTTTTCTCCCTATCCCCCATTGAATTCTACCTACATCCTGGGAATCTTCTCTCCTTGTAACAAAGGTTCATGAAATATGTACTCTTGTGCCTAATAATTGAAAGCAAATATATTAAAAGATATCATTCATACTGTACAGGAGCTTATACCTGACAAGACAATACTGGAATGACTAGGGGAAGAGTAAAAATAGACCAATGAATAATGCCTGACTTTTCTCCCAGTTTTAGGCACTTTGTAGGCATACACGTATGCAATTTAGGCCGAGTTTCTTAGCTAAACCTACTAAATCTGTGCCTGGTATTCTTCTTCAGTTTACTTGCAATATTTGCTAGCAACATTGGAAAATTTTTGAGAAATATGGATGTCCTTACATATTTACTGATTGAATAGTTGATTGAACAAAACATTTGTTGGGAGACTACTGTGCTCCAGGCCCTACTCTGGGTTTAGGAGATACAAAATGAGAAAGATGTATAATTGCCTTCAAAGAACTTCAAAGAATTCCTATACTGCCTGGCAAGCAAACTTATGTATTGATAATTAATCAATGTTGTGCAAATAATGCTTTTGAAGAATGATGCCCCGTTTGTCATGAGAGCATAGAAGAATCAAAGACCACTAGAAAGTGAGTCAATGTGTTAGGAAGGGTTTAGAGAAGAGGTGATGTTTTTGTGGGGTCTTGAAATATGAGTAGGAGCTTTCTGGGAGAAGAGTGGGCAGGAAGGCCATTTTTTGGTCAGAGAACTAATAAGGAAATTCCATTAATCCATAACAATAATAAGAGCTCATGTTTATTTAGCACTTGCAATGTATGTGACATTATTCTAAATATATTTACTTATTTAGGCGCATGAAAAGCCCATGAGTTACGAGTTCTACAGTGTGATTCCATTTTATAGGAAAAGAAGTGACACACAGGGAGGACCCAGGTTACACAGCAAATAAGGGGCTGAGCTGGGATTTGGCTCAGAGCCTGGGGGAGAGTGAGCAAAGTTTGCTGGAGTCACAGCATGAGGTGCAAGGTGGCAAAGACAGGGAGTGCCTGCAGATTGGAGCCATACTTTAGAGATTCTACTATCGGGAATAAGACTTGGGGCTTTATTCCATCATTAGTCAGAAACCAGTACGAGGTCGTGAGAAGGGGATTGCCATAAGTAGCTTTTACTTTGGTAAGAGACTTGGCAGGCTTTGTGGGGAATGGATTGGTGGATGAGGAGATTAGAAGCCAAGGGAAAAAAGAGAACGTGAGTTTGAGAGTAATGACTTCTAATTATCGTGTCTATCCCATAACATTGAAAACTGTGCCGACGACATTCTTGGTGACTTAACAAATGACTGTTATGGGAGGCAAGGATATAAATTTGATATCCCCTTATATTTATCATCTACATCGTGATGCCATACATAGTACTAGCTGATGCACACCATCTGCAAATGCATCAGATGATCAGTAGAGGTGCTTGGGACAATGGTGCGTCTGGGGCAACCCTAGTGCTCAGTCCGAATTTACTGGAGGTGCCTGTGTTGTGTTTTGTGTCTATCCTGGAGGGTTGTGTGTTTACAGAAATTATCTGGATTTGTGGACTGAACTGAATGCCAGTAGAAATCTATGCCTCCTAGCCTGAGTCTATTGCTTTAATCAGAGCAAGCATTTTCTCAGTAATGCAAGTCTGTAAATGGTGTTTTCCTGGTCTTTTAGTGTCCGCAAGTCTTCAATATATTGAATTTTTAAAATACTTACTGTAAAAATGGCTTTGTAGAGTAATGATGACAACTCCCAAGACACATGCTGGAAGGTGGTCTGGCAAGTATGTCTGCTCTCCATCTGCTAGAGTTTATCCCCTCCTTCGTGAAATCCCATTTGCTTTCCTTTCCTGTTCTTCCCTCTTTTGTGGTCTCCCAGTTTTTCTCCTTGAATGTTTATAGATGCCCTCTTCTCTAACATCACCGTAAAGACACCAACAACATTATGCTTGAGGAAGGAAAGAATCCCAAATGCTTAACCACGGTTTATCAGGCCCAACATTATCCGACTCCAGGCCACCTGTGACCTCGTCTGCTACTTTCCTGCTATAGTAGCCTCCTTTCTGTTCTTCAACAAACCTCTCATGTTTCCACTCCTGGGCCTTTGCACTTGGTGTTCCTTCTGCTTAGAAGGTTACTCCCTTAGATGGTGACATGGCCCACTCTCTTACTTCTATTCAGGCTTCTCTTAAAAGGTCACTTGCTAAAGAAGGCTTCTCAGACCCCTCCATCTAAAAAACAAATAAACAAACCAAGGGCACCTTTTACTTTCCAGTCCCTTCTTCTGCTTTATTTTTCTTCTTGGCACTTATCATCACCTGTAAATACTCACCTGAAAAGACATGTTCATTTGTTATATTGGTTTTTTTTTTTCTTCCTCTGTTATCTGTCAACCCTTCTACGTTAGATGAGGGCAAGGGATTTTGTCTTTTTTTTTTTTTTTTAAAGGCTTGGAGTTTTTTTGGTTTTTTTTGTTTTAAAGATTTTTATTTATTAGAGAGCGAGAGACTGAGAATGAGAGGGGAGAAGGTCAGAGGGAGAAGCATACTTCCCGCAGAGCCGGGAGTCCAATATGGGACTCGATCCCGGGACTCTGGGATCATGACCTGAGCCGAAGGCAGTTGCTCAACCAACTGAGCCACCCAGACGCCCGGGATTTTGTCTTCTTAACCACATCCTGGGCACCTACAAGCAAGGCTGGCACTTCATAAATATTTGTTAAAAAGATAAAAGATGAAATGGCTCTGATTGCCATTCCTTGCTCTTTATTCTTCAAAGGTCTTTCCTTTGGCCTGATACAAGGGAAGAGAAAAGGAAGCTTAGTTAATACTCATTCTGTAAGCACTCCATCCATCTCTTAAAGGGCTGTGTTCCCTTTCTGCCAGTAGGGCTACCCCAGCTTGCTAACTGTTTTGTGCTCCAGGGTATCGCAGATATAGGGTTAATTACAATATCTCACTAGAGGCTAAGTGTTTTACATCGTAGCCTATTTAATTAAGCTACTTTGTGCAAATCCTACCACCTAGCCTGTAGTGCGATGAGGTAAATATTTGTCCGGAGCACTGTACAGTTATTTATCTGGTTATTCTTCATGCCTCAAATAGCACAGTTGGTGCTTCAGCTCAGGAAAGCGCTGCGTATCTCTTATTAACTGTCTGGGTGGAAGTATTGCATGGAAGAATCTCTTTGCTATTTGGCCTTTAAAACATTTGCATATGATATATTAAAATGCTTCGTTGTCTATGTTTTCCCACTGAGGCAACACCTAAAATATTAACAGTAGCAAGAGCTGTGGCCGTTTGAGTTTTTGGTAGGATTTCCCCACGGGGAATTTGGAAGTAAGAGTCCATGACTTGCAGAGTGAGGAAATTGTGAATTAATAACCCTTGTCCTTTAGAAAAGACATCAGCAGGAGTGAAAATTTTCACTTGGCACTGTCTCATTTTTTCTGTGCTTGGAGGGTGAGACCTCTGACTCCCAGTAATTTGTCTGACACACATACGTTTCAATCTCATTGTGTACTTTAAGTTAAAAAAAAAAAAAAAAACAACAAAACTAATTTGTTGACTGTCTCCAATTACTTCTTGCTGGAACTGAGGCATTTTCTCTGCGAGGGAAAATAAGAATGACTGCTTCTCTAGACCTTTTGTGGACCAGAACCCCTGTCACGTGGCATGATCTCCCGACAGACACACTTGTCCTCCTCCTACCTATACCCCTCACGACTCAGGCTTACTGTGAATTACACAGACTGAAATAAAGGGGGAGGGGTAGCAGGGCTTCAAGAAAACAACTTTCAAACAGCGTTTTCTAGAATAGCAGTGTGCTAGGAACCATTTTGGGTATTCCTTGAAAGATAGGGTGCTGGCAATCTTTATCCTGGTCTCAGGTGAAATAAACAATATGGATGACTGGAGCCTTGGAGAACTTTGGAGGAGTCTCATAGAGATTCCATAATATCCAAGTACTTGAAGACTACTAGTTTAAGAGATTAGTGAATGGAGACAGAAAAAATTTCTGTGTGTCTCTGCTTGGTAAAGTCATAGAGATTTGCAGACAATTTCTAACATTAAAATTATATGCATCTGAAATGTCCAGGAATAGCAGCAAGCCAGATGAGTAAGGTGGAAGCGTCTGGGTCAAAGAGAGGTCACCGGGAGTGAAGATTTAAAAAACATGTCTATTTTATTTATTTATTTGGTCGGGGGGAGGGAGAGGAAGAGGGTAAGAATCCCAAGCAAACTTCCAGCTGAGCACGGAGCCTGACCTGGGGCTTGATCCTGGGACCTTGAGATCATGACCTGAACTGAAATCAAAAGCCAGACACTTAACTGACTGAACCACCCAGTCACCCCTGGAAGTGAGGATTTAAAATTTCAGGAAGTTGAAAGAGTAGCACAATGAACACCCTTTACCTAGATTTAATCATTAGTAATGTTTTTTCTACATTTACGCTCTGCTTCTCTCTCCATAACTAAAACAATGTGTGTGTTTTCTTTAGTTTGAAGAGAGCACATGTAGATGGAGAGCAGTAGTTTGGGGATCAAAAAGAGACTCATTTATTTTTAAAGTATGGAATTATATTTCCGTTCCATCAGCATGTTCTCATATCACGATTTGAGCTTAATTCTTAATGGTATACTAGGACACTGACAAGTTATAAATAAGTTGGGTCCCCATTTTTAAAGTCAGCTATTGGAACAGTTACAGTGGAGGGCTAGAGGCATCTCTAATAGTTTCTGACTTCCTAGTGATTAATTGTTGGTTTTAGGTGCTTGAAACAGTTTCTAAGAGGATGGATGTCTATAGCATTTAAATTTTCTTTCCCCAAGAGGAGATGTTATTTCTTTTTTTGAAACTATAAAAGTTGTATCATTAGACTAGAATGTTATATAATGTCTTTAAATACTACACGTGAGGTTCTATGATTGTATAATTTTGATGTTATCTGGAATTTTATTTGTTACTATTAATCTTCATTTTATGTTACATTATCTGGAGTCAAGAAAGCCAGTTGATATCAGTATTTTCTCTTGCTGTTGTAAGTTTAGAGCAGTTAATTGTATTGCACCTCAGTTCCTTTATTTGCAAAATGGAGAAAATAGTCTTATGTTTAAATATTTTCAAATGTGAATTTAATTTAAAAAACATAGCTATCTATCTGGTTTACTAGCTATCTATCTTCTAAGATAGTGTATTAAAGTACTTAACACAGTACTGCATGCATTATAAATCACATAATAGATGCTACTGTTTAATTAAATAACTTTCTAAATCTCCAAACATACACAGACATTCACATTATTGGCAGTTTTGGTTGGTAAAGCAGAAATTATTTTTTGTTATTTGAAAAGCATCACTGGGTATGGACTGTGCCAATTTGAGAGTGAAAACGCATGTGAATTTGCGAAGAAATAATTTTATAATATCCACAGTGTGACCATTCCATATACTGAAGAAACAAAATATCATTTATTTATTATCATGTGATAATCACATTCTGATGAACCGTGAGTAATTATACCGATATGCATATCAGAAGACCCAGTGTGAATAGCTTACATCCTCTAAGAAACTTTATGGCCTTGCTTGGCTGCTATCACCAAGATATTTTGAATAGTCATTTGTTATTGTCCACTGTGTGAAAGAGATAGGAAGAGAACCACATTGAAGTAATTCCCATCCACTTGCACCAATCAGCTTGAAAGCAAAGGCAAAAAAAAAAAAAAAGAGAGAGACATAAGATGATGCTTTGTTTATTTCAACATCCCACATATAAAAAACCAATATAGGATTAAGTGAACAAGTGCTTTGGAAAAATTCCAGTGTCATCAAAAACTCACTTATCTCAAGATGTCTCCTTGCTACCTTTTCTTTCCCTCCACAAATTAATAAGCTCAGACTGTTTGTTACAGTACAGAAGGTCTGAGAGTGCTTCTGTGGCTTATTTTGGCCACAATGACCTCAGCAGTTTATACAGGAAACTTCTCTCTCACCATCAGGACTATTTGTCTCCGATGGAAGGTCACCAAACTCAGGGATCCAACTCTCTCTTGCTGGTATCTTAGCTGCCCAGGCCTCCCGAGATTTTACCATTGAAATCCAAATGCAAATTTTAACTTCATGGGGATAACTGTGCCCTTTATCTTCACCTATCAGCCTTCTCTGCCAGGTCTGTGCTCAGTCAGGATCCAGAGTTGTGTCTCTAACATGCTCTTGTTTACCAAAACAAAACAGGGACTGTGGGAAGCTAGGTGGTCTGGTGCAGAGCCTGGCATTTGAATCCCAGCTCCACCTTTTACCAGACACTAGGTTTTAGGCAAACCATTTAACTTAGCTTAGTTCCTCTTTCTGCACCTGAAAAATTAGAAAAATACTACTTGTATCTCAAATGGTGAACAGACGCATGAAAAAATGCTCAGTGTCACTTGGCATCATGGAAATACAGATCAAAACCATAATGAGAGTCTACCTCATACCAGTCAGAATGGCTAAAATTAACAAGTCAGGAAACAACAAATGTTGGTGAGGATGTGGAGAAAGGGGAAACTCTCCTACACTGTTGGTGGGAATGCAGTGTACAGCCATTCCGAGTATAGAGGTTCCTCAAAAAGGAAGTAGGATGAAGGTTCCTCAAAAGTTAAAAATAGAGCTACCCTACAACCCAGCAATTGCACTACTAGGTATTTATCCATAGGATACAAACATAGTGATCCAAAGGGAGCATCTATACCCCAATATTCATAGCAGCAATGTCTACAATAGCCAAACTATGGGAAGAGCCCAGATGTCTGTTGACAGATGAATTGATAAGGATGTGGTATATATATATACAATGGAATATTACTTAGCCATCAAAAAATGAAATCTTACCATTTGCAATGATGTCAATGGAACTAGAGGGTATTATGCTAAGCAAAATAAGTCAATCAGAGGAAACCAAATATCATGTGATTTCACTCATATGTGAAATTTAAGAAACAAAACAGGACTGTAGGGAAAGGGAGGGAAAAATAAAATAAGGTGAAATCAGAAAGGGAGCCAAACCATGAGAGACTTAACTATGGGAAAGAAACTGACGGTTGTTGGAGGGGAGGTGGGTAGAGGGATGGGATAACTGGGTGATGGGCATTAAGGAGGGCACAATGTAATGAGCACTGGGTGTTGTGTGCAACTATGAATTACTGAACTCTATCTCTGAAACTAATAATACACTATATATTAATTAATTGAATTTACATAAAATTAAAAAAATGCTACTCGTATCTCATTAGGTCACTATGGAGATTAAATGAATGTGTGTACAGTGCTTAGCACAATCTCTGGCCAATGACAGGTAATCAGTAGATATTAAGTCACTAATGTATCCATAGCTTAGAATTCCATATAAGAATTTGTAACATATAGATCATAATATAAATTAAATATTTCATATGACATAGCTTAATTAGATAAGTTTTTATTAAGCAACTGTGGTACATGTTCATTCTTTTTAGACCATTTAGTTTCATAGAACACTTAGTTTCCTAGGTTCGTACTTTATCTTAAAGCCGTATAAACTATTCTTGCCACAGTAAGATAAAATTTAAAATGAAAGAGAGAGGTGTCTGGGTGACTCAATGAGTTAAGCCTCTGCCTTCAGCTCAGGTGATGATCTCAGGGTCCTGGGATCGAGCCCGCATTGGGCTCTCTGCTCAGCGGGGAGCCTGCTCCCCCCCCTGCCCCTGCCTCTCTGTCTACGTGTGATCTCTCTCTGTCAAACAAATAAATAAAATCTTTAAAAAAAAGAAAGAAAGAGGAATCACCATGTGTATGGGGTTTAATGACTTTCATTCTTTACAAAGACAACTGCAAACAACTTTGTCCATAAAATGATCTGTATTCTTTAAGATTTCAGTAACATTCTTGAATTTGATACTTGTCTCCCATTAGTGAAACTGAATGCAAGTGAAACATTATTTCTTTCAGTTAAGTTAAATATCTTTCTACTGAATTAGAAAAGAAAAGTTCTTTTCCAGGGACCAGAATGTCAGTGAATTTGTTTTCTCTAGTCATTTGGATCTAACCTCCTAGTTACATGTTTATATAAGAGAGTTTATTCTTGAGAAGCAATGGGAAAAGAGCTTAAGATCTAGAGTCAAAGAATCTAGACATGCATCCTGGCGCCACTACTTACAAACTGTTTTTTTGTTTTGTTTTGTTTTGTTTCTGAGTGGGGCAGAGGTAGTCCTTTAACCTTTTGGAACCTCAAGTTCCTCATCAGTAAAGTAGAAATAAAACAGTCTTTTCCCTACTCATAAATAACATTTATAAAATTAGTTAGAACTGTTGAAAAACACAAAGAATTAGAGCCTCTTTGCTGGAAGAAGAACGAAGATAAGATTATAGGACAGAAAATAATGATAAACTATTGCTATGGATTACAAAATAAAGTGACTGGCTTAAATGCTGCAGGTGTATTTGGGTTGTGTGTAAAGAGCATCCTGTTAGTAAACATTATTAAATACCACACACATTGTTCCACAAATGTTTTATTTCATATAAAAGAGAGGAGTTTCTGCTCAGTGGGACCACTTATGTGAGAGAGTGTAATGGAGAGGGGGCTAGGCTAAATGGTGACTTTGGATCTTATCTGTCCCCATGGGTCTTGACATCACTTTCGTGCTTCCTGCAGAAAGATGATAGAAAGCTCATATAACCAATATTCAATGCAGTGAAAGTTGTGTTTAATATTTATCCAGATGACTTTACAGCATTTAAATCAAATTGCTCTATATTTCTTGGTCATTTCAAGAATATTTAGGGATGAAAACAGAAATAAAGGTTATTGCTTTTCTTTTGACACAGACTTCCTTCTCACATTATCATTGATCAGGTTGATTCTGTCTCCTAGCAATTGAAAGGCAGTAAAAGATTATATCTTTAAGACAGGTATTTCTATTCAAGCGAATTTATACATCACTGAGAAGTCTGCTATCTAAATAAACTCAAAGCTTTACAACAATGCAAAATAAAGTAAAACGATTTGGGGCTTCACAGGGATCATGCCAAGTTTCTGGTTCTGTCTAAACTAATAAAATAAGATTCTTAGGACCCTATCTGGTAGTTGTAGATTAAATTAAGCAACCGCTTCATCTGAATAAAGATTTGCAGAGTCTAATATGAGAGAGCTATCTTTATAAACACAGTACTTGCCTGGGATTCAGAGGATTTCAGTTTAATGCCAGCTGCATCCCAAAAGACCTATGAGCACATACATTGTATATTTGCTGCTGGTAGCTTTTTTTTTTTTTTTTTTTTTTTGGTCGAGTAGAATTATTAATTACCTGTTCTGACACCCATACTTCATGTATTCCGGTATGCATATTGAATCCAAGTGGCTATAGAGTGCTTTGGCTTTCTGCAAAGTGACTTGGCAGAGACATTCAGAAGAAAAAAAAAAGGCTTCTAAGAAGTTCTAGGCATAAAAGATCTTTAAAAATTCAACTCCATTTTAAGATGGATTAATGAATTTTATATTTTATGTGAACCCTAAAAATGCATTGGCCAAGTACTAGGTACTCTGATAGTTTAGATGTTTATGTTTAGAGTTTCTTAAACCACTGTTGTATTTGTATATGTCAGTCCTTTGTCAGTGGCTAAAAACCAGATAGACATCACTTACCGGATTAATTCCGATGTGTGCCTGCCTTGCATTTTCATTTTTGTATAGATTCCAATCAACAAATGTTTATTGTTGGGTAAGGCAAACATGATAACACTTTGCCATCAAGGAGCTTTAGCCAAGGAGAGTATATAATCATTGGGCATGTCCAATAACTTTTTTTGTTAGATATGTGTTAAAAGGATACAAGTATAAAATACCGAGTTGTCTCACTGCTACTAAGTGGTGCCAATCTGATTATGAAACGAAAGGTTGACAGAGCAGTGGTGAGGATCCTCTTTTCAAATGTCTGTGAGCCTTTAATCTGCCCTGTTAGGATGACTTATTTTTTTGAGCAATTAATCACTAGTGAGGAACTGGGAACTGGTGTGCCAGCAAGTAGTCTGCTGGCGTGAACAAAAAGGAAGGATGCTCTAAGAGAGAAAGACACAAGATAGCTGTGTTTAAAATTTTTTACACAACAAATTATACTGCGTACGTATTATATCATCTAATCCTTATCTCCATTTACTGATGAGGAAACTGAGATTCATAAAGATCCACTGCCTAATGCTCACTAACCCAGCTACAAAGGAGTTAGCCAAGAAGTGCCTTGTGTGTCCGGATTTAGGGTTATACAATATTTATATGGACACATTCCATATAAATGTGTCAGAGGCACTCCTCCGCTCCACTTCCTTCTCAGCCTCTGACTCCAAACACCTATGGGAAAACACCCAGGGGTCTCAGACTCTCATGTCTCCTTATTAAAAGCTTTCTCACAGGGATGACCTGACAAATTCATTCATACTTAAGCATAACTGACTCCTGGGATTTCCTGTATTATGCCATTTTATGGAAATAAACATTAAGACAATTAATTTCTGCTTGTAGAATTTTGTACATGGGGAGCAGGGGCAAAGGGAAGTATTTTGGGGGATGGAACTGCATTTTCAGTCCCCTCAAGGCTTGAGACCCAGATGATGGGCTGAATGTCCCAGGCCTACAGTTGTATTGGCAAACCTTTCATTTATTCACATTTACTGCCCACCTGTTTGTGCCCATGTTTCCTGCCTTCCTTCCTATTTCTATGGATCCATTCTCTGCTTACCTGGTTGAAGCCAACCAACTCTTCCACCGTGCCCTACATTTTATCTCCCTCACCCTCAGAGGCTTTGCTCGTGCACGACCTCTGCTCTGTCCCACATCATCAATTTTCCATCCTATTAGATTATATCTGTCAGTCTGCAAACAAGCCATAGTTCTATTCATGATATCTGTATACTGTTGATTTCCAAATTTATATCTCTAACCACACTTCTCTGAAGTCCAGACCTATATCCCTATCCAACGTCCATCTTTACAGCTAAATCTTTGAAACCTAAAACTGACATCAAGATTTTCACCCGTCTTGCCGCTTTGTTGCCATCTGTTCCCTATCTCGCTAAAATGCAGTTCCATTTTTCTAATTGCTCTGGCCAGAAACCCTGAAGTCTGCCATCACTTCTGCTTTTCTCAGTCATGTCACATTCCACTGCTTCAGCAAATCACATCAGCTCTGCTTTTACGATGTATCCAGAATCTGACCCCTTCTCTTTACCACCTCTGCCACCCTTCTTTTTTTTTTTTTTAAAGATTTTATTTATTTATTTATTAGGAAAGAGAGAGAGTGAGAGAGAGCAGGTCAGAGTGAGAAGCGGACTCCCCATGGAGCCGGGAGCCCGATGTGGGACTCGATCCTGGGACTCCGGGATCATGACCTGAGCCAAAGGCAGTCGCTCAACCAACTGCGCCACCCAGGGGCCCCTCTGCCACCCTTCTGATTATATTATACTTGGTTTGTTAAACTAACCTCTTACCTGATCTTCACCATTTCATCCTTACAAAGTAGGCCCCACATAGTTGCCATGGTGATTCTTTATACATGTGAGCAGTTATACCAGTTGTCTACTCAGAATCTTTCAAAGATGGGCTACTTTGTTACCCAGAGTAGGGGTTAACTTGTTTGTACCATACCTGTGAGGCCCTATTGTTTTTGACCTATTGCTTCTCAAATTCTGTTCCTTCCCCTCACACCATTCCAGCCATACTTGTGTCTTTGCTGGGCTTCAAACAGTATAAGCAGCATCCCATCAAGATCTGGGCCCTTTTTTTTTGTAAAAAAAAGAATTTCTCCCAGACATCTGCATGCCCCACAGATCATTGCTTCAATTCATGTAATTGGAGGGGACTTCACTGACCATTTATATAAAATAACACTCTATTTGGCCTTCCTACTATTCTTAAGGCTGCTTGAATTTCTGTGTAGTTCTTACCTATACAGAACTATACACCTAATGTAAACATCTAAATCTATATCCACATTTATTTTCATGCCCATATCATAGCTATCTATCTGTGTATCTATGTATCTATCTATCTTGCTAAATCTCCTAAACCTATAAAGCAAATGAGTCCATGATAAGCAGTTAATGCATATTTGTTGAACGAATGAATGAATTGAGCAGACCGTTTTAAGTATCCCAGTTTTTTTTTTAAAGATTTTATTTATTTATTTATTTATTAGGAAAGAGAGAGAGTGAGAGAGAGAAGGTCAGAGTGAGAAACGGACTCTCCATGGAGCTGGGAGCCTGACGCGGGACTCGATCCCGGGACTCCGGGATCATGACCCGATCCCGGAGCATTTTAAGGCAGTCGCTCAACCAACTGCGCCACCCAGGGGCCCAAGTATCCCAGTTTTAAGCACTGAGACTCCAAGTTAAATGGGAAAGAGAAATGTGAACAGGTAATTTAAAATACAACATGATAGATAAAAAAGTAAATATTGCAATTTTATATGCAAAAATAAATTTAAAAATATTAAAATTTTAACAATAGATTAATATAAAAACCTTAGTTCACACTCTGATCGCATTATTAACTAGTCGTATGATCTTAGAAAAAGAGCTAATAATCCATTCTGATCCTCTCATTGTACCCACTATACCATCAGTTTTATTTTATTTTTGAGAAGGTTAAATCAGATAATATGATACATAGTAAGCCTTAAGTAGAAATTATTTTTATTTCCTTTCATATCCAGTACTTCACTTTATACTCCCAGGTTAGTCCTCTAGAATGTGTCTTAACCCTCCATCATTTCTCAATGACTTCCTAAATTTCCACCTCATTGACATTCTTCTGTTTTCTTCCTGTAAGACTTTTGGCATCATGTAGTGCTATAATCAGCCTCAGCATCCCTCAAAGATTTTATACATATAAATATGTATGTTCATATGATATGTTCATATATATATATATATATATATATATGACCTTGTGAGTGCTTTAGCTATATTCTAAAGGCAGAAAGGTGGATCAGTCTTCAGCATTATAGGACAGTAATAAGGGGATGTTATTCAATTGGAAGTAAGTTTCTTTGACTCACACTGGACCAGTGGTTCTTATCATGTCACTAATGTCATGAATGGATGTGGAAATGATGTTCGTAGAGTAAGGGCACTGGGAATTGCACATGAGTATAAACCATGACTGTATTTCCTCCCCTTGCTATAACGAAGCTATTAAAACAGCAACAGTAATGTGAGTATTTTCAGGAGAGAGTATCACAATTGTCAATGTTAGTAGTAAGGCATTATGTGGAAGAAAAGTATTTGGAGTCATCATATTAGCCAAATCTCTTTGATTCCAGGTGCTATTTCTTTCTTTTTTGGCAAATTTTTATTTTATTTTTATTTCCAGTTTTGTTGTATAATTGACATGTAACATCATATAAGTTGAAGGAATACAACAGAATGATTTGATATATGCGTTTGCAGTGAAATGGTCACCGCAATAAATTTAATCTTACATTGTTGGGTAACTGGTAAGTGCTGTTGGACTGAACTTCTTAAATTTTTTTCCTTAAGGTGTCTGTATTTTTACTGCACATGAAATAAACTTATTTTTGTCCCTATTTACCATTGGGTCATAGACAGTCAGAGAGTGATTATAGTGTATACAGTAGTATAATTACATTGTATTACTGTGAATGAGCAAACCTGCTCACATACCATTTGTCAAAACAATTAGGATATTTCTAAAATGTGAACGGATGTGCAATAGATATTAGCAAAGTGAAAGACAATCCCCATTTTTGGTTTTTTATATAAACACAGGACGTACATCTGGTTTTCTAGGTTATAATAATTGCAACCTCTTCCTTCTGGGGATTCAGTTAAGAAACTCATTGTTAGTTGAAATCTTGGTTTTATAATTGTTTTCTTTTTCATATTATAATAATGACAAATATCAGCAGTTATAGCATCACTTTTTGCTCTGGTCCAAGTGCTGTTTTTTGAACTTCAGTGCAGGATTTTTTTATCCAACTTTTCTCCAGTTGGGATCTCTTAAGCATTGTTTAGCTTTCAATGAAAGACAATCTAAGGAGTTTATGTCCTAAATATTTTCTGGTTTTGCAGTAGCACACATCAGACACAGTTACTGTGTTTGGATTGGGATTCTCATTTTTAACATGTTCTCAAATTCTTTAGACATTTAATGTTTCCATCTGGTCCTCATAAAAGATTTCACATTTGTAATGCAGCTCAGGTTCCTGCTCAGAGAGCATCATTATAATTCCATCCATGACTCCGGTTTGATAGAGCAGATACTTTTTTAACTTTGGATTTTGTTATTTGCTTTTGTTTTCTTCTTTTAAACCTAAGAATAACACTTGATTTTAACGGTGCATTTCTCTCTGAAAACCATCACAGTGTGCATCCCCTGACAACAGGCTAGCTTCTCTCTCCTTTCTGCATAGTTTGAAGCTCTAGAGTAGGAGAAATGACCACACTGTGAGTACGGTACAAGGAAGCTTAGCAGTCATCATTCTTCCTCTTTTATTAAACAATCTGTTCTCAGTCATCACAGATGGAGGGGATATTTTCAAGGACTTGAATATTTTCTTGAAATAGCCAAACAAACCATGTTAAATAGTAGGTTCTAGGGCACAGTTCAAACAAATGTTCATCATAACTTCCGGCAGAGACTTTTCCATTTAGTTAGTTGCTCAGTACATGTCTGTGAATTTCTTTAGTGGACACTTTTGTAACTCTTACTATATGCCAGGTAATCCTCTTACAGCTTCATAAATATTAAATCATTTAATCCTCCAGCAACTTTATGCATAAAGTAGTGTTAGTTTCCTCATTTTAAGGATGAGGAATGCCAGGCAAAAAGGCAGAAAGATCACAGCTAGCAAGTGGCAGAACCAGAATTCAAACAGCGGTGGTCAGGCCCCAGTCTGTGTTCCTAACTACTGAACTGTGCTATGTGAGTGTGTTCAGCTGCCAATTTCCAAAAATCTATTATTACTTTCCCAAAATTGAACTGCCCACTCTGCGTAACTTCCCCAGCACTATGCTTGACTTACAGTTGACACTCAATGAGTGTTTGTTTACCTAAGTGTTTATGTAATAATGACTGACTTTGATGTACTTGAAATAGGTAAAACCACAACGTTAGCCTTTGGAGAGGCTGCTCTTCATTCAGAAATGCCAGTGGGTCCTAGTACTTAAGGATAACCCATATGTAAGGGCCTTCTATTCCTAAGATGATGCTTTGGATTTTGAATTTTCAAATCTGATGAGAGAATTGTCTTCATTTCACTCATTGCTCTTTACTGACACAGTTTTTTTTTAAAATTTAATTGTGGTAAAATATCCATAACATAAAATTTACCATCTTATGTATATCTGAGTATACAACTCAGTAGTGTTAAATACATTCACACTGTAATGCCTTTCCAGTGTAACTGCCTCTCCTGTAAGGAAGAGTACAGGTATTAGAGATACAAATTGCACAGATAATTTTTTAGGCACAATTGTGAATGACAGTATCAAGTGCAGTCCAGTCAGTGAGAAGAAAAAGGCAAAGAGCATCTAAAAAGGAACAGGATAAAATGTCATAGCCAAGAGATACCATACAAGAGAAATAAGAAATATAGGTTATCTTAAGAAGTAATGAAACAATAACTTTGTAGGTTCCTAAGCTACCTATATTTCTAGTTCTTCCATAAGGACTTCACTGATTGATTTTGGGTCAGAAATAAATGGATAAGGAGCACAACAATGCAGCTTGCTTTCAAGCCCAACTCAGACTTGAGTGGAAGGAGGTGTTGAGATATTCCGAGAGGCAGAATACATAGGACAGCTATTGAAGGAGAGGAGTGTAGGCTCTGTTGGGTGTTCTTGCAGAGAAAAAAATGCAAATGGGGTAGGGGTGGGATGGGGACCAGGACTAGCTAGTGTAGGGAGCATTGGCTTCAAGCAAGAAGGCTGGAGGATGGTTCTCAAGAATTTAGATTGTGCCCATACGAACACTTCTTTGCTGTTTGGGGGTTTACAGACTTGGCATCTTCTGTCAGACTATTGAATATGAGAGCAAAGATTTGAGAGCAGGAAATTAATTGTCCTTCGATAACCAACACCTTTCATTGTATTGGGCATATAAAAGCATATATATATATATATATATACACACACACACTGAATTAACTTATCAATTAACGAAATATTAACATAAGTCTGGAAAAAGGGATCATATCCACTAGACTTAGTCTACAATTTGTTCAATATTGATGTGTCTAAAAATAAAAACTACCTAATAAAAGGTCAGCATGTAATACATATGGTTACCATAGTTAGGATAGTAATTTAGCATTTCTATAAACTGATAGTGTTTGAATTTATTCTACATATATTCAATGTTGGTAGTAAGCAACTGATTTTCTGCGGTCAAAAATTGCATATGGAATCATATTGTCTTGCTAACTCAGTTTACTGTGTTCAAGCATAGTCAGTAATGTGGAATTAGCAAGATGTCTCCAGTGTTTCTGTAGATTTTGTTTTTAAAACTTCATTTATGATGGAACAAGAGAATTCTTTAGGAAATTATAAAATGAAATGAGTCATTCTTTCCTAGTAAAAATCTCCATACAAACCATTTTTTGGGTTTAGAAGCTCAGGTGAGAGCAACTATTGATTATTCCCTCTTACTACTTGTGAAGTGCAGAAATACTTAATGGAGATAACCCACTATTAGTAAGATTTAAGGAAATTTTTATCCAAGAGTGCTTTCTGAGAGCCATTTACATTTCACTAAGTATATAAAAACTTGCATGTGGGAATCAGAGTTAACTGATTTATTCCAGTTGTATTTTAAAACCACTTACACATTGGTACCTGGGGAGCTGGGTATTTTTTATATAGCTCTCCATATATCATAGACTCTTTGAGGTGAAAGTTGCTTCTTACTTTACTGTTACTCTTGTAATGTGACCTATTTAACTGTTTTAGTGAAAGTAAGACAAAGATTTTTGCCTAGAGTATGTAGTTTTGACTTTTATAATACAGTAGATTCTGACCAAATAGATTTTACGATTCAATATTTCAGTTTTGTGCTTTACTTTGCTTGTGCAGACACAAACAGAAATCTCATGAGACATTTCCAATATGAGGTTCATATTCTAATATCCCTTATCAAAAACATTTGGGCAGCTAGAAACTGTTTTACGGTGAGAGTCAGCATCCTAGATGGTCTTCCAAATAATTCAACTTAAGGATATGTTTTGGAAATAAGTAGCATTATCAGATTCAAATGATATTGTATTATAAACGTGTCAATGGAACATAATTTTGAATTGGTGGAGAATGCCATCTCTCTCTCTCTCTTTTTCTCTCTCCAGTATTAGTTGAGGGCCCACTGTGTGCTAAGGAAGATACAAATGTATACAATAATAATTAAAAGGTTTTGTGATATAGACTGTGATCTATAAATAAAAAATAAATTATAAAAAATGCTATAGGATATCACAATTAGATAATTTTATATTTTATAATGAAAATATCTGTAAGATTGAAAACACCATTTTTAAGTTTTTTGCTGCTTTTTTGTGTAATTAAATTCTTAAATTAATGGTAGGAGTACTTACTATTTTCACATTCAAATGCTTTCTGATATGTTGACATAGAGTTTTGATGACCTGGTTAATACTGATGAAAACTTTCGGTAGCATTGCCTAGAGCTAGTAGTTTGCTACCTATTTTATTTTGATATTATTGCAGTGACAACTAAGTGTATTAGTGCTTTTCCTAGCCTAGAAATCATTAGTTAAGGAACTAATACCTAATTTATTTAAAAATAAATTTTTAGAATAAGTTTACAGTTTGCATAGTTATTTAAATGTCTCTTGCAAAATTATGGGATAGTTCAGCAAATGCTTTTTAGAAAATTATTTTCAATATATCACATCCTTTGTGCAGTCCTTTGTAAATCGGTTTTCTTTGGGAGTTCTTTTGCATATGGAAACACAGACAATTACATTTTTACACATGTAACTGTACTCTTTTTTATTTTATTCTACTGGATAGCAACTAACCAAAATCTAAGCTAGAAGTCTGTCCAGATCTGGTTTGGAAGGTTAGTTAAATAGATGATATACTCAGAGAGATATAGACACCAAATGTGCTTTTCTAGTTCATTTGAAGGCATAATTTAAGCCCCAGGTTTGTATTGTTCACTTTGGGTAAGTTAGCCAACAAGATTTCACTGAGTGGTCGCTCATGACAAGACCTGCACTAGACTGTGTACATAGAAGTCAAAGAAAAATTAATTAGTCATTATCTATAAGCATTTATTGATACCCAGTGGTACAATTTCTCTTTCAAGAGTTTTCATTAATGTTGGGGAGATTCAGCTTTTTTTTAAATACCTGTTTGAAATTTGGCCTGGAAATTTTGTTACAGTGTAGCTACCTAGGCTAATTGCAAGAACATGTCATTATTAGGTCAAGAAAATAGGTGCACTGTAAAGTTTGCTACGTGTGATAGTATTCAGATTAAAGCAGTTGTCTGATCTCATAATTGTGGAAGTTATAAATGAATAAGGTAAATAAAAATTGTGTCTCTTGAGGAACACTGAGAAACAGGACTTGTCATTGGGTGGGACCAAATGGTTATAATCCTTTGGTACCTTGGAGAGCTCTCAATACCTCCACCTTCAATTTTGTGTAAGGTTTTACTGAGGTTTTTGGTTTTCCTAGCCTAAGGCCTACCGGATTAATTCTATCACTGTGGTAGAACTAAAAAGATAGCTAATGCAGCTTTACTCTAATTTGGTGTGATTAGACTGAGTGGTAGTGTCAGGATGTCATCTTTATCCCACTAGATCACGGACAATACTTTTTGGCTCTTCAAAGTTACTTACCTACTGAGGAAAACAAATAAGCTTATCAGGGTTCACAGTGTTTTCCTGCTTTCTCTCCAGTAGAAGGATCATCTTTTTGGCTTAGACAGGAGAGGTGCTGCCAGGAACAAGGTGGTGTGTGTTTAGCTCCAAGTAGGGTAGAGACAGTAAACACTGTAAGAATTTGGAGAAGGAGTTGTTAATAAGGGCTATATAACCTATGAAAGACTCCACACAATAGCTGGCCCTGTGTAATGAAAGGTTTCAGACAGTCTGGGAGAAGGGAGAGGGAATTTCAGGTGGAGAAAATGTTAACCATTTTCAACATCCCATTGATTTGGGGGGAAGTTAATTATAAGACAAAGTTTTTCTCCTTAAATAGCCTATAATCCACCTGAGGGAGAAAAGAAACATTGCAAGCATGAACCAACATTAGAATAATTACCAGTTATGTAGTAAAAGAATAGAGAGGTAAAGTATAAACTTAATAATGATGCTTTGGAGATAAAGTCTTAGGAATGAAGGATCAGTGCTGGTAGGGCTAATTAGGGCAATATTGTAGAGATTTGTCTCCTGATCTGAGTTACTATTTTCTGTTTCTTCTGTTTGTACTTCTTAAGTTTATTTTGTCTTCGTTTGACTGCAGAATGGACCTCCGGAAGAAGTACCTATAAAGGAAAAAACTGTATGCTGGAAGATCTCAGTTATACATATTTTGATCATTACTTCTGTAGGTTATTTCAGCCTGAGTTTATTTTTTATTTTTTTGCTTTTGTGCTACCTACTCACTACTGCTCATACTTCTGCCAGCCTCTCGACTTTTGGATTCTCTACTCTGAGAGACTCTCCATACAAGTATTCTCCATTAACATGGAGTAGAGTTGCTTGTGTTTGCAGAGTTTTAGACATTTGAAAAATAATCAATAATGGGCACAAAACCAGTGTCATTAATAATAGTATTCAATCAGGTCTTTTACTAGGCATTTTCAGAATGTCTCTAAAAAATATAAATCTAGCATCACAATATCTTAGAGTTGGAAATACTTCAGAGTATTTACTCCTTACCCAGCCAGGTAGCCACTCCCCCTGCATGACATCTCTGACAACTGGTCATCAGTGTCTATGTGAACAGTTTCAAAGATGGACGCTCCCTAGACAAGGCAGTTTTTCATTCCATTGTTGACTAACTTTAACACTTACAAAGGTCTTTCATTAAGCCAGCATCTGAATACATGGCTTTAAATCTATTGTTCCAATTTCTTTCTAAGGAAGTTATGCCACTGGGGTCAATTCATATATTTATTCAACAAAATTTACCAGGCGCATAATATGTGCAAGGAATTATTTTGACCTACAACTGACAAAGTTATGATTAAGGATATTGCATTTTCCCTTAGTAAGAAGACAGATTTTTTTTTAGACTTTATTTATTTAGAGAGGGAGAGAGAGAGTGTGCAAATGGGGGGCAGAGGAAGGGGAAAGAATCTCAAGCAGACTCCCCACTGATCATGGAGTCTGACACAGGGTTTGATCTCATGAACCTGAGATCATGACCTGAGCTGAAATCAAGAGTTGAATGCTTAACCAACTGAGCAACTATATCAGTAGATGAATAAATTCTAATGTTTTCTCTTTTGCACTATTAAATAATGGATAAATAATGGATAAACTCTTGATATTTAGTTGACCATTGAACAATATGGAGTTTAGTGGTACCAACACTTCATGCAGTTGAAAATCCACATACAACTTTTGACTCCCCCAAAACTCAATTACTCATAACCTACTGTTGAAGAGAATCCTTAACCAAAATATAAACAGTGGACTAACACATATTCTGCATGTTATATGCATTATATACTGTATGGTTACAATAGAGTAATATAGAAAAAAAGAAAATATTAATTAAGAAAATTGTAAGGAAAAGAAGATACAGCTACGGTACTGTACTGAGAAGTGGGCTGGCACACTTCACACCTGTGTTTTTCAAATGTTAACTGTATAAGTGAATTTGATGTATTCCTTTATAAGAGAATAGTGTCAGCTGGAACATATTGATATCCTAACGTCCTCCAGAATGGTAATGTAATTTTTTTATTGCATACCTTATTAGTATAAAAAATTAGGCAAATCTAACATGTCTATATAAAAATAACATGTTTGTATTTATTTTAAATACATATTAAAATTATAAATATGAAATACTAAAGTAAAATATGTATACTATAGAGGCATATTTTAAAATATTTTATGCAAACATACATGGTTTATCTTTATATCTCAAAAAAGTGCCTTAAACACCCCACTTTGAACACTATATGATAGTGGGTAAAGGATTTATAGGTTTTTGCCTATTCAAATATATAGTCTCTTGAGAAAACCACCATTTTGATTGTCTATTACATCCTTATTCTTTCTAATTGGACTCAAGTGATTGCAATATGGTAACATTTAGGATTTGGCTCTGGAACATATTAGAACTCACGAAGTTAAAAAAATAGGCTTTGAGATAATATTAAGGCAGTTGGGATACTTTAATGAGGATTATGATAGAAGTAATATCTGAAAAACAACTTATTAGCAAGCTGTACTTTTCATATAAAAGTACTATAGGGGAAAAACATTATAGCAGTGCATAAAAAGAAATAGATGTTTGACACTGCGAAATAAACTAAAATCTTGATCTCTTTAGAGGGCTACCAACCCATTTGGAGTACCACAAATAATGGAAATCTGGGATTTTATCAATAGGTATTTTCCTTTTTTTTTCTTTTAAAGTTCTTTTTTTAAAATTAACTAATTTTATTTTATTTTTTCAGTGTTCCAAGATTCATTGTTCATGTACCACACCCAGTGCTCCATGCAATAAGTGCCTGCCTCAATACCTGCCACCAGGCTCAGCCAACACCCCACCCCCCTCCCCTCCCAAACCCTTAGTTTGTTGCTCAGAGTCCACAGTCTCTCTTGGTTCATCTCCCCCTCCGATTTCCCCCAATTCACCCTTCCTTTCTTTCTCCCAATGTCCTCCATGTTTTTCCTTATGCTCCACATGTAAGTGAAACCATAAAACTGACTCTCTCTGCTTGACTTATTTCACTCAGCGTAATCTCTTCCAGTCCCATCCATGTTGATACAAAAGTTGGGTAGGTTCATCCTTTCTGATGGAGGCATAATATTCCATTGTATATATGGAATATATATATGTATATATATTATATATATGGACCATATCTTCTTTATCCATTTGTCTGTCGAAGGGCATCTTGGCTCTTTCCACAGTTTGGCAATTGTGGCCATTGCTGCTATGAACATTGGGGTACATGTGGCCCTTCTTTGTACTGCATCTGCAAAAGATAGGTATTTTCAAAGAACAGAGTGGTACAGAGACAGTGTAAGAAGTAGAATGGAGAAAAAAAAAGAATTCCTTTCTATTCTTTTTTTCCAATGTCTGCTATGCCAATTTAGATTACCACACTACAAATTTAAGAGGCTTGAAACTGTACTTGTTTCTTCCTAGATCAACACTTCCATGACATTCCTAATTCTGTTCACTGTATCTAGAAACTCTAAGTCTCCTGGGATGCAAACTTTAAACTTGACCCCTCTTCCCTATTTCATAAGTAATTGGCTGTCACACTCTTAATTCTCTGTTTGTAGTATCTACCAAGAAAATTGCCCTATCTATTTAGGTACAGTAAACACTTAGGTCTTCCACCATAGTTAGTTTCACCATGAACTCTGGAAATTTTTATAGTGTTAAGTGTCAAGCTTAGGATGGTAAATGGATTTTAGTGATTTCATTTTTAGCTTTGATTTTGAAGAAATTTGTTGAATATATATGTTTCAGATATAAACATTTAATGATATACATTTTTCTGGTCAGCAATATCTTTTGTTTTCACCATACTTAGTTAGGGTTACAACTCTGAAAAAGAATTTTAAATCTCTTTAGAGATGAAAGCATAAATACAAGACTGGTTTTTTTATTAAACCTAGGAAATGTGCTTGAAATCTCAATGATAATTTTTTAACATATACAGTAGAAGGGGCCATGGATATGATTAGGACTCATGGCTATACCTTCTGCCTTGACCCAGTCTGGCTTTAGACCTTGGGTAAATATCAGTCTCACTCAGAATAGAGCTTGGACTTGATACTGTTGATGATACCTTTCTAAGTTTAGCTAACATTATATCTCACGTCCTCTGTATCCCCATGTAGCCCTGCTTAGGAGGGGTCCATAGGATGGCAGCATAGCGTTTGAGATTAAGTTCTCAGGCTTTGGAGTTGGGCAATTTAAGTACACATCTGATTCCACTAGCTATGATACCAGGAAAAAGGCTTTGTTTTTTGATCTGTAAAATGTAATTCAAGAGGTTGTTGTGAGAATATCACGAGTTAACGTATAAAAAGTGCTTAGAACTCTGACCAGCACTTAATAACTATTATTTGTTTGCTATAATTGATACCCATATATGAAGCACTCAGCATAGTGCCTGGCATATAGTATGTACTCAGTAAAGTATTAGCTGTTGTTCTTACTGCCAGAAACTCCACTCCAATTTCCATAAACAGTGTTCTAGACTTTGGTCACAAAGAAAAACAGATGAAAGTATATCTTCTTAATATAAATCCATGTTCTTCACTTCAACAAAGAAAACCACAAGGTGGGCTGGGCAAATGACTTCCTGAAGATGGGGGTACACTTCACCTCGCAATATCATAACATATGCCTGTAAAGGACTATTGTTCCATATGTGGCTGCATAAAATTGCTTTTTCCTTTTCATAGATGCAAACCAAGATTTGTTTTGAGTTATACTATTAGTTCTGTGCCTCTGTGATGCTGTGAAAATTTATATTCAAATTTGCAGCCCTTAGCTTTATGCACTGTTAACTTTATGCACTTTTCTATTTACTATTACAGTCCAGTAAAATTCAAAAATATATATTTAGATAGGAAGATTGCTCTAGGCTTATAGAATGTAATTTAATACATGAAAAAGTTTAAAAGTTTGAATAGAAACATTTTGAGATAAATATTATTTATATTACAAATATTTTAGAGCAAACATTTTTCCAATTTACCACTGCTAAAAATGTTCTAGAGCAGAAGATAAAAGATGGCTCTATTGACTCTTTGTTCCTATGCTGAGACAATCCTAGTATTGATTCATATACAATATTATGAATGATACTTTCACTTTTTATAATATTAATTATAAGTCATATGTTACTCTAATCATCAGTATAGACAAAATTTCTTACTTGTAATCATCATAACATAGTGAGATCTGTTCCTGAACACCTGGACATGAAATCATGAAATATCTTAAGTGTTAAATTTAGGATATTTTGATTATATTTATAACACTAACTATGAAAATATTTATAACTCTAACTATGAAATGACTAGTTTCTAATTTCTCATCTGTGATCACAAGGATAAATAATATTTGCTTGATATACAAAAGCACTTTCAACCAATATCCCTTTTGTTGCTCACTAAAAATTTATTAAACCTAATTTCAGAGAACGCGGAGGGGTTACATGACATAGACAAGTGTAGTGACAAAATTGGTATTTAAATCTGGGCTCCTGATGTCAAATACTGCATTTGCAGGTATTTAGAGTGACTAGACTAACATAGTTGATTAGAGAATTGTAGGTGAGGATATAGCACTTTTTCGCCAGAGATTAAAGAAATCGGAATCAATATCACTTCTTCTTTACTCTTCTCTGGCATTTCTTTACAGAAAAGGGCAATGAAAGCAGGAGGGGCAAGGAGACATGGTCAAGGACGAAAATCAAATCATAGTCAATAAACATGGTTTAGCCAGTAGGAAAGCTGTTTTCCATTGGTGAAAATTTGGTGGAATTCACCCAAAATATAAAATCAAATTCATATTTTTAAATGGACAAATTTTTGAAATTGATAATATAGAATAAGAATGAAATATTTCAGTTACCCATGTATTTATTTGGTGTGTGTGTGTGTGTGTGTGTGTGTGTGTGTGTGTCTATTCAGAATTGGGCTGTAGCCTACAAGTAAGTTAGAGAGCACTTTTTTCATTTTTAATTATTGATCAACTGCCTGTAAGGTTCATTTTCTATTAATGCGGAGGTGGAATGGTGTTTTTCCTTCCTCTTCAGTTCTTGATGAACCCCATATGGTTCTGGTGCTCACAGCTCTTCAATAATTCAAGCGTATCATGGAAAAAAGTCAGGTTTTGAAAAATCTAGATCAGTGGTTCTCAAAGTTGTTTTTTTTTTTTTTTCCTTCCTATTAGCTGTGGAACTATTTCTTCAAGTTATGTTATAGTCTGGACTTTAACTTTTAAAATACATTTAAGCAGAGCTTTTTGGTTTACATTGAGGAAGGACTATTATGCCACGATCCCTTCAAAGTCTTATCCCTGTGTGTTGGCCCTAGACGTAGCTCCTTAAAAGCCTGGGGCTTTCATTGAACAGAATTTGAAACATATTGACATAGATGATAAAATGTTCAGTTAGAATGTAGAGCTGGCCCAGAGCTAGACAAACGAGATCTGAATTTAAACCATGACCATATCACCAACTAGTCTTGTTACCTTGAGCAAGTAGTACAGTTTCTCTAAGTGACTTTTCCTCAGTAACAATGGAGACAAAATGGGGCCTACCTCGTCAAACTGTTTGGAGCATTGAAACAATACCTACAAAGTGTTCAGCGCATATTACTGATGTCAATATTTAATAATCTCTTCTAAGACAGTGATACTGTGTTGGCAGGATAATGAGGTGGTAGCAAAATGCTACTCGCGGTAATTACGGCTTTCTTGATGAGAGGCCTGAATGCTTCACATTATAATCCTGAGACACTATAGTTTATGCTTTTTTTCAACTCTAAGATTTGTGTAAATCCACATATGCCACCTGGAATAATAAATTCTAAAGTATCCTTTAAGATACTGAACTGGTGAAAATTCTTAGGATATTGCCTAATTTTCTTTGACGGTATATACAAAGTTAATATAATTTCACGAGGGCAAGATGGCGGACTTAAACTTTCCAAGTGCAAACAGACTGTCCCATTTGGGTGGGTGTTTATATGCCATGATATCATTTATTCAAGTCTGAATAAGCAATCCATTTTCCTGTCTTCCCTCCCTCCCTTCCTTCCCTTGCTTCTGCCCTGTGCCAAACACTGTTTTTGCTAGGAAAAAAAAAAATGGGTGTCACAACCTAAGAGAAGGTGGCTATCCTCAAGGTACTGTGCCTTCTATCCCCAGATGTCACTAATCTCACTGCTTTGCAACTAAACTTCTCCACAGAAGCATCAGGTGAGAACTGTCCGGAGGAGGCACTTTGGACAGTATGGAGCAGCGAACACCTTACTCCCACTCTGGGTGCTTTCACCAAAACATCTTCCTTCCCAGGGTCCCTCACACCTGGTACCTGACCCAGGCTCTCCTCGTTCATCCTGCCACGTTACTCACTGTCTTCTTGAGAGCTGCCATGACCTTCAAAAGGGTAGTGCCTGTTCACCACTAACCCCCAGGCTACTGCATCCTGTTCTTCAATTTACTGGATGTGTTAGAGGTTCCTTCTTAAAAATATCCATACCTCTGGAAAGTAGTATATTTGAGAGTATACTTTGATTTTTAGTTAGAACCGTAGCTGGGATAAATTAGTCGCCAGTCAAAAGCAAAACTATCTCAGGAAAGATGCCAGAGAGCAGGGAGGTGTGCCAAATGAGAGAAGACAAAAGTGGCAAAGCTGAAAAAATAAGAGGAACAAGAAAGGAGGCTGAGCGTAATTTTTTTTTTTTTTTTGGTCGTAATTTTGCCTTAAACTATCCATTCAAATCATCTTGTGCTTTTTGGACTAGCTGTTTGTATTAGACTTTGGGCTCATTAACATTTCAAAGAAAGAGACGATGGGTGATGATTCTGTGAATCACCCACTCTCTGAATGTCAGCTTGACTAACCCAGTGACACAGGTCCCACAGCCACCCCCACCCTGCCCTGCGCTTCTCAGAATTCTCTCCCCTAATCTTCATCTTTCTGTGCTTCTGACATCTCATTAATTTTATGAGTTTCTTTTGCCTGTTCCACCGACTCCTCACTCCTCTGTTTTCCTAATCTTTCCCTCTATCTCTTTTTGTGTTTCTATATTTCTGTCTCTCCCTATATGAGTTAACTTTTCCTCTCTTCTCCTTTTCTCAAAGCATTTTGCCTACCTTTAATTCTGATCTGTACATGCCATGGATGTTGAATTGTATGCTTAAAATATTAACTGTCGTTACTTCATAAAGATTTACAACCTCTAGTTTTCCTTTAAATAAGTGAGTTGAAAACTTTAAATTTCAGGTCTCAAATGAGAGAAAAAGAGGGTTTTGTTTTGTTTTGTTTTGTTTTTTGCGATGTAATCAACTCCCCCTTTGGCTTCTATGTCAAAATTTTTCAGTAGAAAAAGAATTGTCCCCTCTAATTTAAGCGGTTCTTTCAATGTTACTAGGCAATAGTTTAGTTTATACATGGTGTCATGGGATTATTGCTGGGTTGCCTATTCCTCTCGCTTTATGCCGCAAAATTTTATGAATTGGCTTAACTACAGAAACGAGTCTCTGAAACATATAGCAAACAGGAAAAGGGTAGCAAACATACAATTGTGTGTCTGGACAATTGGACAACTGAATGATTCTGTACAAACTTCAGCCTTAAATGCATTGAACTCTCAACCTTGGTTCTTTCTCCTTCTATGCTTTGGACGACCCTTCTTTTCTGTCTAGACCCTTAGACTTTCTAGGAAGTCACGCTGCACGTTCTGAATCTCGGAAGTGACCATATTTTCTTTTTATTTCTACCTCGGTTCAGCATCATGTACTCTAGCTTTTCCTCTCTGGTCCTAAAGTTTTGATGTTATCACTGTCTCTCAGGAAGTCCTTCAACTGGACCAACATTGTCATTTCTATCTACTACTGCATTCTTTCTCCCTCTACTTGATAGAATTGAAAAGGGGAGATTACTTAAACCTTTCTACTTTCAGGTCACTGTTCTATCTCCCTCTTCCTCTTTGATATCTTTGCTAGAGAGGAGCCTATCAGCCTATTAGTGACCTTTAGGGCTCTCTTAGTCTTCTAGTATAATTTCTTGAATTATACTCTTATTATATGTAGTTTGGATCATTTCCTGGTGTCAATTGCAAATATGCGCTAAATCAAAATGGAAATTCTAGTTTAATTAAAGGTTGTTTGGGGTGCAAGTGGCTAAGTTGGTTAAGCGTCTGCCTGTGGCTCAGGTCATGATCTCAGGGTCCTGGGATTGAGCTCCGCATCAGGCTTCCCCCTCATCTGGGAGTCTGCTTTTCCCTCTTTCTCTGCCCTTTCCCCAACTTGTGCTCGCTCTCTCTCTAGCAAATAAATAAATAAAACTGAAGAGAGAAAATCTGTGCCCTAAGACGGCTGACCAAGCCAGCAGGGGAGTCCCAATCCCTGTCCCAGAGCTCTTTTGGGTTCTTCTCCCTGCCCCGTTTCCCACCGGTCCAAAAGTGCCAAGTATATGGAAGTAGAAGTGTATAAATTACCCACCTTGTTTGAGGTTGGGGGTCAGACCTTTGGAGATCATTCTCCTCTGAGCCCGCCGGTGTTAAATAAACTCCCTATCCTTCAAGATCTCCGAGTGCCGCTTGGTTTCTCTGTCAGGTGATCCAGTCCAGGTTCCATAACAAAATCTTTTTTTTTTTTATTAAAGATTTATTGTTATTTATTTGAGAGAGCGAGAGAGCGAGCACATGAAAGGGGAGAGGTCAGAGGGAGAAGCAGGCTCCCCGCAGAGCAGGGAGCCTGACACGGGACTCGATCCCGGGACTCCAGGATCATGACCTGAGCCGAAGGCAGTTGCCCAACCAACTGAGCCACCCAGGTGCCCCCCCATAACAAAATCTTTAAAAAATAGATTAACAATAAAAATATTTTTAAATTTCAGGTGCAGTAAAAATTGTTTATGGAGGCTATTATCATCACTGGGTAAAAGATTATGAATCAAAAAAATGTTACTGAAAAGAAAATAAAACATAGAGAAGCTCCTCTTTTATCGTTATTCAACTTCAGGGCAAATCATATGGCAAATCAGAAAGGAGAGATTAATGAAATAAGAGGCTTTCTGCAACTTTCCCAGAACTTTGAAGAATTTGCACAAGTTGGCTAGAGAAAAATTAGGGAGAGTCTTCCAGGAGCTCAGAACTTCAGCAGTGAGGGGACATTTGGTGGTGGTACAAAATTGGTACACGTTGGTATGGTGCACAGCTCCAGCAAGATGTGTACAGTGGGCAGGATTCATTTACTCAGTTAGTGGTATATTCGAAAAATTCTCTAGTTGCTCTTACCTGAGACAGTTGTACAAAGCTCCGGGGTTTCAGGGGGAAATAAAAACATACAACATAAAGTGTGTCTTTCTATAGATATTAATTGAACAGTTACGTAAGAATTTAGTCATAAGCCATGTCTAATGTGTTTATAGGGAAAGAACTTGAAGTCATGAAAGGATATAGCTAGGGGTCTTAATATGTCGAGTGTGGGATCAGAGATTTCCAGGATAAAGTGACATTGGCTCTAAAATGTAAAGCAGAGGTGAAAAGAAAATTCTTTTTGTTTTGCTTTAATATCGGCACCTCAGTACATAGAGAGTGGTTGAAAATATGGAAGAAAGGAAGATGTCTGCATGACATCCGAGGTGGTCGTAGGAATTCAAGATCGGAAGGGAAGTTATAGAATTTTAGGTAAGAGAGATATTTGATATCTATCATAATATAGATAAAAGATATTTGATATCATATGATAAGATAAAGATATCAGAGAGGAAATTTGTAAGATAGAAAATAGTTGAGATTGCTTAGCAACTTTTGAGCAGGAGGTAAATTGGTGAAGGCATTGCTTTAACAATCTGGTAGTGATGGATTGTTGAATGATTAGAATAGGAAAAGGCTACAAATAAGGTCAGATGAAAAATAGCTGCATATAAATAAGCAGGTATGGAGTAAAAAGGTCATGAGTCAAGATAGCTTAATGTCCATGTGAAAAGAATCCTGTATGTGTTTTCAGTTTCATGACATCTTTTCACTCCTATTTTTAAAATATTTTATTTATTTATTTTTTTGCTCCTATCTTGATTTAAAAAAATGAAGTTGAGCGTGTGTATCTCAAATCATATGTTCAGTGAAATCTCTCCCTCTTCCCTCAGGAAGAGTTATAACTACTCCCCCAGAATCCCACAGAATTCTATTTCTACCTCTGTTAGCATACACTCTATGAAACAATTAATTATTTATGTTCTTGTTCCCTGAATAAAACTGTTAACTTCCCATGACTGGGGGTTGTTACTTATTTTACATGGACAGAGTTTGGAACACAGTTGACATACAGGGGATATTGTTATTGACTAACTCAGGGACTAAATGAATAAAGTCAACTGGTGCATTTTCTCTATTTTCCACATGTAGCCTGTCTTATTGCCTAGCTTCTTAGTGTGTCTTTAAATAAAAGACTGCAATTCAGAAAGGACCAGTACTTCCCTTGTTGAAATCAGTTTCATGTCCAAAGCAGAAAGATTTGCTGCTTTTCAACTCACAAAGGTTGAATAGTAATTGATTTATCGAACAGCATATTTATTTAGTTTTTATTGTGACATATATCAAAACGTGTTTTGTTTTTCCATTTTTAGTGGCTGGTCTCAGAGGTCCCCAAGGACATTATTCATTATTTTCTCTCTGTCTCCATCTCTCTCTATCTGTCTCCTCTTCCAACACCCTTCCCCCTCCTTCTATTATCTATCTATCTATCTATCTCTCTATCGATCATCATCACAAAATGTACTCTGGAACCAGATAAGCAAGTTTTTTTAATTCTTTATTTATATTAAATCTGGTTAACATATAGTGTATTATTAGTTTTAGTGGTAGAATTTAGTGATTTATCATTTGCATATAAAGATGGGTTCTGATCTTGTTGGCTTTACTTAGCTGTAACCTCAAAAAGCCAGTCAGTTACTGAGCCTCAGTCTCTGAATCTGAAAATGGTGAATAATTTCTCCTGACTTGTAGAGTTTATGGCAGGATTAGAACTAATATCTATGAAGCATTTCATAATTGGCATGTAATACATGGTGGTTATTTTTTGATACATTTTAATGGTATTACTGTTCTGCACTTTTAAGTAGGCATAAATAGCTCTTGATTTCTCTAAGTGACTTAATTCATGTTTTCTTGTCAATTCTGATAAACATTTGAGAGGAAAGGCTGAATTTAGATGCTGCCCCTTTAAGAATGGGTGTTGAGAGGATGAAACTGGGATTCTGTATGTCCCTCTCTGTCAGTATCCAAAGGAGCCTTAGCATGTAGGATGGGAAGGGTCCTCCTGTTAGGGAAGATAGTTGCAGCCTCTGAATACTGACTGTTCCTAGGACTCTATGTCCATCTTTTAGCCTTTTCAATGGTGATGACTTTTGTATTAGCAGGAACAGTGTTTCCTGGCATTGGTTCTGTCTATGCACCACTCCTAACACATAAACCTTTTAGCAGAGATCACTCAAAATACCCAAGCCCTCACTGTCATTGAATGGAGAAGCGAGAAGCTTGTTCTCTGTAGAGAAACTTCAGGCTGTAACTATCTTCCCTTACAGTGATGCCTAATTCTCTCCCCTTCCTTAGCCATCAGGATGAAGGGGGCTGGAGGCACAAAGACATGTTTCTTCCCACTCCCAAAGACAAAGGTTATGTAGAAAGAGTAGGCTGGATGTTACATTTCTTTGCTGCATTAGGAGTTTAAAATGACAGGTGACGCTTCTCTTGATAAGCTAGGCACCTAGAGGGAAAAAGTTTTTTTGTTTTGGGTTTTCTTTTTAACAAGAAAAATGTGCCCAGGTACAGGGTGTTGGAAGATAAAGAATGTGCAAGGGGTTTGATGAACAGCTGTGGATAAGAGCAGGTGCGTTTTCTAGTAGAGCACAAAAACATAATCCTGTAATGTCTGGAGACTTGTTTGGATACAGTTTTAAAGAGGTACTTTTATTCTGGAAATAAAATTTTTTATGAGACAGAATAAAGATAAAGAAGGGATTGGCAATTTGGGCCTATTTTAAGGGAGGATCTCAGGTGTTATCATGTAGGAGCCATTTGGGAGTCAACCTTCAGCTGAGAGCATTGGAGAAGAGACAGGAGAAGACTGGAAGAAAGTAGGAAAGACAAAACCATCCTCATTTACTGGATAACTTTGTTTAAAATCTGATGTACCTGATCTTCTTGATGTAATAGCTCCATCTTTGAAACCTTTCAGCCCATCTTTTGTGGAATCGGGAAGATTGGAATGGGTGAGAACTGAGAGTATCCTCAAATGATTTCTTGTTGAATAGAATAATTCCTTCTCTAAAACAGACCCATATTAACATTGTGTTGTAAACATAAGGACTGGGGCAGCTACTTATTTCTTGGGCAAACACGCTAAGCAAAGTAACTTAGCATGGTGTTCCAAAGGTAATCTGCTGGTTTACCTCTGATTTAGTGAATATGATTTAAAATGACTCAATTTTAGTACTTGACTTCTCAAATTTTGTACCACCCGGTACTTAGAGATGTCCAAAAATGTTCCAGCATGTCCTTAGTATCCAAATGGGCACTCTCTTTGCACAGACAGTGCTCCCTTGATATTGGTTGTTCTACATTATCATGCAAAACCAATAATTGTTAGTTTAGCACCTGAAGCTTTTTGTCTTCCTTTCTTTTCCATTTTTTCTTTTTATATGAGTGTAGTTGGCATGCAACGTTACATTAGTTTCAGGTGTACAACTTGGTGATTTGACAAGTTTATACATTATGCTATGTACACCACAAGTATAGCTACCATCTGTCCTATTACATCCCTATTACAATATCATTGACTGTGTTCCTAATGCTATGGTTTTTATTTCCATGACTTACTCATTCCATAACTGGAGGCCTGTATCTCTCTCTCTCATTCATTCATTTTGCCTAACTTCTACTCCCCTCCCTTTGGCAACCATCAGTTTGTTCTCTGTATTTATAGTACTGATTCTGCTTGTTGTTTATATATTCATTTTTTTAAGTTTCTATTTACGAGTGTAGTCATATCTCGATCTGACTTATTTCAGTCTGCATAATACCCTTTAGGTCCATCCATGTTGCTTCAAATGGCACGATCTCATCCTTTTGTACAGTTGTGTAATATTCCATTGTGCCTGTATACATTTTCTTTATCCATTCATTATCAATGTATATATACATTTTCTTATCCATTTCCTTATCCACTCAAGTGTCCAATAATGGACACTTAAGATTGCTGTGTCTTGGCTATTGTAAATAATGCTGCAATAAACATAGGGGTGCCTTTTTGTCTTTAGACCTTACCAACCTCTCTTTCCTTTCTTTTTCTCCCAAATTAAAACCCAACTATATACAACTAATTGCAGCTTCTACAATATCTTGTCTTTACCTATGCTGTACCCAGTATTTTGAACATTTTCACTTACTTCTTCACTTGCCTCATCCTATTAAATCCTCACGACAGGGTTCAATTTCTTATAGGAAGAATGGCTGGTTGAAAGGTGATGTCAATCAGCCATCTCCCTTATGTGCTTCACCTGGATTTCTGTACTTTATAATAGCACTTATCACAACATAGAACATGTATTTTTTCCTGTCCCCCTCCTCCCGGGTCATGAGTAACTTGAGGAGCGAGATCATGTTTTTGCATATATATAGCACCTAACATATGATTCAACATAGTGTCTGACTCAGTAGGTAACCAGTAGGTTGAAAGAATAAATGAATATATGAATTTCAAGTGCTTTATATAATGGATATGTGATATGTAAATGTTAAGTAAATGTTTTTAAAGGGGTTACTTTCCTTGGAGAAAGCAAGCTCATCAATTTTTATTATATTTTTAGTACAAAAGTTTAGAAAGATGTACAGTATTTGATTAGCCATTGTCATACATGGAGGTTACTAATCATGTATTAATTCCTTTTCAACCAACTTTAGGTGATTTTTTTTTTCCCCTGAACACCTTCAACTCAAGTAAATATTAAAATTATTTGTATAGATATTGGAGTGATTCGTATAACTATAAATTGAAATAACTAAAAAGAAAGGTATTTTAATGTTAACATTTTCCATAAGGTGAGTTCTCTTCATGTTTTTCAAAGAAAGGAAGACTACTGCCACTTAACTTATAATATGTTTTAACATTAATAGATAAAAAATAATGTTTGTTTATCTGAAGAAAGTATATGTTGAGTATATCTTAGTGTGCTGGTTCATTACTGTATACATAATGGCAGTAAATCTTCTCATATGTCTGAAATACATTTTTGAATGAGAGATTGACTTACTAATTTGAGGATGAGTATAAGTTAGAGTGAGGTACAAGTCATGGCCAGAGCTGAAAAAAATCAAAATTATACAATACAATAAACCTGAATTAAAATTCCAAGGCCTTCACTTAATAGCTCTACAAGCTTCATAAGTTACTTAATCTTCTTGAGCCCCCATTTCCTCCCTTTGGAACAGATTGGTAATATTACGTAGTACCAATTGTTAATAGATTTGAAAGAGATAATGTAAGGAAAGCAATCAGCCCTGTTCCCAGCACACAGCAAGTGCTCAGTAAGGAACCATTTCTCTTTTCTTTATTTCCTCAGGATTGTTCAAACAGTGTGTTGCAATGGTTTTTGGGTCAGTGTGTATTTAATAAGACACTTCACTGGCATTGAAAAGATTTTGATCTGTTAAAGAAAAAAAATTTTTATTGAAAAGGGTGATTATTTTGTAGTACCAAAAATATATATTATTGTTATTATAAAAATATATTGGGTGGTGATTATAGTCAATAATAGTATCTTACAAACAAATAATCCAATTAAAAATGGGCAGAAGATATGGACAGACATTTCTCCAAAGAAGATATCCAGATGGGCAACAGACACATGAAAAGATGCTCAACATCACTCATCATCAGGGAAATGCAAATCAAAACCACAGTGAGGTATCACCTCACACCTGTCAGAATGGCTGAAACCCAAAACTCAGGAAATAACTATTGGCAAGGATGTGGAGAAAAAGGAACTCTGATGTACTGTTGGTGGAAATGCAAACTGGTGCAGCCGCTGTGGAAGACAGTATGGAGGCTCTGCAAAAGATTAAAAATAAAACTACCCTATCATTTAGTACTACTGGGTATTTACCCAAAGAAGACTAAAATACTAATTTGAAAGGATATATGCACTCCTATGTTTATTGCAGCATTATTTACAATTGATAAACTATGGATGCCGTCTAAGTGTCCATCGATAGTTTTTTAATGGATAAAGATGTGATATATATATCGATATATATATATATATAGACATGCAATGGGATATTATTCAGCCATAAAGAGTGAAATATTGCCATTTGTAACAATGTGGATAGGTCTAGAGAGTATAATTCTCAGGGAAATAAACCAGTCAGAGAAGGACAACTACCCTATGATTTCGCTCATATGTGGAATTTAAAAAACCAAACAAACGAACAAAGAAAAAAAGAGACAAACCCAAAACAAATTCTTAACTATAGAGAACAAATAGATGGTTCTCAGAGGGGAGGTGAGTAGGGGGATGGGTGAAATACGTGATGGGGATTAAGAGTACACTTATCTTGATGAGAACTGAGTCATACATGGAACTGTTGAATCACTATATTGTACACCTGAATCTAATATAATGCTATAGGTTAACTACATTGGAATTAAAATAAAAAAATTATAATGTCTTATATACTTGGAAGTTGCTAAGAGTGTAGATCTTAAATGTTCTCACCACACAAAAAATGGTAATTATGTGAGATGATAGAGGTGTTAACTAGCAGTATGGTGACAATTTTTCTATGATACATAAGTGTATCAAATTAACACAGTGCACTCCTAAGCTTATGCAATGTTATATGTCAATTATATCTCAGTAAAACTGGAAAAAAATAATTGGATATATTACTTAAGAATATTTGACTATCCAGTGCCTATGAAATTTTCAAACAGCATGAGTAGTATGAGCCCAGTAAATAGTAGATCAAATTGAAACTGTACTCTATCAATGGTATGGTTCTTTACAGTGTAATCCCTTATTTCACCATTTTTCTTACTGTGTGAAATTCATGTGTCCTTTTCATGAACACGGGGAGTATAAAAAGTCTGATGAACTTTTGAGTTTAGGGCTGTGCATTGAGCTTGGAGAGGCCTCATAAGGGAAGAAGGGGGCATATGGATCCGTGTGCCTACTGTGTGTCTCAGTGCCTACTTGGTGTCTATATGTATTAGTGCTTTTAGAATAAGAGTAATTCTGAGCCCATGGTCTTCAACAATAGCTCTTTAGAACTTGCAGAATAAGGAAGGAAACTAAGGAAAATTCCTTTGAATTCTGACCATAGATAGCAGTTATAAAATAAAGTGAAATGGAGAAGTCAGCTAATTGGATCTGTTCCACTATTTCAGTCAGTCTTTGTTGATCTTTGAGCAAAACTGGTTGAACGGCTTACATGACAGCCCTCCAAGTAAATGGAAAATTTCCCAAGCTCATGCTGGTTAGGAAACAGAAGGCCTCTTTTAAAGCAGTGCAAAACTCAGCAGTTTGGGTTTCATTGAACTGGTTTAGTGGTTTCAACTTATATAACTTCCATATGGAAACTTAAGGGAAACATAGAAACTAAACTGTCTTCTTGTACCACCTGAGAGCAGCCCCTACTTCAGGGTCTCTCTGTTCAAGTGGGTTAGGACCCTGACGATTATTCTTCCCCCCACCCTGAGTAACTGGATTTCTTTCCTAAAGACCAACAGGACCAATCAGACTTAGGAAAACTGGTTTCTAATGGCCGTTGAAGGAGGAAATCCAGTTTAATCTCCTTTTAAAGTTCAGGAGCACTTGGAACTAGTTCACTGAAAAAGCAGCAAAGGGGCCAAATGGAACCAAAACCAAACAGGCAACAAAATCATGTTCTCTAGTAAAACATGGATCATACGATAATTTTAGTTTTCTTTTGTAGTAGTCTAGAGGCAAATGGGAAAATTTGGTTGAGTACTGTAAATTACAGGCAGTTAGGGATTATGATTGGCAAGAACTGAGGATGTAGTCTTGAAACTGAAAAAAAAAAACCCCTATCTTTCACTTGGTTCTGGGAAGGCTTGAGAATCACTGAGGGTCAGCTAAGCATTAGGCTAAGCTTCTTACATGTGTTTCCTCATCTAATTTTGTCACCAACTCTGTGGGGGTAGGAATTGTTTTGACCTCATTTTAGCTTCTGAAGAAACTGAGAACTGTAGTGTCTTCTGAAGGGTCTCACAGCTGAGAAGGGAGGGATCCAGGGTTGATTCTCAGGTGTGTTTCAACTCTTTCCAACACATCATCCTACTTTTTGAGAAATTTATCATTTATGTCTTATTTGTATGGATTTAAAAATGGTTAAAGTAAGTTGATATTCCTGAGAATATTGACAATCAATTTTTAAAAAAAAATTATTTAAAAAGCCTTTGCATGACTAAAATTTGTGATTACTCCTTTGAGCAAGTTTCTACATAGATGAATATCTGTTGTGTAATGAAAAGACTGGTTTGAAAAAAAACACAATAATGACTTATGTGATGACTCAGCAGTATTTCTGTCTTCTGGTTTAGGAATCCTACAGCTTGTTTGGATTGCCTAAGGAGAGAAATGATATGTTCAATGTTTTCTAAGTAAATGTTGGAAAGATTGGCTCTACCTTTAATTAGATAAAAGTATCTGGATTCACAGGGAGTGAAGGAATCTGAAAAAAATTGGCATATTATACCGATTATATTTTGCTATATTTTATAATTTATAGTATTATTTGAAGTCAAAGCTCATGTTCATCAAAACAGCATTACATTTCTTTTATGCTTTGTGAGATATAAGTCAGATATCCCACATAACTGAAATTGAATTTTAATTCCATGAGGGAAAGACATTATTTTTACATTTTTTAAAAAGATTTAAGTTATTTGAGAGAGTGAGCAAGAATGAGAGAGAGAGGGCGCGCATGCACAAGTGGAAGGGGGGCAGAGGAAGAGGTAGAAGCAGACTCCTCCCTGAGCAGGGAGCCCAGCATGGAGCTTGATCCCAGGATCCTGGGATCATGACCTGAGCTGAAGGCAGATGCTTAACCAACTGAGCCAATCAGGTGCCCTTAGTTTTAGAATTTTGAATAAAGATCTCTATAAAAAAATCCCAGATTACTCTGCCTTATTCTGTTCTGAGTAAAATTTTACCTTTCCTTGAACCTTAGTCATCATTATATGCATCAACTATTGAATTATTCTCTTAACTGCTGCTGATATAACTTTTAGGAAATATAAATTTGGTTAATGCCTAGTCTTCACTTTAAAAAACAAAAACACTAAGTTACCCATTTCCAGGTAATAATGATGTGTTTTTAAGTCCCCTACAACAGGACTAATCAATTTGTGCCTTTGACCCACCTGTATTCTAATTTCCAGCCACATGATATAGGGAAAGCTCCTGCTCAGTTTAATGATGTATGTCTGGAGATAGACTTTTCATTAAGTACTTAAGACTCTTTCCAGACCAATCTTTCATCTCCTTTAACTGAGTCCCTTCAATTTAGAATTTCAAAATAGCACTTGGTTGCCAAATTTCTGTTTCTTCTGTTTTGAAGCCTAATCTAACTCTTCTAGTTTTCCAGAGATCATGCTGATTCCCAAAAAGAAGGCATTCTTAACTCAAAGTTAGAGATGTGATCAAATCCCTAAGATCCCTCAAATAAGTCCTCCTAGCATGTCTTACTGAAATGATTCCTTTCATAAATTTCTCCTAGGAAAGTATTTTCCTAATGTGTGCCTCCTAATTGTATTCAAATGTGTTACCAGAAGTTCATTAAGCATTGATGAAGGTTCTATAATGTGGGAAATACCCCCTAGGTGCTGCACACACAAAAGAACCTAAGTAAGACACATGCTTAACACCCAAGATGCTCATGTTAAGAGAAGGACAGAGGCATAAAGATATAACATGTGTGGACTCTTGTAAGGAGATACAAGATTCAATCAAAGAAAAGATGTTCTTGCAAAAGGAGTCTTGAAAAGTGAATGGATGGGAGTTTGACTAAGAAAATGGGAATGACCATGACAGGCGGTGGGACAAGAGACATGAAGATTGGGCTGTGCTGAAGGAACTCCATGCAGTGAAATTATGCTGTGCATAGACGAGGGAGATGGTGAGTGAAAGGAGGGCAGGTGTAGAGTGAAAACAGATCATGACTGGGGCTGGGAGCCATGTTGGGGAATCAGACTTGGTTTTGCACATGATAGGGGTGCTTTTGGTGTGTTTTAATTTTAGCTAACTTCTTTTCTAGCAGTAGTGTGAAGAGACATTTGAAATTGGCAAAACTGGAGGTAGGGAAACTGATTAGGAAGTGACAACAAATAATCAAATCTAGGTATGATGAACACTTGGAGCAAGTCTGTGGTGATAGCAGTGAGGAAGGAGACAACTTAGAGAAATATTTGATCAAGTCTGAAGAGTTCTCAATGTTTACATGGAGCAGCAAGAACAAATCTGGGTTTTGTGGGGCCTAAAACTTACACAATTTTTCAAAATTCATGTGCAAAATTATGAATGCAAAATGATTTATGAAAGTAAATATTTACTTAAAATAAGAAAGCATGTAATTACACATTTTAAGAAAATCACAAAACCCCTAAACCTCACCAAATTCAGAGAGAAGTATAAACTAAATGTATGACCATTTCAACTTTCCTTTAGCCATATCCCAAAACTATCTGTACCCATTTTAAATATCTCCCCATTCAAAGAAATATGACAGATGAAATTGAGTGTTAAGAGAATCAAAAGAGGTAGGATACATCCCAGAACCTTTTGTTCTTGGTGACAAACTGAGCCGTCATGACTGGTGAGTAACAACATAGATAAAAACCATTCTTTTTTTTTTTTTTATCTGCACAAAATATTTTCAATTTTTAAATCAGAATTCTGAATTATATGATTTGGAATTATATGGTTTGGGCCTTAAGAATATAATGATGATTGATGTGGCTCAGTTGGTTAAGTGTCCAACTCTTAATTTCCGTCACGTCATAATCTCAGGGTCATGAGATCGAGCCCCATGTCGGGCTTCCCACTCAGCCTGGAGTCTACTTGAGATTCTCTCTCTCTCTCCCTCTGCCCCTCACCCTGCTCACACACTCTCTCTCTCAATAAGTAAACAAATAAAATCTTTAAAAAAAACCCCAATATAATAATGATTATAATTGTTAATAGTGAGGAGTGAAGGAAGGATATACATTAGGAAAACATTTTGTAACCTTGCTTTACAAAGGAATACAGTCTCTCTCCAGTATTTTTTCTTTTTGTACCTTGCTGAATGAAATGACCTGCAATATTCACACGTAGTGGACTCCGGTATGGTCTTTAAGAACCAAAAAGCTTGAAACCTATAATGAGAAGGACACCCAGCTTCACTGCTTACTGGTTGTAATCAACCTCTGTGTCTTGGTTTCATCATCTGTTAAAAGGGGATAACAATACCTACCTTCTATTGAGTGGATTATAGATGTCAATAGATGGAAAGATCTTAGAAGCAATACCTTGTATACAATAAAGCGGCATTATATAGGTATTTTGTTATTTTTGTTTTCCAAAGAGAAGAAAGTGTGATTTTCCATAGAATGGCCTAGAAGTCCCTGTACAACTGAGTGGCTTGATTTCCAAACTGTATTTCTAGCCACTGTGCCAGGTAAGCTGAAATCGAGCCCAGCATTTTCCCAAACTGTTCCACGTGGGTGTTTTGAGATAATTTGTGGTGCCCAATAAATGTTGAGCTAAATGAAATGAAATATTGTAGAGGTGGCAGAAATTTCCAAGTAGCTTTTTATGCCCTAAACCCATAATTCCAAATGGTCCATGATGGATTCTGAAGATGACTAAACAAAAACTTTTCTTTCTTAAAAATTGTTTTATGAGAGAGAGACAGAGAGAACAAATGGGAGCATGCGTTTGGGGAGAGGGAGAAGCAGACTCCCTAGGGGCTTTCACTGGATAGGACTATAATCTCTTATGCTGAGACTTTGTCCTAACCTACTTCGGTAGTACAAGTTTGGGTCCTTTCAAGAGATAGATTGTAAATGCTAATTAAATAAATTCCACTGCCAACACAGTTGTCCTGCCCTGCCAAGGAAAGTGTTGCTTGTTTATTTAGCATCAGTGATCTTGTTGATACTGGTGATGGCCACCTGTGGGTGTGAACAAGGCTAGGGGACTAAGCAATAGATGAGTCATTTCCATAAGGTCTGCATATCAGTTCCGTTCTTTGGATCGTGACTGGTGATGTCCTTGGCAGACCGTTGCCATTTTCAGACTTGCTTCCAGTTTCCTCTTTTACTCATTGTGTCCCAGCAACTTGTCCCTTAATCCAGGGAGGAAACTCATGGTTCCCTCATTGGGGTTCCTCTTGTACCATTTTCTTGACATGAAGTTTAGGTGACTGTCATTATGACTTTTCTTGGCTTTTGATTACTAAAATTCCTTATCCAGGCATCACTTGTATTTATGAGTCAACTTTTCCTTTTGAACCACCCCCATACTCCAAGGCTTCTTTCTAAGATGAGGTCTGCCATCCTCCCACGTAACAGTGAGCAATCTTTTCTGCAGTCAGTAATAAAGAGGCTCCCATGAGTGTACCCTCTTAATGACTTGGGGATGGTGGGGAATGATCTTGACCACATATTACCCAATTTGAGAGAGTAGAACAATATGAATATGGTATCCAATATGTTTTCCTATCATCTGGAAATAACTGTCATGTTCAATATGACTTATGCTACGAAGAATGTAATCAAAGAGAAATAACTCGTGGAATCCACGGATGTTTAGTGATAGAAGGAAAAACATGGTTGTTTGGTGGCTCCTCTAACCTGTAGTTGTGAAAGGTGAAGCCAAGTAGAGTTACTTGCTCAAGGCCACAAAGAATCAAGGAGCTGGAGTGACACTGAGGTAGTTTTCTGATTCACAGCCCAGTGCTCTTCCTTCTCTAACATTTCATACCTGATAATATATTTGAAAATGTCTGAATATTTTTGGCTGGAAGGCTTCTTGAGGTAGCTTCCTTTTCACTTGATATGTGAGAAGACACACAGGAAGTCTAGTTTTCACATATCACTAAGTCAGTGATGGAATGAGTGATGGACTCCTTCTTTTTAAGTTACCGTGTTCAGGGGGAGTCCCAACTAATTAGCTCTAGGTATTTCATCTATCACAGTTGCCACAGTCATTGGTTTGCCTCCTGAACTGTGGAGCTTTTACTAGATTCTTTATCTCCTGTTCAAATTAATTTTTTAAAAATCAGTTACTTGTTATTTTGAGAGATGAAAGGTCATAAACTTAGGATAAGATTAGATTCTCTTCCAAGTTTTGCTGTGAACCTGAAGCCTGATCATGAGTAAGTCACTTAACCACTCTTTGCCTCAGTTTCCTTACATGTAAAATTGGGACATTGCTCTAAAGGACATCTGAAATCCCTTTCAGTTAGTATGAATGGGAAAAGCTTCAGGTTCTTAAATTTACAACTGTCATGTTAGTTACCCTTGTGCGTTTCATACGTTTCCAGTGCCTGGTTGTTGGAAAAGGGACAAGGGTGGGAGTTTGGCATCTGTGTTTGTATTGTCAGCTGACGGGCTTTAAAATAGGAGTAGTATGTTTGAGTAGCAAAAAGACCATCTCGGGGTTTCTCACTAAGTAATGAGAAGATGCTGAAGAGAATTTCTGAGTAAGAACACAGAGATATTTTTGGTGGTTTTTCCAAGGAGGCCTCCATTTCATATTAAAAAAATACGTATAATTAAACTGTAGCTGATTTGTATTAACATTAGTGCGTTAGCATGTTCTTAAAAACTGGATCACATAAATAGGGATTTTCTAAATAATCCTCCGAGAGTGGAACAGGAAATTGGAGTTGTAGGACTTGACTCATGCTCATTTGCAATGTAGTAGGGGTCTTCCTGCAAGTATAAACAAGGAAAGTGTTGGGGCTGGGGGTGGATACCAGTGATGCCAGAGGACTTCATTTTAGCATTTCTTGGCCCTTTGTATTTCACCAGTGGTGAAATTCCTTTCACTCTTCTTTTGCGGAAATACAAGTTGAATCCTGAGGTACTTTCTGCCTTAGGGATGGAAAAACATATTTAAGGTTCCCATTCTGATGCTGAGAATTAAAGAAAAGCAATGTGAAAATACATATAAATAAATAACAATATATTTTAAAATACTCCTAGAAGAACTTAAAAAAGAAGTAGTTTTGAAGACTAGACAACAGAAGATGCCTACTTATTTTTTTCTTTATTGCTTCGTCATACAGCATTGTGTATAAATGTGCCCTCAACAAATTAAAGAACCCAGGATATTCATCATGACTTAATAGAACACTGAGCAACTTTAAAATTTATTTCCATAAATCGTATGCTTAATTGGAAATACACATTTAAATCAAGATCAGCGGAAAATTTATTGTTTGTTACTAATGATTCAGCTGCTCAAATAATCTATTGTATCAGTGGCCAGTGGCAGGAACGAGGCTCTGTGCAATATTGTTGTAACCATGACATTAGTGACATCATTTGGTGAAAATAGAATTTGGAACGTTTAGGAAACAAAGCAGTGGCTTCTTTTCTTGACTCTGTGAAAACTAAGAATATAATGGGCAGTGTTGGTTCCTCTACGTATATATAGGAGCTTTATGTAGCTGCATGCATATATGCATAATAAAATATTTTGTTTCAGTTTTCCTACTAATGCATGAAATTCACAATATTCTATAGGCCCTGAGAATAGTAATGTTCACGTATTGCAAAGCCTTACTACTTGAAAAGCCATACCCTTAAATGATACAGCACATGGACTTGACAAGCCCGAGAAAACCTACAGCGTTGGTTTTATTCTGAGGTCTACCTTCGTTAGAATGATCCCTTCAGTTTTCCCTTTCTGGACCTCTGTAACTAAAAACAATGAAAGGGAGGGTGTCCTGCACGGCTGTGTTAGTCTGTGGTGTCCAGAGATCTGTGAGGGGAGCATCATTGTTCCTATAGAAACAAGTGCTCCTCCTGCCATGGGCACACAAAGGACAAACTGAACATTGAGGAGTAGAAAAGCATTGGGAAGAAGAGGTGCCATCCAATGAGAATGGAAGAAAATGCATGGAGTGCTTTACTGAGAAGTACAGGAATTTGGGGCAAGTCACGATCTAAACTTTGAACAGAGTATAAAATAATACTAACTTCACAATCACTGGGGCAGTATCTGAAAGAACCAAATTCAAACGCCAGCCATGGGTGGAACATCTCTAATTGGGGAAAAGATTAAGAAATTCAGCTTGGGATATAAATCATTCATCTGAGCATTTGAAAATGAAGAGAAAAGTTCTTTTGTTTTCTTCATGCCTCTCTTTACAAAAGACTTTACAATGACTTGTTCTTGTTTGAAGTCTGTGGATAGAGGTAGGAAATATTTATTATACACATGTAAAATATATAGCCGAGTGATAATTTGCAAAGAAAATGAATAAACTGCTATCGAAACATTACTTTTGACCTTCAAAAAGATCTTACTAGGTTTGATAGCTTCATTTATTTGCTAGCTTGGATAGATTGTCAAAATACAATTTTATTTTAGTTATCTCTTCGTGCCATGAATAGAATACAAAGCTGATTATTTTTATGAAGTTGGATATATTTTCTAGAAATGTTTCCCTATAGATTAATATCATTCAAGTATTAATTAAACATCATACATGCTGAACTCCATTTCAGAGTTTGATTTCTGGAGAACTGAACTGACATTGTGAACTTCTTTCTATTGCATGCAAATTCTTAGATGGATAAATTTATGTGCATAAAATTAAGTGTATATATGACATCAAATTATCTATTTTATATCCTTTAAGAATTTACAAAGAAGAAATGCTTGCAAAATTTCAGTTCACTCTCATGTTATATGCAGAATCTAAGAATTTTAAGGAAATGCCTAATTATGGGGTTTAAGGAGACCCACGGATCCCATTAAATCTACTCATACGGATGAGAAGCTGGAGCACGGGAGTAAAAGGACTTACTTAGGGTCATGTTGTCATACTAGAGGTAAGAACCCACGATAGGTTTACTAATTCCTTAGCTTCTTATGTTCAGAGACAATTTTTTCTTCTTGCTTTTCTCTTCTGTTCCTTCAACCCAGTTTCTTTCTTCATATCCCTAAGTCACAGCTGTTTCCCAGAACAGTAAAATCCTTTTAGAGAAATGATTAAGAGTGTGATGTGTGTAGGGAGGTATACAGAGGGCACATATAGCTCTTGTAATTCTGTCAACTTGTGAAAGTGCTTAAAATTGATCAAATTAGTGGGTGCTTTCTGAACCGCATGGTACTAAGCAGTTCTCCAGGATGAATGAATGTTATCCAGTCCTTCTTTGTGAAAATGCAGGAGGAAGGCTGAGGGACAGCTTCTCCATTTCCCATTCAGGATTACACATTTGTGCCGTCCTCCTATGAACATGAGAATTGCATTCAGTATCACTTAGGAATTAGATTCAACAAAATACCATTAGGGGTATTGCAATCTAGAAAAAAATGTGTTATTTCAGAGACCGTGTTAGCCTTTGCAATGTGGAAAGATAGTGAACTTACTGCTAAATATGTTTCAGAGGGTATGACCTGGATTTATTCTGTATTTATATCTATTTATCTCTAACTAGTTGAGATCAGTTTATCTTTCCTCTAATGCTTTAATAATATTTTCATAACTATTTAACATTGTATAGAATGCTTTCACTTATTAAATATTTGTTGAATAAATAATACTATGCATATTATTATGTTCAGACGCTAGAGAAGGGAATTGTATAATAATCTCACTTAATTTAAACCTCACAGTAACACCATGAAGTAGATGCTATCGTCTCTATTTTTGGATAAGAAATCTAAGGTTCATCAAGTTTAAGTTAGATAACTACTTGCACTTGCTGTTTATCATGTCCCAGAAATGCTCTAAGAGCTTTATGTATATTAATTAATTATTATTATTATTTTTTTTTTAGATTTTATTTATTTATTTGACAGAGACAGAGAGAGAGATCACAGGCAGGCAGAGAGGCAGGCAGAGGGAGAGGGAGAAGCAGGCTCCCCGCTGAGCAGAGAGCCCTATGCGGGGCTCGATCCCAGGACCCTGAGATCATGACCTGAGCCGAAGGCAGAGGCCTTAACCCACAGAGCCACCCAGGCGCCCCTATTAATTAATTATTTATCAGAATGACTCCATTAAAGTAGGTCCCTTTGTTGTTACTGGCATTTTATACATGAGAAAGGCAAGACACAGAGAGATGAGGCAACCTGACCAGTGTCACCTGGTGGGTAAATAGTGGGTATGGGATTCAGCTTAGCTAGGATGAGTAACCACCCTCGTTTGCCAAGGACTGAGGGGTTTCCCAAGACTTGAGACTTTCAGTATTAAAATGACCGCAGTTCCAGGCAAACTGGAACAAGTGGTCCCACTAGATCCAAGCTGTCTTCTCTGTTGCCCATACTCTTAACCACTTAGCTCTTCTGTCCTTTAGGTAGAACATGGTAGATTCATTCAGCTTTTGAACTCTCCTCTGTGTGACTCTGAAGCCTGCCTTCTATGTTTCCATCATACGGCCATGGTTTGTGGTTTTGGTACAAAATATATCACAAAAGTGATCATGTTTTACAAAGTTGTAATGTATTTGGATAAGTAATCCTTATTATTCTTTTATTTGGGAACAGCTTTATTGAGGTATAATTGATAGACAAAAATCACATATTTAATGTATATATTTTGATGAGTTTAGACATATGCATGTACTTGTGATACCATCAATATAATTAAGTTGTAAACATTTATCACCTCCAAAAGTTTCCTTGTGTCTTCATTTTTAATAAGTACTAGAGATCTGCTGTACAACATAGTATCTGTAGTTAACAATACTGTATTATACAATTTAAAAAGTTGTTAAGAGGGTAGATCTTAGGTTTTGATTCTTAATTGGTTTCATGTCATTTGCCCATGGGCCATTTACTTTCCTTTTTTTTTTTTAAAGATTTCACTTATTTATTTGACAGAGAGACAGAGAGAGACAGAGCACAAGCAGAGGGAACGGCAGAGGGAGAAGCAGGCTCCCTGCTGAGCAAGGAGCCCGATGTGGGGCTCGATCCCAGCACCCTGGGATCATGACCTGAGCTGAAGGCAGACACTTAACTGACTGAACCACACGAGAGACCCGCCATTTACTTTTCTTATACTTTGGTTTCTCCCAAGCCTATTTCTTATTTCCCATAAGTTACTAGGACTCATAAAGTTATGCCTTATTTGCCCCTCATGGGTGACTCCTGAATGACACCTTTCTCATAGGTACCCTACTTTCTACTCCACTTTCCCAAATGGTTCTGGAATGTAGACTATATACATTCAGCATCCACAGGTGCTTCTAGTCTTTTTCTTCTGTCATGCTTCCCCCTTAGGTTCCTCCTTCCCTAAGTGTTATCATTTCTCCACTCCCCCTCTTCCATGCTTCTACGTCCTTAGTCAGTTTCATGGCATCTCTCTGTAACATAGTGCCAATAAAACTGCCTTAGGATTTGAAAGAGAGAAATCGATTTAAACTAGTGTTGTCATGGACACCTTTGTAGAAAACATATTAATTGAGAATTTTGAGGAGTGCAGGCAATTTAGATGGACGTGATTTTTTACTTTGATGAGGATGATTTTGATTTTGAGGGGGGTTACTGTCTAGAAACTAAGGAATATTAAATTAGTTTTTTTCAGTTGTGTGACCTTAACCATAAGTAACTACCCACCAAGTGTTTGAATTAACCAATTTTTATAGTCTCTGTGTTTGAAGGCAGTGTTTTATAAATGCCTGGAGGCTCACAGTGATTAATTATATTGGAGGTTGGTGTAGCATTGTAAAGAGCACACGTGTAAACATTTACCAAAGAGTAACCTTGGGCCAGAGCTTAACTTCTTTGCCTCAGTTGTCTTTGGACTAGCAATATCTATCCCATAGAGCTGTTGTGAGGATAAAAATAGTTGAAGTCTTTGTTAATAATATAGCCAGTTTGGTACCTGACACATAACAGCTGTAATTAGTTTCAGTTAAAGAATTATCATTCTGTTTATGGATAAAAGCACATTAAAAACAACTGATTTTATGTTTCTTCTAATACTCTGCTGAGAAACCAAGTAGATGGAATGGATGGCTATGGTTAGGTCAGTAATAAGAAACTATTTTTAAACACATGGCATTCTTTTCCTCTATAGATATACCTTTTTTTTTTTGTCAGATTGGAGTCTATGTAGTGCTTTCCCCCATGCCTCAGTAGTAAATGTGTAAGAAAACCAGATATTTTTACTTTTTAAAGATAATGTTTTTTACATAAAATGATGTGTTAGAAATCCATGCATGGACAGTCAATGAAATTTTGAGTCATAATGACATTGTTACAGCAAACCCTAAAAAAATTTTTCCATTTAAATATGTTAGATTATTAACATTGAGGTCCACAGGGAGCTTGTGGTTGAATATTTTGATTTATAAAAAGGTAAATATCAGATATGTTTCATTGTTCAACATAATTTCATTTATATTGCAGCAGAGCTAGCTACTGCTTTTTGTAAACAAATGTATGTATCTTTTTCTGGCTGTACTTCCTCTAGGATACAGTAATAAGGGCAAAAGGGGTTTTAACTATAGTTTTCCCAGGATGGATGCAAGTTTATTATTTGGATGTATCTTATAATCATGTATGTAGATGATACTTTATCTCTGAGCTGCTATTGAGGTTTTTTTTTTCCGGATCTTCTGTAATATAGTGTTTCAGGCTGACAGAACTTTTGAAGGAAGTAAGAAACAGATAGCCAAGGGAATTAAGTAGAATTTTCCATTTTAATTTAAGTTTATTTGGGTGCAGTTTATTTGGGTGCAAATTTATTTGGGTGCAATTACTTATTTATTTATTTTTTAAAGACCCTTGGTCTATTAGATAAAGAATGAATGCAGGAGAGGTGTAAATATACCTTTTACAGGCTGTGGTCAGAAGGGTATGTGACAATAGATCAAAGGTCAGAGAGATGCCACGTTGATGGCTTTGAAGATGGAAGAAGGTGGCCACAAGCCCAAGAAGGCACAAAGTATCTAGACATAGGAAAAGGTAGGGAACAGACTATCTATATAAATTCATCTTTATCACTGTGGTAGGCAGGATAATGATGTCCACAGATGTTTATGCCCTAATTGGAATATGTTACTTCTTCACATGGTAAGAGGGACTTTGTAGATGTGATTAAGGATATGGATCTTGAGATGGGGAGCTTATCCTGGATTATCCAAGTGGGCCCCGTCTAATCACATGAACCTTAAAAATCAGAGACCCTTTCCTGCCTTTATTGGTTGTGGTCAGAAATGTGACTACAAATGAATAGTCAGAATGAAGCAATGTTGTAGCTTTGATGATGGAGGAAAGTCATTAGTAGTCAAGGAATGCAGCCAACATCTAGAAGATGGAAAAGATTAGGAACTGGATTCTACCTCAGGCCTCCAGAAAGGAACGCAGCCCTGCCAACACCTTTGATTTTAACCATTTTTTACCCAGTGAGACCTGTGTCAGATTTCTGACCTCCAGAAATCTAAGATAATAAATTTGAGTTATTTTAAGCTGGTAAGTTTGTGGGTTTTTTTTTTTTTTTAAGATTTTAAAAATTTATTTGAGCGAGAGTGAGTGAGCCAGAGAGCACAAGCAGGAATGGGGACAGGGAGAGGGAGAGGGAGAAGCAGATTCCCCACTGAGCAGGAACCCGACGTGGGGCTCGATCCCAGAACTCTGGGATCATGACTTGAGCCAAAGGCAGTTGCTTAACCAACTGAGTCACCCAGGCACCCCATAAATTTGTGTTAATTTGCTACGGCAGCAATAAAAAATGAATACAAACATGTTCACATTTTGTATTACATTAAAGGCAATAAATATATTTTTATGGTTTTGAAGTTTGAACCTCTACCATGATCTTCAAGTATACACGCTTAAATTACCACCCTCTACCCAAGGCAAATTTGATCATAGTTGCCCTTCAGTTTGCTACACCATGAACATACGTAGAAGAGATATTTCTCCCATTCAACAAATATTTACAGAGCACTTGGTATATGCCAGAAACTTTGCTAAGTGCTGGAGATGCTGTAAAGAATAATAGCCTTGTTCCTCACTCACAGCATTATCACAACATTAGTCATGACGGGGCCTGCCAGATATTCCCCCCTTTTAGATTGCACATTTCTTGAGGATAAGGACTCTTTTTTCCTTTGTTTCCACTTAGTATTGTTCTGCCACTATGATGATATGAACAGTTTCTATTTTTTTTTGATAATTTATTTTTTTTTATTAACATATAATGTATTATTTGCCCCAGGGTACATGTCTGTGAATCATCAGGCTTATACATTTCACAGCACTTACCATAGCACATACCCTCCCTAATGTCCATAACCCAGCCACCCTATCCCTACCACCCCACCCCCCAGCCACCCTCAGTTTGTTTTGTGAGTTTAGGAGTCTCTTATGGTTTGTCTCCTTCCTGATCCCATCTTGATGAACAGTTTTTAAAGGACAGAAGTCCTTTGGAAGCTAATATGTATATACTTATGTATTTTAAGGTTTCTCCATATAATGTGGAATTAGGAGAGAGCTCATGTTCTTTGGTTTTATCACATTGTTTTCAAGATACATTTTACAGCGGAACCCCTGAGAATCTGAAACCATTTTTTGCCAGACTGGCGATGAGCAAGGAAAAAGCCCAATAGAATTCCAAGTCTAGACACACATTTGGAATCCAGCTATGACTTTAGAAGCAGGTTTTAAGTAAGTTGTTCTGTGAAAACTAAATTATGATTGACAGATCTGCCAAAATTAATTCTTTAACCACTATGGCGTAACATGCTTCATGAATGCCAACAGTTCTCATTTGATTCTGGAGAGACTACAGCCAGTACATTATATCTTGTGGCTCTCAGTATGGCTTCATTTATCGTTGTGTTCTGAAGCTTCAGGACTACGTTTTGTAGGGCTACTGGGCCTAAGACTTTCTCCAATGTTCTTGACGACTACTTCCAAGTTTTTAGGTGTTATGCAAAAATGTTAGAAGAAAAGTCCTTAGGACTTAAAAAAGTTCTAAAATTTTTCACATGCTATGCAAATTCTCCTTTATATTTAAAATAATATAGTAACTTATTTTTCCCTTAAAGAACATAGAAAGAGATGCGACCCTGTCTCTGTGCTTTCCAATATGCTTGTCACTAGCCACATATGTGACTACAATGTAATTAGAATTACATTGAGTAATTAGAATATGGTTACATTGAGTAGAATTACACAGAATTACATTGAGTAATTAGAATATGGCTCATCTAAACTGAGTTCATCTAAACTCAGTTTAGATGGTTCATCTAAATTTTTATATTTTATGCAAGTATAAAATACACAGCGGAATTTGAAGACTTACTACAAAAGAAAAAAATAAAATCTCATAATAAATTTTATATTGTTATATTGAAATGATAATATTTCAAATCCATTTGACCAAGTAACATATATTATTAAAATTAATTTTACCTTTTTTCTAACTTGTTTAAATGTGGCTGCTAGAAAATTTGCAGGTACATATATGCTTCAGTTTTGTGCTTTTGAGTCATATTGAACAATACTGCTTTAGATGATTAAACCCATTATTCCAGTTGTAAGAAAATATAGGAAGCCACATTTGGAGTCTTAAATGTGTGAGGTCAGTGTCCTTTGCTTGGTGAGACTGCTCCTGTTCAATTTTTTTCCCCTCTTTCTGAGCTTATTAAGGGAGAGATTAATAGGTATAATAGGTATCAGAGAAAGATTAGAACATCATTGATATGCCATCAAAATGGTGAACAAAATGAGAGAGAGAGAGAGAGAGAAAGTGGGATTCACCAGATAAAGATTAGATGGGATTTATAGCCAGAAATGTGAACACAGGAGAATGTGAGAGTGACAGATTTTTCACCTACTTTGAGTGGAAGAACTGGGTGGGCTGGAGTAAATACTCTGATTTCATATTCTCTTTAGACATGATAGTGACTGAAATTGATTTGCAATATAACATTCATCATTTTATTGCAATTCTGTTATTAGAGCTTTAGAAAGGGGTTATCCAAGGGCTCAGGCTTTCCAAAGAAGAAATCAAATACCTGATGTCTCCTGGACGTGAATAGTTCAGACTCTTCTCCCACTAAGTGTAAAGACTTAGTTTCACGAAGGAGAGGATGGAGATAGCAGAATCGTATATAAAATGGGTGCATAGAGAGGAGGTTGAACCATTAAGTCTCTAAACCTTTATCCAACTCTTCATATTTTTTTTTTCAAGGCTTTGTTGCTATGAACTATACTCATTGTTTGGAATTGATAAAAGATAATGTGATTACTATGTAATCTGCTGAATCTTATTATTTTATTTAAACTATTGCACTGGAGGAAATCATGAGTTCTCTGTTAGCCAAAGGGGGAGAAATTTTCAATATCCTCTTACTGCTTATGAACATCTGTTTTGGAAGTTCTTAATTATCTCCAGGGAAAGGGACATAATAGTGATGTTTATGCAGAAGCAATTTAAAAGTGATCATGCTTGGTTCTCCAAATGGGTCTTTGCTTCTTTTTAGGAGAAGAAGTGGTGACGGTGGGGTGGGGGGAAGGTTTGCTTATTCATGTAGTTTGCAAAATGTTGAATACTTCAGCCATTTTAGCATTTAAAAATTGCTAATATTCTATTTTCTGAGCCATGCAGAGGTGGTAATTTTGTCCAAGCAAGCAAACCCAAACATTATAATATCTTGGTAAAAATAAAAAGCCGGAGATGCTCTGGGTTTCTTTACAAAATGCAATTTTCTACTCCACAGCTAAACTGCTGGGAGCTAATCATGGGAACTGTTGTAACTCTAGCACCTAAATAACGATGGCCTTGCACGTATCAGTATCCCGGGGAGTTTACAGAAGGTGGTTTTGAGAGACACACTGGGGGAGACAACGTAGACATTCTGTATAGCTCTCTTCCAAGAATATAAAATGTTTTCAGACACTATAGGAAATTAGACTTGTTCTGTGTAACTTCAGGGGAATTAGGAAGAACAGATGATCTTAAAGATGAGGGAGATTTCTTTTAAGTTGGTCAAGGAGCCTCCTGACAAATAGAGATAACAATCAGAGTGGTGGCACTTGGAGGTCAGGTTCACCCATGAGGACACATTTAAGCAGAGGATAGAAAACTGTCTTTGAGGTGTGCTAGAATGAGATTTCAACCTTAGCTCGAAATTAGGTAGGATATCAAACAAGCTAACCTTCAGAGACCTTTCAATGTCAACATTCTATGAAAAGCAATTGTTGGCTTGTTTTAACACATTTCTGAAAAGAAAGCATTCGGTACCTGTACTGCATTAGTCTTTGAAAACAAAATGAAATTCACTTATGTACTTAAAGCTGTTGACTGTTTGTATTACCCACTTGAGTGCAATGAAGAATATGTTTATTAGTATGGATTTTCATATTGCAGGCAAGAGCCCTTTTGCTACAAGGTGACGGAAGAGTCTAGGTGTTTCTGCAGCCGTCCCACACGTAGTATAGCCTGGTGGATGTTCGTTCTGTCTGCACAGGTAGTCTATACTCTGACCTTATTAAAACATTGATCAGCTAAGACCTCCTGAAGCGTATTTGCACACAGCTGTCTCATTGGAGATAACATTCATTTTGCGCCTTGGTAGTTTTGCACAGTGAGGATCTGAAAACAAACTTAAAACCCCCACAAAACGTTGAAGATAGGAATGTGTGTTTTGTTTCATTTCGTATTAATAAGTTGGAATGACAAAATGTGAGAGCAATAGGAGAAGGTGAAAACTACGTATTTCAGCCATTTTCAATCCTGGTGATCCTTTGGAATTGCTGGAGATTTAAAAAGAATCAGAATCTGTTTTTTTGTTTGTTTGTTTAATACTCAAGGATTTTTAGGGGCGCCTGGGTGGCTTGGTGGGTTGGGGCCTCTGCCTTTGGCTCGGGTCGTGGTCTCGGGGTCCTGGGATCGAGCCCCGTGTCGGGCTCTCTGCTCCGTGGGGAGCCTGCTTCCCCCTCTCTCTCTGTCTGCCTCTCTGCCTACTTGTGATCTCTCTCTCTCTCTCTGTCAAATAGATAAATAAATAATCTTTTAAAAAATACTCAAGGATTTTTAAAATTAGACTAAAGTGGTTCCGGGGCTCTGGTTATTTTGACAATTTCCTAGGTGATTCCAATGTGTAGCCAAGATTGGGAAGCACCAGTCTTCTCTAACTTCTTCCTTTTTCTTAGTGGGGGATATTAAGACTTAGAGAAATAGTTCTCAAGTCTTTTTAAAAATGTGTGTAGCATACTCTCAAGAGCTCTAATTTTGGGCAGCACAGTTGGGATACCAGAAGACTGAAAACCACTCTGAGGCACTGAGTGTCACTGTAGGATAATGACTTGCAGTGACTACAAAACCACCCCCAGTTACGGCGTCCTGATCAACTTTGTAAACAACCCCCTACTATCTTGACAATGCTCTCTTACATACACACAATCAGAATTCTGGCAGGTTCTCCAAATTTGTGATTTTTCTTTGTTGCCAGCTTCTTACTAACTTCCAGTTGCAAAAACCTGCGTCCTCCTTGAGACCCAAGTCCCTAACCTGTCTGGCTCACCGGTTCATTTAGCAGACGTTTCACTTACTCATCCTATCACTGGAGGTGTGGTGAGCAAAAACAGTCTTTGTCTCCCCGGAGCTTACAGACATGAATCAAACAATAATGTCAACTCATGTAACATAGTGTCAACAGCAAATACCTGGAAGATAGGCCACTTGGTGAGAACAGGTAAACCGGGGAGTTGACCAAATCAGAGAAGTCCGGGCGGGGCTTCTCTGGTCTTGAGGAGGATGAGCAAAATTTAGCCAAGCAAAGAGTGAAAGGGAAGATCATTCCTGACAGAAGTTACTAAATATTTTACTAAAAAACTTGCTATGCATTTGTGGGAGACCTGGGTAGCTCTGTTGGTTAAGCGTCTGTCTTGGTCTCAGGTTGCGATCTCAAGGCCTTGAGTTGGGCTCCCTGCTTAGTGGGGGGAACCCGCTTATCCTTTTCCCTCTGCCTGCTGCTCCTCCTACTTGTGTTCTCTCTCTTTATGTCAAATAAGTAAATAAAATCTTTAAAAAAAAATTGCCATGCAGTTGTAACAAAATCTGATTTTATATATGGATCAAAATTCAGTGGAATACCTACAAAAAGTTTGTGTGCAAAGACTTTTAATTTATAATCTAAGAAATATAATGAGTTGAAGGAGCCCCTTGTAAAACTTAGAAATGATTAGGTCAGTGAGATTTGGTTATTGATACATTCAAACCCTTGAAGCTACATAAATGGTTAAGGATGGTGTTTTTATAGATGGTCTTGGAATCAGGGGTGATATAAAATTCATTAAGAGCTGCATTTATATAAATGGCTTCTAGCATTTTTGATAAGGACAGTTAAAAAAAGGCCAGCCTGAACTTCTACTGAGTTATAAATTATCTTACGATGGTTTTAAAAATTCACATTTTATTTTCCCTAGACCAAGTCCCTTGCATGTTCTGCTCTTCCTTTCTAATTTTTCAAATAGAAGAAATCAGTTTCTCCCAGTGTGCTTACAATTATTTATAAGAATATAGACCTGCTAAAATGTCCTTAGACAATACGCCAAAGTTCTCCAACTATAAGGAAGGGCAAGAATAGTAGATGAATCAGCAGTTTTAAGCTTTTCTATGGAGACCACGTAATGGATGGCATATTTCTCTGGGTACATGTTCTCAATCCAATAGTTTTATGTCTACTTCTGTTTCTTCCAGTCATGAAAGAATTTAAGAATGCATGTAAGTGAGAAGAGTATTAGAGAGGTATCTGAAAGCTTAAATTAAAGCGGGTACCTATGTCTCAACCTTCTGTACCTTCCTCTGTTTGATTCATCTCAATGCTGATCCTAGCTCACCACTTATCCATTTCAACCCTCTGTTTTAGAAGTTAATGAACTGTTTTATTTTCTTTTGTAAAATTAAATTCAATCCCTCTTGGAAATAATGAGGAGAAATTCTTTACTCTAACAATCAGGCCACGGAGCTGGTAATCATTTGTATATAGAATCTTCTGTTGTGTCTTTTTAGTAGAGAAAGGGAGACCATCTTTCCTAGAGAATGCTGCCACCCATCTCTCTGAACGAACACGGTTCTCACCACCTCTGAGATTTGTATTTCCATTGTTGTATTGAAATAAGGAGTTAGAGTCTGAAGACACAAGAAAAAGGTGTTCTTTTCTGCCTTCAGGCCTTTGCATCTGCTGTGCCAACAGACTGACATGCTCTTCTCTGCTTTATGCCAGAGAAGGCCTATTCATGTTTTACATCTAACTGAACTTCCTGAAGTCTTCCTTAACTTCCTCAAGTCTTCCTTAATATCTTCGAAGCAATATTAGCTGCTCCCATCCTCTGCACACCCAGTTCATATCTCTCCTATAGGACATATTCTCAGGTGTACAATTTATGTACCTTGACACAAAGCCCCGAATTCCTTAAAGCTAGGCACCTGACCTGGGTCTAATCTACTGGTATACCTTCTAGTATGGTTTTGGCATGTTCTTTGCACTTGAGAAATTTTTATTAAAATAAAAGAAACGATTGGATGGTTGCCTGAATGAGTAAGTGTGAATGAAGATGAAAAGACTCTTGTTCTCACACAGAGGTTGGAACAAATTAAACACATGTTAAGACCCTGGATTTCTGCCTTCGAAGTATAAATGTTAAGTATGGGAAGAGTGTCACAAGAATCTTGCTTTGATGTGGAATACAAATATCTAATATCTTGGGCCCTGGTAATGATGACCACAAGAAAGCAAAGTGGTGGACCCTCAGGAACAGAGGATGCGAGTCTGTTTTCCAGCAGTTTTGCAAAAGATGGCGTTTTAGTGACTGGGAGAAAAAGGCCTCATTTTACAAGGTGTCCCGGGGATGTATGTTGCGTTATAAAAATCTGGGAGCCAGGAGCATCTGACTTACAACCCTCTGGCTGATTTCCTAGTGGATGAGTCCAGGAGTATCTGGAGCCTGTTTGCCATCCATTGGCTACGATCTCGCACTTCGTGAGGAACCAGGCTGTCTTCATGCTCCTTATTCTTGTGGTTGCTTTCCCAGCTCTGTGCACCTTGAGTCCTGAGAAAAACCCACTACCTCGGTAATAGATCCAATCAATTGCTAAGCCTACAACCTAAGGAGGTTGTGTGATCATCACCCAGGTTCTCATTAGTGTGTCTGGTCACTTCTCAGGTAGCCTCATGTGACATTTGTCATTCCTTTGCTTTTCTGCTCCAGCCTCTTTCCCCTCAAATATCACCAGTCTGTCAGAAATGCTACCCCAGAGGTCTCAGAAACTCTCAGGTACAGTTGTACCTCTCTAATATACTATATCGGATAAATGAGTTAATTGATATTTAATTCGTATTCTTCCAAATCCTATAAAAGCTGACTGACATCCAAAATAAGGCAATTATTAAAAAAAATACTAATCCTGAGTAGAGGAGTGCTTCCTCCCCTTTCGATATATTTATTTCTCATATTCTGAAGTAGAAAGTCTCTGAATGTTTTAAAATAAATGAAGTATCAAAACTAAAATCAGAATCAGACAGTTTTATAGATGTTCTTGCAGAAAGTAATCTGCAAAGAATATTCTGTAAGTTTACTATTCAGGGTCCTCTGAAATGTGCAGGTGCTTCCCTATTTAGTTAGAACTCTGAATACCAACCATTATAGTGAGATTTGGGAAAGGTCAAGATTAATAGCAGTAACCATAGAATTACCCAAAGTTGTTGGTGCTTTTCTCCTGAGAGTGATGAGGTAACTTATGAAAAACACTGAGATATAATTAAACAGGATTAGATTTTCATACTCCTCAAGGTTATTCGTATTTTAGATTTCATTTAGGTTTCTTTTGTGTGTGTGTGTGTGTTTTATTTTTATTTTTTTTTTAAAGATTTTATTTATTTATTTATTAGGGAAGAGAGAGAGAGTGAGAGAGAGCATGAGCAGGGAGAAGGTCAGAGTGAGAAGCGGACTCCCCATGGAGCTGGGAGCCCGATGTGGGACTCGATCCCGGAACTCCGGGATCATGACCTGAGCTGAAGGCAGTTGCTCAACCAACTGCGCCACCCAGGGGCCCTCATTTAGGTTTCTTTCAGCCTTTATCAGTCAGAGACCCAGCCAAAACGGACTTTGTCACAGTTGTAATGAGATGTTAGTAAGGAAGCTACTTACAGAGTTGTGATAAAGGGATAAAGGTAGGGGACACAGCAAGGGGTGATGAGACACAAAGAGATTAACAGTATTGGGCAGCCTTAGGTCAGAAGGGGCAAGAACTAAAAACAGTGTTAATGGGGCCATGAGCTGAAGCTAAAGGGAATGGCTACTCAGTGGAGCTGTGGGAATGGAAGGTCATGAAAAAGAGAGAGGGAGAGAGGATAAAAGATGAGAGTAAGAAAGAAGAGGAAAAGAAAAGAAATCAGCGTAGAGCTACAAGCCGACCCAGAAGAAATATTATGGCCTGTCTCTCTTTTGACCTCCAATTTCCTGTGGGTGTTTACCATTGGTTAAATCCAAAAGGAAGTCAAGTAGAGCCTCCTCCCTAGACCACTGACTGATAATGATCTCATTGATTCTTGTTCTAATGGTCTATTTTTTTTGGATTCTGAAGTCTATTTCCTGCTACCTGTACAGAAATCTATAGTTGCCTTATGTCTTAATGAATTCTTGAAATTAAAGACCAAAATCAACATGTTCTCAGTTTACATGAATCTTTTATTATTTCATTCATTCATTCACTCATTGATAGAGCAAAATATTTTCGAGCGTCTTATATGTCATTGAATATAAGCTGTCATCAATTAAATAACATCTGATTTTAGAAGTATTAAAATGTGAAAAAAGTGTGCTTTAGAACTGATGAATGATCTAATTGATGTGTATATTTTAATTTAAAATAACTTGGATTGGGAAATAGCTTATGATCTAGGATTTATAATCAAAGGAAAGCAAAATAAAACAGAACAAAAAATGTTATCTGGGTTTTGGGTGTCATTTTTGTATGTGGCTCTTCTTTTTTCAGTAAGTCTATTTTGTGCTTTGAATGTAGGAGCTGTGTTATGTCTTTGACCTTTTCTGTAGTGTGATTACACAATATAACACAGAATGTTTGTGATAGAGGAGACTTTAGAGGTTATTGAGTGATGTAGTCCAACCTCCTGTACAGAAGAGGGAATCAGAAGTGTGAACTTCACCTGATCGCTCAGCTAGCCAGTAGCAGAATGGAAGCTAAAATCCAATTCTCAAACTCCTGGTCCAGGGTTTTGTCTGGTTTTTTTTGTTTGTTTGTTTGTTTTTTATTTTTTTATTTAATTTAATTTTATTTTTTTTAAAAGATTTTATTTATTTATTTATTAGAAAAGAGAGAGAGTGAGAGAGAGCAGGTCAGAGTGAGAAGCGGACTCCCCATGGAGCTGGGAGCCCGATGTGGGACTCGATCCCGGGACTCCGGGATCACGACCCGAGCCGAAGGCAGTCGCTCAACCAACTGCGCCACCCAGGGGCCCTGTTTGTTTTTTAAATATTTTATTTATTTATTTGACAGAGCAAGAGATCACAAGTAGGCAGAGAGGCAGGCAGAGAGAGGGAGAAGCACGCTCCCCGCTGAGCAGAGAGCCCGATGCAGGGGCTCAGTCCCAGGACCCTAAGATCATGACCTGAGCCAAAGGCAGAGGCTTTAACCCACTGAGCCATCCAAGCACCCCTGGGGTTTTGTCTCTTATACAATGTAGTTTTCAAGGGGTACCCAGTGAATGATAACAAATGTGCCTAGGTTGTGTCTGTCAGGTTCATAATTAATTAGTTTTGGGGGTTAATGAGAACTAACCCCAATATTAATACTCTATTTGGGTGTTAGAGTTTTACTGTCAGTTAGCCTTAGTACAAAAATTTTTGGTGATACCTTTGTGTCACCATAAGTTGTGTGCGTATCTGTGTTAATAAAAGCTTTTACTTTAGGAAAATTTCATCTTGTTATCGTTATACTGAATGGCTCATCCTGTCTTCTTTTGGGTGCCCTTGTTCTTCTTCCAGCAACAAAAATGAGAAGGAAATAAACATGTATAAGTAACATGTATGCCTAAAAAATAAAATATGCATAAGTTTAATAGGATTATTTATTCATTTAATCCTTATCAAACACAGAATTTTCAATTTCTGTGATGGTAGTTACCATATTCTTGATTTTGTTGTACTTAGTAATGAGATTACTTCTCCCTAATTTCCTAAATTAACTATCCATTTTGGAATCATGTAGATATTGAGGAAATTATCAAGACTTATATACTGAACACATTGAATTAACTTTTATTTTGTCATAGGAACTATTCTGCTGTAACATGCTTTTAATCTTTTGTTTTCAGTATATATCATCTACATTTACTTTTGTATCATTGATTACATGAAAAGAAAAAGTTTGCCTTGAAGCCTTGCAGATTGGTGGGTAGATTTTTTATACAAAGTTCCCAAGTGTTCAAAGATAAATTATTTCCAGATTAAGTAGGAAATGATTGGTAGGTAGTATTTCTGTTGAATAAACAAAACTGGTTTTGCCTTTGAGTCTAACTACCACACTTTGGCACCAACTTTGTGGAAATGTAAATGTGATGTGTCAACATTCAGAAAAATGTATATAAAATTTGAAAGCTCCACGTGGATACATATATATTTCTTAAATACCATTTGGCTTTCTTCATTCTGTCTACAAAGTTACAGCTTTGTGTTCATTTCTGCTTTTCAGTGCCTTATATCATACATCTCTTTTTCAGCCCACCTAGCGAACTAATCTGAAGGTACAGCATTTGAAGCCCAGTATTTACAAGTGTTGGTTTTGGAGTTCCAAAGGCTTGAATATAAATTTTGGTTCAGACTCTTAACTAGATGTATGATTTTAGGTATGCTACTTGATCTAAGACTCGATTCTCTTACAAAATATAGTAGAACTTTACAATATTATTGTAAAAATTTAGCAAGAAAATATATATGTATATTTGAGTTCCATGTATAATGTTTGATACATTTTAGCTGCTGTTTTTATTTTGTAAAATTTATACAAAAACTTAAATTGCTAAACCTAGGGAACATACAAAATTCAACAACCAAATGTTAGTTCCTTGAGGGCTATAATTGTTCTTGTGCCTCTAAAAAGCCAGGAGTACAACACAGCTTAGAGAACTCTCACTAAAAGGATAGCATAAAGCAGAAATAAACTCAAAACCAGGGAAGCTGTTCCCAGGGAAACAGGGTAAGAGTCAGGAAGCATTTTGCAGAGTAAGCATTTAAAGAGAAGGAGACCTCTTTGAAGATTTGTGTAGCAGCTATTAGAATTCACTAACAGCCAGAACCATAAAAGCAGAGTTGGTGAAGATAAGATTTTTAAAGTAATGACTTATTCTATTTTTAAAATTCAAAGCACACTCACCTCACCCTTTCAAAATTTATATTTTAACATTTCTGAATTTGGAATTGATCTTACAATTGAGGTTAATGTCCTATTCCCCACCCCCACCCCCAGGCCCCCAGGCATGGGAGGCTATTAAATTAGTTCTGTGTCTTATAATAGCTCACATCTCTGGATTGAAGTAATAAGATAATATGCGCTTTGCTGTTTAATTACTACACTGAAAAAATTGCAGAGGGAAATACGGAAAATTCTTCTTATTTAAATATAATCTCCAATACAACCCGTACTCTCATATAAAATGATTATATACAGACTGAAATGGGTATAGAGCATTAAGGAGACAGATTCTCAAGACAACCAATATAGAACCATAGAAAAGGAAAACGCGGAATGGCGTCAGGCCATAGAAATTTCCCATTGTTTGATTTTTTTGTTCTTTTTCCTTTTTTTTAGAGAGAGAGAGAGAATGGAGGAAGGGTAGAGGGCAGGGAAGAGAGAGAGAATCCTTAGCAGGCTCCATGCTCAGCACAGACTCTGATACGGGGCTTGTGATCTCATGACCCTGAGGTCATGACCTGAGCCGAAATCAAGAGTCGGATGCTCAAGAGTCGGATGTCCAGTTTTTTATTACCAGGATTATAAGTACATTATTTATGATTTCTAGTAGTTGCTACAAGTCCGATGCACGGTTTGGTTCACTGTAGATAGATTTCATCTCACAGTGTGACTAAATCTCTCTGAATTAAATTTTATGTTATCTTCATAAAGTCCTGAATTAAAAGAATTCCATTCTTTTATGAGACATAGGTAGTGAATAAAACTTTTAATTGAATGGGTAAGTGCCAGAACCAGATGGACACCTAACTGACAAATGAAGTAATTGTTTGACAAAGAGTGGGTGGAGCAGATTATTAAGCCTTCTAAGAATGACTTAGGGGTGAATAAGGGCTCTTTCTGTTTGGTGGCCACGTTAACTCCTCGCTCTGTTCTTACATGGTTGCCTTTTGTCTATTTCAATTTGGGCACTGAGGTTCATCCACAGTCAAGCTCTGACCCATAGTTCCAATTGACTTTTCCAACCTTATTCCTGTTATTGGGTCTTTGACATCTGGTCAAAGCAGATCTTTTTCTGAGCATGTACTGTTTCTTTCCTGCTAACATGCTGCCATTCATTATATTCCCTCCATCCTGAAATACCCTCCTTGCTTATCTTAGTATGATGAAATCCTAACCAAACTTCAAATTGTCATCTCATCCACTAAGGTAATTTTCTTGATTATCATAGGTTTAATTCCTGTTCTCAGCTCTCCCATAGCACATTTTTGTATTTCTTTTTTTTTTTTTTAAGATTTTATTTATTTATTTGACAGTGAGAGAGAGATCACAAGTAGGCAGAGAGGCAGGCAGTGAGAGAGAGGGAAGCTCCCTGCTGAGCAGAGAGCCTGATGCGGGGCTTGATCCCAGGACCCTGAGATCATGACCTGAGCCGAAGGCAGAGGCTTTAACCCACTGAGCCACCCAGGCGCCCTCATTTTTGTATTTCTGCTTTTAGTGTTTGCTACACTTAGCTTTGCATTATACTAATACTTAGATATTATATCCTGAATAATTTATGATTCTGTCTCTTCAGTAGAGGACACACATTTATTGAACACCTACTACCTTTGGATACTAGCAGTATGGAGAAGAAATGGCCATACTCCCTGCTCTCCCAGATCACAAGCCTAGTAAGGACTCAGAAGAAAACCCTCTAACATTGAATATGATAAATACCATCATAGATATATAACAGAGTGTCATGAGTTACAAAGAATGACACCTAAGTTATTTCATTTTAGTGGATAGTGCAGGTCTAGACCAGAAACAACTTCCAATAGGAAGCTAAATATTACTTTGTCAATGGCCTCTTCATTATATTCTCTCATTTGAACCATTTTGGGTAGAATTCTGTTTGTATATTTATAATTATTAAAAATTAGATTTACTTTCTTTTTAATTCTTGGTTCAAATCTTTGTTGTAATATTTATTCCATCCCTCTTTATGCTTGTATTTGTGTGTGTGTGTGTGTATTTGTGTGTCCAGACTGTGAAATCTTGATTAAGGTATACAGTGTTTTTGTGCACTTGCTAGTCTGAACATATCTATTTCATGTCCATACACTTTACGGGATTGTGAACTCTTTTGGGACAAGTGCATTGAACTATTGAATGCCTATAACAAAACAGGCAAGCACTCAATAACTGTGTTAAACTAGGTTGATTAATGTGTCTATATATATTTTTTAAGAAGGAAGAGGTTTGTTGCAGTTTGTAGTTGGAATATATGAGTGTTCTTGTTACTATAAATAGTCTGTAACTTCAGGAAGGAAAGGCGTTGAGGGTGGAAAGGACAGATTTGCAAGCTGGAAAAAAGAAATATGGGAAGGTGGCAGAGAGCGATGTAGATGGAGTTGGAAGCTAGGGGCAGTGAATGGTGGTAAAGAGAAACACAAAAATGATAATAAACCATTTAAAAATAATTTGTCCCCAAAGTGCTGGATATATTCTAAATTTATCTTTACTGAAAAATCACAGCTTTTTGGCTCACCTTTTGGGAGGGTGGCGATTAAGGCCAGAGAAAATCTAGACAAGTTCAAATTTCCATGGAAACAATTATCAGAAAATATTGATTGATGAGGATATTAGGAAGCAGGGAAGGAAAGAGATAGTTGCCATGGAAACATAGTCATTCAGAGAAATACAGTTGAAGCGATTCCTTATTTCTTTTAGCTAAATATCTGGTTAGTCTAAAATTGCTACATCTTGGTTTGTAATTTATTTTTAATATTTCTTAAGATTGAAGAACATTTTTTTCTATCTTAGGAAGTTATATTTACAGAAATTTAGGGAATATTCTTTCATTTCAGTTCTATAAGACAATTTCTTAAATTATTATGAAATTGTTTTAAAAATATGACATATTTACTATTTAGTATATAGAAGCATTTTATGAACATGAATCTTTTAAATTTACTATTTTCCTTAGAGTATGAAATGATGTTAATAATGACAGTTTATTTAAGGAAATTTAAATTATTGCTTTTAGTTTGCATTGAATGGTAGCATAAAATACTCTGCAAATATTAAGAGAAGACTATATCAGGTATTGTGATACAATTAAAACAGGCTTACTTTTTCTCTAAACAAGTTTTTACAGCTTGAATTTTGAGATCCTTTCTAGGTGTAGAAGTTTATGTTGGTTATTTTGACTGTCAACTTACTATAGAAACATGTGGAAGTTACTGTTATGGACAATATATTTGTGGTGGAAGAATATACAGAAATTAGATGATTGAAAAATGTGCATGTTTATAGAAGTACAACAGGTAGAGATTTGGATTGATAAAGTAGGATATGAAACTTTACTGTTTCCTGTACAGTTGTAGGATTCAATTTCAAGGTTCCCTTTGCTGAGTACTTAAGATAATATATTCTGAAGTGATTCCTTGCTTTTTCAGCCTTGTAAAACTGAAATGTAAGGAACTTACAGAGAATACATGATTTCCTAACAGATACTGATATACCTTTAATGTCACGCTTGGATTGAATTGGCTTTTTGAGAATTGCTGTTTCCTAACTGCCACCTCTTGTCATCCTCTTTGGCATTCAGAGTTTGGTATTCCAAAAGAACAGGTAGTCCTATTATGGATGGCCCCATATTATTACTGATCTTTTGTATCTTGAAAAATAGAAGAAAGGCATCCTTCGAGGCTTTAAGACTATGTATTATCTATAACTTTAGAAGAGAGCATGTTGATTTTTCAGGTATTGTGAGTAGCTAAAAAGCCCTTCTTCTCTTCTTAAGATCGTACAACTTTAGAGGTAGGAGAGACCTAGAAGTGAACTTAGCCATGTCTTCCATTTTAAAGGGGAAAACTCTGAGGGATGAAGAAATAAGGTGGTGTATTTAAGGCTATGTTTCCTATTTGTTAGCCCATGTTCCCTCCCCGGCACCTGTACATCTCCAAGTCATGACTTGAGTATACCTTAGCCTACACCCTCATCTCTGTAAACCTACCCCAGAGCCACCACAAGTAAATATACACAGATAGACTGCTCAGGTAAATGAAGATGGAAGAGAAATCCTTTACTGGGTGATCCTCCTATAATAAAAATTCTGGAGGTTGATGAATATTGTGGGAAATGCTTCAGAAATAATGAGAAAGCAGTGAAGAGTGGTGTATGTATCTCTAAATAAGATTCCCCTTACTCTCAAAAGTTATATATCCAAACCACTACCAAGTGAAGGAGACAGACCTGACTTCTTCTATAATTACATTATCAAGACTTTTTTTTTTTTTAAGATTTTATTTATTTATTTGAGAAACAGAGCACGTGAGAGAGAGAATGAGAGGAGAGAAGGTTAGAGGGAGAAGCAGACTTCCCGTGGAGCTGGGAGCCCAATGTGGGACTCGATCCCAGAACTCAAGGATCATGACCTGAGCCGAAGGCAGTTGCTCAACCAACTGAGCCACCCAGGCGCCCCATCAAGACTTTTCTTATCTCTTCTTGGTGCTAACACTTTTTAACTTCATCGCATGGACATTTTGGGGGGATTTCTTTGAGAAAAAAATTTACTACTAAAATGGTTTTACTGATTTTAGTTTGTAGATGTAACATTTCTTTGGAGAGAACAGCTAGGTAGCTCTCCAGTCTATTAAGTGGTTAGATGGTGAAGCTTTCCCTCTTAGAGAATGAATATGTCATTTTGAGGATGTTATGTCTATATAATGTTGCCTTGCAAAATGGCTTCCAAATGGCCACCTCGCTAGAATGTTTCATTCTTCCACTCTGAGAAAAGAACAAGCTGAAGTTCAGTTGATGAACTACACAGAATATGTATCCCCTGAATACCTGTTCTATTTTAGGTACCCTGAGAGGTTCTAGGAAAACCAAGACAAATCATATATGGTCACTGCACTTGAAGTTCTGCAATTTAGTGTGTGGGGGGGAAGACAAACAAATGGAATATAATAAAATGATATGATAGAAGAGGGAACACAGAGTCAGGACATCTAATGTATATTTGTAGAGTCAGGGTAGGAGTGATGGAGATGAAGGTGAAATAAAGTGAACTGCCAAACAAATAAACAAAATCCTAATTCTCTGACACAAATTATTCCTACCGCTTAGTCTTTTTCAGACAACATAGCCATTTCCTTACAAGAAAATATTTGCTACCAAATAGTGATTCGAGGATAGCCCTGCTCTGGTTTGATGCATGGGTCTTCCAGATCTTGTGACTCTCTGGGATACCATTGTACCCTGCTTGTTGGGTATGGCAGGACCAATTCTGGAAGATTTTGTGTCCAGTGCATTGAACTCATCAATGTATCTTTCTTTACAACATCACCTAATAGAGCAAAACCTGTGGGATCAGGAAGACCTGTGTGTGAACCAAGACTGATGTAAACTGCACCATCTTGGGCAGTGACTTTATTTCTCCAAACCCATTTCATGGCTTTATGGTGAGAGTTCAATGAGGCAGTGCTGGCTAAGGTTTTAGAATAGTGCCTGCGTAGTAAGGCCTCAATACTATATCCAGTGCTTTATGATGACATGCGCGACTATTGAGGAGATTGAAAGCCCAGTGGTAGGAGCCTTAGGAAACCTGGTCCAGAAAACCAGCTCATAATATTCTCCTTTTCCAGCCTCTCCAGACCCACTCTCTCCATTCTTACCTCCTGTCCTTTCTTTGGTATATAATGTTGTGACTCTGTCTCCCTGTTATATTGCTTGAAAAAAAATTATAACCACCCTCAAGTTTTAGTTGGCAACAAACCCAATAGGAGACCAAATAACACACGTCTTCCTCCATTAAATATTAACTAATTTTAAAGATTTTATTTATTTATTTGAAGGAGAGAGAGCACAAACGGGGGGAGGGGCAGAGGGGGAGGGAGAAGCAGACTCCCTGCTGAGCAGGGAGCCAGTTGCAGGGCTTAATCCCAGGACCCCAAGATCTTGACCTGAGCCGGAGGCAGATGCCAACCAACTGAGCCTCCCAAGCACCCCTAAATATTAAGTTAAACTGCATCAATAGACGTATGGATTCTAGAACTCTGGAAATCCTTCTCTGGCACTTGTGGATCACGTTTGGAACATCGAGCCTGGTTTTTGATGCTAATCAAAACAAATGTTGCTATGATGTTGATGCCCTTAAGGAAGGGCATTAACAAACTAGAGAGCATCCCAGGGAGAGAGTGTATGTTGCTTAATTGTATGGAAATTATAGTATAGAAGGAAAGAATTAAAAGTCATGGAGATATTCAGTAAGGGAAAAAGTAGAAATAGGGCATAGGAGAGCTACCTTTAAATATGGGGGGTTTTATGAGTGGAGTGGACTTTGGAAATGTCAAGGCTGGGGACAGGATCCCTCAGACACTGGGTTTATTTGGTGGGCCCCGTAAGTGAAGCAGAGACCAATAGTGCCTGCTTTTTAGGAAAACATAACTGCTCATATCGGATTCACTGCCTGTGTCAGAAAAGGTTCTGGAGGTGTGATTGTTCATTTTTATGTCCTTTGAAGAGGAGTTGGAAGTCCTTTGGTATAATGAATGAATTTGTACATTTATAATGGCAAACATATCCCAATGTTTTCTTGGTCAGAAAATATTGTTAGTATCAATGATGCTTGCCTTTAGTGAGGAGCAATTAGGACATGCTTTCTTTCACTTGATAATTATTTGATATTTATTCATATAGCGCTAATTAAGCCAACCACTTATTTAACAGAAGCTTACTGAACAAAGATTCGTTGACAAAAGGGAACATATCCCCTGCACTCTGAGAACCCAAGTCCTGTGAACAGTGCCTTTGTAAAAATTGTGGTAAAATACATGTAACATTTACCGTTTTAACCACTTTAAAGTGTAAAATGCAGTGGCATTTAGTACATTTACAGTGTTTCCTAACTATCAGGTTCTCTAGTTCCAGAACATTTTCATCCCCTAAAAGGAAACTGTGTCTGTTAAAATAGTCACTCCTCATGTCCCCCTCCCCTGGCCCTTGGCTACCACTAACGTGCTTTCTGTTCCTGTCTGTATGAATTTGCCTATTCAGGGTTTTTCATATAAATGGAATCAGAATAAGTGGCCTTTTATGTCTGGCTTCTTTTTACTCAGCATAATTTTTTGAAGGCTCATCTATGTTGTAGCAGGTATCAATATTTTTTTCTTTTAAAAAGTATATATTTAAAAGTATGTATTTAAAATTATGCATTTAAAGGAAAAAAGTAAGTACTTTCTTTTTATGGCTGAATATTGCATTATATGGATATACCACATTTTTGTCTATCCATCAGTTGATGGACATTGGGGTTGTGTCTACCCTTTGGTTATTGTGAATGGTTATGCTTTGGACAGCTTTGTAAAAGTTTTTGTTTAGAAAGCTGTTTTCAGTTGCTTGTATCCATCTAGGAGTGGGATTTCTGGGTCATATAATTCTTTAACTTATTTGGGAATCCTTGTTTTCTTTTTAAGTGAGACTTCAGGTTTTATATTTTCTGGTTTACCTAGAGTTCATGAAATTAGGAAAATTGTCAGTGCCTTTATTCCCATCTCTTTAGAAATTTAGCAATATCCACTTAAATATAAAAATGAGAAAAAAGCCCCATTCATAATGGTGACCAAAATCCTGTAAACAAATTATTAGGAAAGATATAGATCTATAGGGGAATTTCTGCATGTTCTCAGGCCAGTAGCCCTATATCATTCCCTTTTCATAAGCTGTGCAACTGGGACCCTGGGGCTCCTGCTTCCAAGTTGGTCTCTACACCACACAATGGGATGGCAACATCCAGGCTTTTTGAACTGGTTAAAGCCTGGCTTTTGCTGTTTGCCAGGCAGAAATGTGTTTCCAGATTTTGATTTTTTTAAAAGATTTTATTTATTTATTTGACAGAGAGAGATCACAAGTAGGCAGAGAGGCAGGCAGAGAGAGAGGGGGAAGCAGGCGCCCTTCTGAGCAGAGAGCCCGATGCGGGGCTCGATCCCAGGACCCTGAGATCATGACCTGAGCCAAAGGCAGAGGCTTTAACCCACTGAGCCACCCAGGCATCCCCAGATTTTGATTTTTTAAGAGACACTGGAAATCTGAATTTTTATATGTATTTCTGATTTGGAAATGTTGCCAATTCATTCCCATTAAAGAAAAAGCAACAAAAAACAACAAAAACACACTGTGTGGGCCAAGAAAGACAAGACTGGGAGTTGAATTTGACTCACAGACTATCAATTTACTACTTCTGCTCTTTTTTTCTTTATGTGTACACCCTCACTCAGAACAATGTAATAGCAATAAAGCCACCAACAGCTAGTGCATTTATACTAAGTACTATGTTCCAGATACTAGTGGAAGTATTTGACATATGTCAGTTAATTCTGCTGACAATTCAATAAGGCAGGGGCCATTTCCTTATCCTTATTCCCATAGAGCACTTTTCAGAGTACTTGAGTTATTTATTTATGAATTTGACTTCCTCTATATATTATAAGTAAGTTGTGGCCCAGCATCGTGTTTTGTTTACATGTAGGACCCCTGGACTGAGTCCAGTGCCAGGGGTATGTAGATCTCCTCTAAATTTCGGTTAAGTGAATGAATGAATTGTATCTGTCTCGGATTATAATTCTTGTCTGTTCTGCAATAGTAAGAATAGTCACTAACACTTAAAGCTTTCCATGTGCTTGGGATGGTATCAGGCACATGCCCTAGCTATTATTTTATTAATAAAGGCCACACTAATTCACACTATGAAGAAATTAGTCACTTGCTCTCTAGAAATCGGCTTTCTGAATCAAATCCTGCCTTGCCCCAGTTATGATTTGTGTGATGGTGGTCAAATAACATAGCTCTGTGTGCCAAATTTTAACTACCTTCCAAATGGGGGTAACGACGTAATGCTAGTCATGACTGACCTGGTCTAATGTTCACCATGTGCTCAGGGACTGTTCTAAGCAACTTACATGAATTATTTCTTGTAGTGATATCTAGCTCCTGGATTTTGTGAGGATTAAATGAGTTAGTTCATGTAAAGCGTTGATATTCTGCTTGGCACACAGTGGAATCCAGCACAGTCGACTATTATTCTTTTTTTTTTTTTTTTAAAGATTTTATTTATTTATTTGACAGAGAGAGAGAGAGATTACAAGTAGGCAGAGAGGCAGGCAGAGAGAGAGGGGGAAGCAGGCGCCCTACCGAGCAGAGAGCCCCATGTGGGGCTCGATCCCAGGACCCCGAGATCATGACCTGAGCCGAAGGCAGAGGCTTTAACCCACTGAGCCACCCAGGCGCCCCAGTCGACTATTATTCTTATGCCCATTTTTACAAAGATGAAGTTGAGTAGATTAGGGAACTGTCCAAGGTTAATATGGCCAGCAAACAACAGAATTGGGATTCAGACCACTGCCTATTTGGCCCAAAACTTCTTTCCTTAGCCACCATGCTGTACTGCCCATCCCCCTGTATGTTCCTTTCCCTTCCCCATCTTTCTACTGAGGCAACATCTACTTAGTCCATAGAATACAGTCAAAATCCATTCTTTCTTCCTTCTCGAACCTACTTTGTTGTTTATTGGACAATTCATTTTGTCACAAAATGGTGACATTTTCCCCCCTTCATTATGTTAGGGTGTACTTTATATTTTGTCATAGATTTTAGCTCTGATTTCCTGCACCACGGCCTGGCACAGGAGCTCTTATGAAAAAAAAAAAAACACATAATGCATGGAGGGGGTTCGCTCAAGTATTGAACCATTTTGTAACTTTAATCAAAACCATTTCTGTTCTCTCAAAGTGTGGGTCCATCATAGGCTTTGGGGAGGGGAGTGGAAAGTAAGAGAAGGAAAAAGAACCTAACCACCCACCCATGAATTCTCCTGTTTTGTTCCAGAAATGTTTTTGCGTTAGAGCCTCTACTAGGTACTTAGCATTCCTGTCTCCTAGGAGCTTGACCTCAGATACATATACATCAGGTGGATCTGCTGATAAAAAAAATATGATGATTTTTACAATTAAATAGCCTACACATCTTTCTCATATAGTGCGTGTTGATTTGCTTAAAAGAGAATTAAACAATTAAAGTGTGTTCTTGGAGCATTCTCTCGTATTGTCTCAAAGTTGTCTGTATCTCCCTGCCTGTCTCCTTCCTTTTCCTTTGGTCTCTCTCAATTCCGTGTAAAGCTTTCTTAGTGGACTCTGGGGCATGGTTAAAATATAACTGTTTTTGGTTAAAGGCTCCTGCTGATTGAGTCACAGTTGCACAGGGCCCTTGCTGGTGATTTGAGGGAGCTTGGGGATCCTGGCCTTTTATCTCCATTGCTTTATATACCTAGCAGCCTGCACATTACATGTGACATATGTCTTATGACCTGCGGTGCCCTCACTTCCCAGTGGATATTCTGCAGGGTGGGCAATCAAGTGCATCGCACATAGTTTTTGTGGTTTACCTGTAAAGCCAAAGGTAATGCGGCTCATCAAACGCTGCAAATTCAAGGAACTTCCAAGAATGGGCCACAGACTGTTTAAGAGAGTGGAGAGAGTTATTTAGAGAAAAGATTAAAGGGGCTAATTACACACAGCTTGACTGAGCAGAAACTAAAGGGAGAGTTAATGGTTCTTTGATATTATTTGAAGATGCTAAATGGTGAGGAGGAAACAATATTTTGTATAATCTAATGAAGAGCTGTTAAGGGCAATGAGACAGAATTGAGAATAAGAATATCATGTGAAGTATGTGTGAAACGCTATTAGAAGTAAAATTTGTGCTATTATGAAGTAGTCTTTCCAATTATAAGGTAGAAGCCCTTTTTTTGAAGAAAGAAGATTAAGCATAAAAATGGACTAACAAGTTTTTAAAGAAAACAATTTTAATACTGTTGAACAGTTTAAATGATCTGCTCTTTCTTTGCATTTATTAATTTCTAATTTGAGCAATCCTTTTATTTTATTCCAGCAAAGGCCCATTCTGTCCCCAGATGTTCCTACAACATGTAGTCCTGCAAAATCTTAGGCCCAGCGTGTCAATATTAAACAAATTGTTCTTTAGAATTTTTTTCATTGGCACCTCTCTGAGAGGAATGGGAGTTCTTGCCCAGCCTGTGACATTCGCGTGTTACTGTGCTGCTGGGTTTTCTTTTCCCGAATGAGAAAGTTATTCTAGCTCACACAGGAAAATTGTGTCAAAGTGCTACTAACCAAGCCCTCCAAACCACAGCATTCAGTGGTGTGTGTGTGTGTGTGTGTGTGTGTGTGTGTGTGTTTTGTTTTTTTACATTTGGCTTTTTAAAATTTATTTTTTATTATTTCAGTTTTTTAAATTTAAATTCCAGTTAGTTAACATCTGTGGTAAAATTGGTTTCAGGAGTAAAATTTAGTGACTCATCACTTACATCCAACACCTGATGCTCATCACAAGTGCCCTCCTTAATGCCCATCCCTCCACTCCCCAACTCCCTCCATCAACCAGTTCAGTTTGTTCTCTATGGTTAGTGTCTCTTAAAGAGACACTAAGTCTCTTCCTTCCCCTCTATTTTTTTGCTTCCTCCCCCCCTCTATTTTTTCCCCTTCTCCTGTGTTCTGTTTTGTTACTTTTTTTTTTCTTTTTAAAGATTTTATTTATTTATTTGACAGAGAGAGACACAGTAAGAGAGGGAACACAGGCAGGGGGAGCAGGAGAGGGAGAAGCAGGCTTCCTGCCGAGCAGGGATTATGACCTGAGCCGAAGGCAGACACTTAATGACTGAGCCACCCAGGTGTCCCTTGTTTCTTAAATGCAATGTACGTTTTGTAGCAAGCTGTTCTAGAGGCCTTGCATGCCCGGAACAGCCAGAGGGGCCCCGCCAAGATCCTTCCCCAGGAACTACCCTCCACATCTCAGCCTCAAGCCACCACAGCTTTGCATCTATGCTTTATCTCAATTTATTTTTGTGCATCGGCTGGCAAGAGGTGTCCTAAGATATTGGAAAAGCCTAGGGCAGCTTATTTTATGGGTCTGGGAATGCTAAAAACAACTTTCCATATGAATCAGTGGTAATTGTTTCTTCACTTTATACCTTTTTGGCTTACAAAAGGTTTCCTAGGAATGCTATAGCTTCAGATAGTGGGGGAACCTATATCATCATTGAAAACGTGGACAGAGGTTTTGGTGCATGGATGTCATTGTGGAGATAGCCTGAATTCATAATAAAAATGATAGGAAATCTAACCTATGGTAGATTTGTAAAACAAAGTGGCGGGGGCGGGGGGGTGTTTCTTCACCAGAGTGCCCCGGGTGCTCACAGAAAAGCCCTATCTTATAGGTAGCATCGAGGCAGTCACCGTGTGTGTTACAGGCACGTTCTCTTTGGCTTTCTTATTCCTTATCAGAATGTTGTAGATGTTTAGTACGTGGTCTCCCATATTCCCTTTGGTTCTTAGTGCAGAACTTCTGAATCTTCCTTCCCTTTTTCATCATGGTCTTCCTGCCTCATTGCTTTTGAATGTCCTACAGGGCTTTCTCCATGGTCTTTCCCTTTCATGAGAGGAAATTCAATTTTAATCTATTATTTCTTTGTTTTTCTTCATGACGATTGCTGTTTAGTCATTAAGGGGTAAAACTTCTATTAGTGACATAGATTGAGATTTGTTTGTATTCAGTATATGTCTTTTTTATTATCAACATTTTCCATTTCATTCAAAAACTTCACTACTAGGGGTACCTGGGTAGCACAGTTGGTTGGGTGTCCAACTCTTGATTTTGGCTGGGGTCATGATCTACGGGTCGTGAAACCCAGCCCTACATTTGGCTCTGTACTCAGTGTGGAATCTGTCCCTCTCCCTCTGCTCTTCTTCCCAATCTCTCTCTCCCTCTCTCAAATAAATAAATAAGATCTTTAAAAAACCAAACAAATTTAAGTACTAGATGTCCTTCACTTGGATGGTAAAGCCCACCAACCTTGGTCTGAGAATCATACAAAGCTAATATTCTATATCTCAACTATATCAGTGGGCTACACTTTTCATCATAAGATATCAACAGTGTTCATTTTGGAAAACTTTAGACTAAATCTCATTAAAGTTATGTTTTACTTTTTTAACTTTTTAAAGATTTATTTATTTGGGAAAGAGAGAGAGTGAGCTATGGGGAGGGACAGATGGAAAGGGAGAGAGAATCTCAAGTAGACTGACTCCTCACTGAAATATGGAGCCAATGTGGGGCTTGATCTTACAACCCTGAGATGCTGACCTGAGCTGCAAGCAAGAGTCAGTCACTGAATTGACTGAGCCACCCAGCTGGCCCTAAAGTCATGTTTTATTTTATTTTATTTTTAAAGATTTTTATTCATTTATTTGACAGAGACAGTGAGAGAGGGAATACAAGGAAGGGTAGTGGGAGAGGGAGAAGCAGACTCCCCACTGAGCAGGGAACCCAGTGGGGCTTGGTCCCAGGGATCCCAGGATCCTGGCCTGAGCCGAAGGGAGACACTTAACGACTAAGCCACCCAGGTGCCCCTAAAGTCTTGTTTTGAAAGAAAACCATTGAACTATATATTCTAATGATCATCTATGTGTATTAATTTTTAAAGTGGAATAAAGGGTATATAATAAATAACTTGGGAATAAAGGAAATTCTATTTATGGAACTAGCAGTTCTGTATCATTGATGACTCTAAAGGAAGCTTCACTTTTTGATAGAGGACTTGGTAGCAACATGAACTAGTGGAATGTGTCAGGCTGTGATGGTAGATTTGTTGCAATTCTGCTCATTGGCTGCTTGATCTTAAATTGATCACTTCTTAGAGCATCAGTTGATAGGGGTTAATGAAACCTATGTTACTGTAGAGTATCAGAGGTTTAGTCCTGCCATTTACTATCTATACATCCTCCGGTAAATTACTTAACATCGTGCTGTCTTAGTCTCCTAGTCTGTAAACTGGCACTAACAATATGCCTACCTCATGGAGTTGTGAGGATCAAATGAGCTACAACATGTAAAGTGCTTAAGTAATGTCCAGCACAAACTAAATGTTATGAAAGTGTTTATTATTGCATCATTGTATAAGGATTAGGTTAACTTTTATCACCTGCAAAATAGCTGGTACTTACCAAATGCTTAGTCAGTAGTTTAATATATCTCACTTATATAATTGTCTCATTTAATTATCCCTATAACTGTTTTATTTTTATTTTTTTAAAGGTTTTATTATTCAAGAGAGTGAGAGAGAGAGAGAGAGGAAGAGAGCACTAGTAGGGGGTGAGGAGAGGGGCAAAGGGAGAGGGAGAAGCAGGCTCTCCACTGAGCAGCAGGGAGCCCAACTCAGGGCCTTGGGATCATGACCTGAGCCCAAGGCAGACGCTTAACCGACTGAGCCACCCCGTGCCCCCTACAACTGTTTTAGCTAAGTATTATTGAAAAACCCATATATATGTGAGAGAACTGAAGCATTAAAAGAAGTTAAATAACTCCCCAGGGTAGATTCAGCTAATAAGTACTAATGATGCAATTTGAATCCAGGTGCTTGGAAGTCATGATTTTGATCACCATGTTATACTGCCACCAACAATAATAATAATAGTGTATTACCCACCTCACAGTACTACTGTGAGAATTAAATAATCTTTATAAAGGGTTTAGTCCAAAGCTGGACACATGGAAAAAAAAATTTTTAAAGATTTTATTTATTTGACAGAGAGAGATCACAAGTAGGCAGAGAGAGGGGGGGAAGGAGGCTCCTCGCCGAGCAGAGAGCCCAATACAGGGCTCAATCCCAGGACCCTGAGATCATGACTTGAGCTGAAGGCAGAGGCCCAACCTACTGAGCCACCCAGGCACCCCTGGACACGTGGAAAATTTTCAATGCATGTTAACTCTCATGAAGGAATGTGATTGCTTTATGGTTTGAAAATCGTTAAGGCTGTACCACATGGAAGTTGCCCAGAAGTTACAGATGTGGTAACAGATTGGAATTTGATCTCCTTTATTTGTTGCCTGTGTAACCTTGGGCAAGTTACTTAGTTTTTTTTCCCATGAATCTATAAATCAGGGAAAATGGTAATACTTTCCAGTGCCAATTATTTATCTACTGTTTCTCATCTCTAAATTCTTCCCTTTTTATACCATTCTGCATCTGCGATGCTGAGAGGGAACTCTGTGGACCACGTTTCTCAAACTCATTTTTTAGCTGGTTGCCAGTTAGCTTTGCCAATGTGAGACACTGGTGGGAGACGGAAAGGTGAGAGTTTGGAAGACAAGACCACCTTCTTATTTTTGGATCCTGTCAGCACATCCCAGGGGAGTCTCCAGATTTCTGTTTCTTTAATACTCCTTGTACCAGTCATGCCCTTTCAGTTCCCTGAGCACTAACCATGTGAGGACTCTTCCTCTGAATTTATAAGTTCTGTCAACCCTCACATCTCCCCTTTTCTTCCAGCCTGAAGACTGTTAGCTACTTCTTACAGTTAGCTACTTCTTGCTACTAAGACCTGGATTACCTCAGCATCCTTATTTCTCTTTTAATCATCTCATATCTGTGTAACAAATTCCCTGTAAGTTAACCCCTTGGTTCAAAATTTCTAGCTTAGTTTTGGTTTAATGACAGGACCCTGAACAAAATACTCACTCCCAGGATTCCTGGGAGTATCAAATGAGATAATATTGTGAAAAGCACTTAATCTAGTGCCTGGCAGTTAGCAAATATTTCAGAAATGATCATCTCTGGCATTATCCAGAGACCAGCTTCCGGAGCTTTCCTATTTCCAGATTGGCTCAGGCCGTGTAAACAGTGTGAGCCATAACCTTCCATACTTTAATGATGAGGAGGCAGCTCCTGAGTAACCAGAATGAACACAAGATAGTGAACCGAAGACATGAGAGTTGGATATACTACCACTGTCAATTGGTGTTGTGAAAGTTTGCCCCGGGTGTTTGGGGATAGATGAGAAGACCATTCTTTCAGCAGAAACCAAGTGTAGAGAAGTATTCACTGGGGAGATGTACCTGTCACAAAGTCAGGACTCAGTAATACTGGGAGGAAGACCTCTGCCCTCTCAGAGGACAAGAGTTTGGGCAAGCTAAATAATCAGCCTAGAATACCAACAATTCTCCATGAGTTCCTACAGCTATGGGTAGTGAATGCAGAAATAACTGATATTCATAAAGATGTCTCTGAGTCATAATCTAAAGTAGTGGTTCTCAATCCTGGTATTACATTATAATCGTCTGAGTCATTTAACAGAGTCTGATGTTCTGGCCCAACCCTCAGTGATTCTAATTTAATTCATGTGGGGTGGGGCTCAGGGAATTGGTATTTTTAAAAGCTCTCCAGTTGATTCTAAGGTGCAACTAAATCTGTAATCTAAAGATGAGTTACGTATTTTGCATCCTCTCATTAAGGTCACAGAAGACCATATAGTACCTATATTTATGCATTCCCATTGTATGTAAATATCTTTATTTGGGGGATTTTTAGCTTTCTGAGAAACTGGATAATGTTCATTGCCTTAGATTCATCTCTAAAAATGTTTCCTCTGTGTACATTTGGTCTGTGATGGCTCTTGTAGTATAGAGATACCTAAAATACTTCCATAGAACTAGTTCTAATGTAGTAGCTGAGAAATTCTTAATTCAGTTGAAACTGTTTACTACAGAATCAGTGTACACGGGAGTGAAGCCGGCAGTGTGTGTTCAGCTCTGGATTTACCTGCTAAAATGTGCTCACTTCCTAAGTCACTTACTCAAAAGTGTCATCAGATGCCTGGAAAGGGGATTTTTGTAAAAACAAACAAATGAACAAAAAATCCTCTTGAAATGGGTTAATGTATTTTGTGCAGTCTTATAGGAGGAGTGGGAGTGTATATGGGGAAAGAAGTGATAAAACTAGAGGCGCACAGGGGAGCAAAGAAACATGTTAGCATTGGGGAACCCCTGTTCCCCAAATCCTAACATTTATTCATCTGCATCCTCCTTGCTAAATATATAAGGGCAGGTTTGCAGTGTGTCTTTTACTATTATCTTTTGGCTTATTTTACTTGCCACATCTACTCTTCCCTTCACAAGATTCCTGTCCTTGAGAACCAAGAGCCTCCTTTTTTCTTTTTAGGGAACTTGCTTATTCACAGTAGGTGGTCAGTTTAAACCTATGGAAATATCTACCCATGGAATTGATATGAAGAGTAGAGTTTATGAAGTGCAAGGTATATAAAAGTTAACTGGCTCCCATGACTTCTGTTTTTCTTTTGACAGGACTTTCTTTTTTACCAAAGCCCGTTCCTACTTTCTCAAGAAAGGCCACAGGCTTTGGCATCAGAAGACATAAATTTGAATCCTAGCTCTGTTATTTTCTCATTGAGTGACCTTGGGTAAATTGTCTAAACTTGCTGTCCTCATTTTAAATGAAGACAATAGCAGTATCTACTGTATAGGAATTTTGTTAGGATTGGAATAAGACAATTTACGTAAAGCCTTACAAAATGTTCAATAAAAGTGCTCAGTGAATCTTCACTCTGTTTTGAATGGCGGCAATCATTAGTGTTATTTATTTATTTATTCATTCCATTTATTTTCCATGAATAAAATTCACTCATGAATTCATTATTCGTTAACGAAAAACATTTCAAAATATTACGAATATCTTCTATGCTTGAAATACTATGCTAGGCCCTGGTGAGTGAGATAGAAACGCCATTTTCCCTTCTGGAGTTCAGAATCTAGTGGGAGAGAAACAACAGGCAATTAGTAGGAGAATTACTGTGATTAGACCTGACCTTTGACTCATTCATCTGCCCTATATAGTCAAATCACAAAATCTTCTCTAAAGAAAGGAACGAAACATTCCCTTTTGCAGTCCTCAGCATCCTGGATTTTGTCACTTTGTGCCCATCACTACAACAGCCTTCTAGTTAGTGTCCATGCCTATAGGATTTTCTCATTCTTTCTCTTCCTCCTTGACCACATTAATCTTCCTTAAACACCGTTTTCATCGTGTCACTGCCCTGTTCAGTAACTCTAAATAGCTCATTTGTTCCTCCTCTAGCAAGTCCAAAGTTATCTGCTAACTTACAGGACCACCCACTCTTTGTCCCCAACTCTGTAATCGTGTCTCTACTTCTCAAGGTTAGCAGCTGCGTTAGGAGGATGGAATCCGCATGCTGGAGACACTAAACCTCACCTCCAGACTTGTAACCCTTGTAATGGGGATGGCTAACTTTTGATGCTGAAGATGTGCTTGGAATTGCATAGCTCTTTTACACAGTTTCTCTCTAATGTTTATACAAGTGAGACTCCCTAGACATAATTATCCTAATTTACAAAGGAAGGAAAGGATTCTGAGAGGTTAAGGAATCCCCTTAAGGAATTTGCCCATGTCAGGCAAGGATTCAATCTCATTCCTGTCTCAACTTTCTTCTCTTTTCACTGCACCTCTATGCCATGCTGCTGTACTTTGTACTACAATGTAGTGTAGACCATACTCTGTATATGATTTGGTCCAGGCTATCTTTCTTCTCATCTGTAAATCTAAAACTTTAAATTCTCTCCATGATCTCCATGCAACTTCAAGCCCTATCTGTTTTGGAAACATCTAATTTTTCTTGCCTTCATTGATTTCCTTCATCTTTGAGCTCTTGCAGTAGGAATCATCTCCACCACCTTGTTTTTAACCTTCACCCTTGTAGTGTGTTTTATTTTTCTATATGTGCCAGTCTTCTTTCCTCAGCTACATTGTAGGTACCTCAAGAGCAAGCACTCTAGATTACTTCATATTACTTCATTACTTCCTCAAAGGAGCTGCAGTTTTTCTGAGCATCAGTGGGTGTGTAATACATGCTTGTGGATAGGTTGACATCCTTAGCCTTTGAGTTACCATGTTATCTCAGTTTCAGATGGACAAGATAGGATGCAGTCAAGAATACACCTTAATTTAGTTCTTTAAAAAATTAGAATAGTCTATGGGAGATATGAGAACTATAACAAGAGAGTATTGGAGATGAAAGAAAATAGAAAAATAAACATTGGGGACATTGTTGCTGGGAATGTGACTTAAAACATGTACATAATTCTAGAAGCAGGCTCTGCTTACCAGCAGTCAAAAGCAAGAACAGAAGTCTTCTCTCTAAGATTCAAATGTCCATGAGTTAAGAAACAAATCAATTGCTCATGAGCAATAAATCTATTTTTGGTATCAGAGCTAGACAGGAATTTCTCCCCAAAGGTTATTATTAAGAAAAAATCAGGTACATTAGTGAACAATATCCTTGCTGACATCATTATGATAGTTACAGTAGAGTTTCATAGGAATCTTTCTTATAATGACCCTGAGTCTAAACAATGACATCATAGCAACAAAGTGAGATACAATAAGAATAATTTCTCAGGTGGGGAGCAGAGCATGTGTTATGGTTTTGACCTCACCAACTCATCTAGCAGGAGGGCTGTGAGGGCCTTGATCCCTCAGATGAAGTACTTACTGGTCCAGATGAGTACTTCAGATGTCTGGAGGCTCAGATATAGAAGTGGGGAATAACATGCATCCGGGGGATCAGAGATGTAGATTTCATTCGTTTTTAGTTGTCTTTTTAATTTTTTTTGTTTTCATTTTCTCCATTTTTAAAAAAATATTTTATTTATTTATTTGAGAGAGAGAGATAGAGAGAGCAGGAGTTGGGAGGAGAGGGAGAAGTAGAAGCAGGTTCCCCACTGAGCAGATAGCCCAATCTGGGACTCGATCCCAGGACCCTGGGATCATGACCTGAACACAAGGCAGACACTTAACGGACTAAGCCACCCAGGTTCTTTTTAGTCTTCTTTTTTAGATAATCTCTTTGTTTTTCTAGGGGCTCTGTCTAGGTTTTGGTAGAACTTCAGGCTATGATTGGGGCTTGAGTAGAGGGGATTCTCCCTGGTGGGAACAAGTTGCAGTGTCAAGGAACCAGCAAATTAGGCTGCGATTCTAGGGACAGTTTTTGGCTGAAAACAGATATACAGATCAGGAAACCAATGCTAACACCACCACGTGCATGGGGTTAGGGCAGGAATGGTGGAGGATATGGGATTATCTTGATAGACTAAAGGATGCTGATTTGTTTAGGTAGGACACACCAAATGTGGGGATGATGATGATAGACCTATGCCAGGACCAGTTCTGATGGTCTCATCAATGCTTCTCTGTGTGTGGAACAGGATCACCTACAGGTGCTCATCAATATTCGCACTCGTGTGAACCATCCACATCCATCCAGGACCTACTGAGTCATTTCTTCGGTACAGGTCTTGGGCAGATGGTTTAGAAACTCCCAAGTGATTGTCATGTAGACTAAGATTTGGGGACCACTGAATTAGGGGCAAAGTGGGGCAGAACTTGCGAGTTTCAAGTGTAAGTATCTGCTCTTAGGGTGATTTGGAGCTGACATTAGACAGAACAGTTTTAGTAAGACTTAGAGGATTAGATACCATTAAATTTTTTATGAAACATAGAATGATTAAGTGGCTTGGAACAAGTCACTGAATTTAAAAAGGGACTTTTATGAGAGAAGTACAGAAAGGGAAATTTAGAAGCCCTCTTAATAATGGGAGAAGGTACAAATTTAATGAATGGGGAAATTTTAATATGAGCTAGCAGCACGTTCTGCCATTTACCCTCATATGAAGCAGCTCTAAGAGCATCAAAGAAGTTTTATTTTGGGAGAGGGGAAATCTAGAGTGGCTCTACATGTAGCTAGGGAAATAATAACTTGGCAGCAGTTGAAAACAGAACGATAGGTTGCCATAATTAGCAAAATGGCTATGCACTCTGATTCCAGAAACTTCTGCTGGATTCTGGATGGCACGCACAGAAATATCCAGGGCAGGCAGTGCACTTTCCCCTTGGTCTTGACAGGTTATGGGGAATCATGACAAGCTTTGTTTGTGTGAGCATAAAAAGTAGGTGTTTTGACTACAAGTTTACGCAGCTGTCGTTGGTAATGAGGAGCTCAACCCACACTGCTGCTTGTTGTGTTATTGTTTCATTTGTTTGTTGTAGTGATTTTAAATAGAGAAAGGAAAAGAATTGGGGAAAAGCCTTGAACCAAAGCAATCAGGCAACTTCAATAATGAAATGCTACCCAGGCTTTGGCGATAGGAAATCTATGCAATCCCACAGCTAATGCTGTTCTCACTATAGGGATTCATTGAGTCTATTTTATCAGCTCCGTGGGGTTCAGTGCCTCTCTTCTCTAATGGGGGTGGGGGTAGGGGGAAGCAGAATTATCACCAGAGTAATGAAACACACCCCTCCCTCATTTATGGAGTGTTTTATTAAAAGCAGGTTGCTTTGGCCTCATGTACCAGTTGTAATGAGTAGGTAAAAAAAAAAAATGCCAGAATAACTCTCAGGGGAAACATTTGCCTTTGTGCTAATTTAAAATTCTTCAAAGAGCATGCAGTCAGGTGTGGTGTTAATATTTTGTCTCTTCGCTACCTGAGTTTTCATAAAGGAATTGGTAGGTGCAACATAGTAAAGCGAGCCACAGAACTTTAGAATCAGCTAACCAAGGCCAGCAGTTCACTGTGATGTGCTTTCAGAACCATTCTTGTCCTTCCTGGCATCCCACACTCTCGAGTTTATTTTCTTATGTCATTAATCGTGGGGGAATTCTAATGAGTGAGCAGGCCAATAATATTTTACCTATTAATACTGCTAATAATCACACTTTGTTTTTTGTGTCTTAAGTTTTTGTTAGTGAATTTTCCCAATTTACTTTGTTTCTCAACACTTTAACCCAAGTTTGCTTTTTGCAAACTTTACCATTAGTTCCATCCAATTAGCATTTTATTCTCCAGCTTATCTCCATCCTAATTCTTCCAAAACTTTAGGGCCCATGCTAACTAAGTTCTAGGACAATTAATTCCTACCACAGTATATAGTCTATAGAGGAGATAGAGTTGTAAAAAAATAAATTCAACACAGTGTGATCAGGATAATAATAGAGGTGTTTGAAGAAAGAGGTGTAATTGAGAAAAGTGATGTTTGAGTTGGATCATAAAAATTGAATGGAAATTCACCAGACTGTGAAGAGAAAGGTGCTCATGCCAGGGAGAGAGACACACACACGTCCAAGGGCCCAGAGTTGTGAAAGGACAGAAGGTTTGGTATGTTTAGATAGTAGCTGGTCGTTCTGTGCCCATGAAATGGGAGTTGGAGGGCGAAAGATAAAGCCAGACATGTAGAATCCCAAGTGCAGAAGGTCTTAAGTTCCACATAGCGTGGCTTGTACTGGAAGAGCAGTCAATGGCTTTTCAGTAGGGAGAGTATATTTAAAGTAGCATCTTAGAAAGATTACTCTGATCAGATTACTCTGATCAAAGGAGGCAGAAGGGTTTTGAGTGGGCTAGACTAGAAGCAGGGAGATCATTTAAAAGGTTGTGACTAGAAGCAGGGAGATCATTTAAAAGGTTGTGGCAACAGTTCTGAATATATTTGAAGGGAACCCCAACTTGGGCTGGGGCCCTTGGGAAGGAGAGACTTTGCTGAACAAAGGTCAAATGAATTTGGTAGATAGCTGTTTGAAGCAGAGAAGACCAGAGGGAGAGAACACAAGTCTGTGGTTTCTAACGTGAGGTATTGGCTGGTGCTGTGTCAGTTAATGGAGATGTGTGAGGAGAAGGTTTTTGAGCTATATTTCAAGGACAAGTTCAGTTTTGGAATGAGAAGTTCTGAGTACCTCTGGATTTCCAAGTGGAGGGGTCTAGTATTGAGTTAGATGAAGAGGCCTGGAGCCTAGGAAGGAAGTTTTGATGGGAGGCATGGACCTGAAAGTGTGGGGACTTGTTTTTGGTGCACCCAAATCATGACTTTCAATGCTATTAATAAAGCTATTCATGTAGCTTCATTACACAGATGGCTCCTTTAGAGGTTACTCGGAGTATTTTTACATCTTCTGTTGCTGTGTGAGGTCTGCACTTCAGGCATTCTTTCACCCCAAATGGAGTAGAGGCCCATCAATTTCTCTTTCTTCAAAGTCATCCTACTGAATATTCAACAAGGTGAAGTGGGGAGAAATTGGACTGAGGGGGCCTGGTAATCACTTGAGGCTTTTCACAGATGCTCCAAGTCCCCTCTTCTCCCTGAGGCAGTAAGATTGTGTCCCTTGGGCCCCTGGAGATTTAGCTAGGTCACTAGTTTTTAACTCTGAAAATGTGAGTAGACAGACCATATCATTCCTATATAGAAGTGTTAAGAGTGAGTTTGCGAATCACCACACGCCCCCTTTTCTGCCTCTGCAGACAGGAGACAGGAGCCCTCATCAGGTTTCCTGAGTGACTGTAATAAGCAGAGTTCCCCATATGACCCACTTTGGGAGTGTGAGTGAGTAATAAAATTTCCTGCACTAAACCACTGAGCTTGTTATTCTCAGAGCATAAACCAGCCCGTCTGACTGGCAAAGAGCTAACCAGACGTGGGCTCAAGCTTGGGCTCTGTCACGAATTAACTAATTCTGAGCAAGTTGCACAACTTCTCTGAGCACTAGTTTCTTCATTTTTGGAATTGGAATAACGATACTGAGTTGGCCAGTACTCTGTGAAAATCAGAGACTAAGGGTACAGTGTACCTTATAATAGTAATAGCCATTCACGAATTTGCAGCTATGATAATATTTATGAACAGTTACTCATTTTTAGTGTATTGATTTTGTAATGCCCTTTCAGATTTGTGTTGTACTCAGGTTTCTTGAACATATTATCTGTATGTTTATCTGAGCAGTTGCTACTAAAGGGAAACAGGATAAGGCCAAGGACGTAGCTCGGTGGTCATGCCAACATAGATTTTCTCATAGATATGCCATTTATTCATGGACTGGCTTTAGATAGTGTTGTACCAACAGTTCTCCTTGGAATAGCCCCAATTCTTCATCTGGTCAATGATGATGTAGAGCTCTTTGCAGAAGTGCCATATAAAAGGGGTTGCATTAAGCCAGTCACCTTGCTAAGATTGCATCTGAGATAATCACTTGGGTTTCTTGAATATTTGTAAACTAATTGTTTAGTAATATTCTGGATTCCACCCTCCCCCAGGGGAGGATAATACTGTGATAATACCTAACATAAGAACAAAGAAATGGGTAAACTTGGTCTGACTTCTAAATCATCCACAATAAGTTTCCTCTTATAAAATAGGGTGATCCAAAGTTCCCTTCAAATACCATATTTTGTCCCCCAGGACAAGCCCATTGTTGTGTGTGTTCTGAAATACACAAATAGTTTCTTAACTATTTTATTTACTTTCAGTGTAATCCTTTACCAAAATTTACATCATTCTGCCATCATAATCTATCATAATCTGATTATCAGTTTATACCATACCCTTTATTTAAAACTCTCCATTGGTCCCACAAGAGTATTGCTCACATGATAAAGTTTATAGAGGGTTTTATCCATTTGAGCATCAGTTGAAAAACCTAAATCTGTGTGTGGAGAAGCTTATAATACACCATTGATTTATGTGGCCAATAAATTTAACTCTTAGAAAGTAGAAGAAATAATAATAGGAATTACATGTCATAGCTTCATCTTGAAAAACAAAAATAGGGGGCCCCTGGGTGGCGCAGTTGGTTGAGCGACTGCCTTTGGCTCAGGTCATGATCCCAGAGTCCCAGGATCGAGTCCCACATCGGGCTCCCGGCTCCATGGGGAGTCCGCTTCTCACTCTGACCGGCTCTCTCTCACTCTCTCTCTTTCCTAATAAAGAAATAAATAAAATCTTTAAAAAAAAAAAAACAAAAATAGGTATTGTGGAAGAGATGAAAATTTTGGGACAAAGTGACCTTGACAAACAGATGTAGCAGAACTAGAGAAAGACAAGAAGTAAATTAGGTAAATGTAGTTCTAGAATAAAAGAAGAATTGCCTTCAGAATTAGGTTTGAGACCTATAAAAGGAAATATCACTTCTTGTGATGGTGTGCTTAGACTATGAATCCTCTTTCTACTAAGAATGGTATAAGCTGGAAATATACTTAGAGTCTAAATAGGTTTAGATAGATTTATAAATACGTCATGTACCATAGAGGGCAGGACAGGTCATAAGAAAATATGGTATTTGAAGGGAACTTTGGATCACCCTATTTTATAAGAGGAAACTTATTGTGGATGATTTAGAAGCCAGACCAAGTTTACCCATTTCTTTGTTCCTATGTTAGGTATTATCACAGTTCAATTACCCAAACAAACAAATTGCCACAAGTTCACCAATGCCTTTGATGACAAAATCATTTCCATATATATATTTGTGTGTGTGTGTGTGTGTGTGTGTGTGTGTGTATACTGACATGAAATTAATAGTTTTTAAAAAATTTTAAAATTCAGGAAGGAGGCATAGACTTCTGCTCTGCGTAAAGTACACTAGAGAATATTGGAAGTCATAGGCTTGAAAATACTTAATTACAAGTGCGTGTTTTTAAAAATAATCTATCCCTCAGTAGCTGTAATCATACCCCTTCCCTAGGTAGCCAAGTTAATTGGGAAAAAGAAGAATGTGTGCATTGGAGCTCAGACTTACACACTCTACGGTGCCCCTCCCCTGCTGCCCCAGGCAGCACCCTGTCGTGTCCCTCCCCCGTTCTACCTATGTAATGGCCTTTCAGAAATGACAAATAGTTTCTCTTAGGTGGAAAGATTTAACTGGCAATTAAAGAGGCATCCCAGGCTTAAAAAAAAAAGTAACTGTAACTTCCTAATTTTATTTTCCTAGCATCTGTTCTATTCAAGCCAAGCCTACTGTGGTGATCTTCATGGAGACAATTCAGTGGTTGCCTAGCAACCAAGTTTCCTGTGGTTTCCTTGGTTATAAGCAACGACATAACTCTTGTGGGCAACTTCAAAAGCGCAGAAGAAAACCCTTCTTCTAAAGAATGACATTCCAAAAAATTCAGGTTACTGCTTGCTGAGTGTCTCTGTTCATAACGAAGAACTCTTCTCCACGGTCATTAATAACTCTAATAAATAATTATGTGGAGATTGCAAAGTAAAATCACATGTTAGGTTATTCAGTCTTTTTCATTGTTTTTGTAATATGCCTGATTCTAATTTTTCCCCTGAAATTGGGATACTTTTCCTATCTCTTTTGATTGACTATTATCCATAGATATACCCACAAGATGAAATTTAGTCACCTTTTTATAATTGCATGAGGGGTCATTTATGAAGACAGCAGAGTTGTGGTTGCTCAACAGTAGGACCCAGTACTACCATCTTGTTTTTACTGATTAAGTATAGATTAGAGGCTTAGATGAATGGCTGGTGGGAATCCATTAAACAAATGTAAACTTACACTGATGAGTAAATTTCTAGTACAGTGTGACTAACATTAATGACTTCTATCTACTGAATTGTTTTTTCCTTTTATATTCATTTCCATAAAAGAACTATTTTGAGTAGCTGTATTCTCTGGTGATATATCTAAAATCCACGATACATCAACAAAAGAACTAAATAGAAGCTTACATGATTAGAATTGGAATTTGTGCCACATAGACTTTTCATCTTTGCATCTTCAATACCTATCCTAGAACACAGCTTGTGGTAAACACGAAAACCTGAATTAATGAATGACCAGGGTCAACAGCTCCTTTAGTTTTTCTGGTAGAAATCAAGATTTTGTGTGTGGATCAACAGGCTAAAATATTGAACTTTGGAAGAGAAAAATATAATGAATTCTGTGCATAAGAATTTTAAATTGTGAGTCAGAGTATATTTCTTTTCATGCTATTCATTTATACCTTCAAATATTTATTATGGACCCACTATGTCTAGGCTTTGTGGTAAATACTCAAAGTAAAATGATGGATTAAATTAAATGATTCCTAGGGCACCTGGGTGGCTCAGTCAGTTAAGCATTTGCCTTTGGCTCAGGTCATGATCTCAGATCCTGGGATTGAGCCCTGCCCAGCGGGGAGTCTGTTTCTCCCTCTCCCTCTGCCTCTTCACTCTCCCCCCGCCTTGCTCTCTTGCTCTCTTTCCTCTCAAATAATAGATAAAATTTAAAAAAATTCAAATGATTCCTGCCTCAAAGAACTAGGAAAATAAAATTATTGGAGATAATAAATTAATTAAATAATAGTCCAAACAAAAGTAAAATTACTTAATAAATACTGTAAAGACAGGCTACATAAGGCCGTAAGTTTAACAAGGAAACCTGTTCTGATTGAGGGTGGATGACCAGGGACAGTTTCTCAGAGGAAATAACATTTAAGTTGAGAGACGAAGGATGGAGTAGGTGTGACAAAAGAAAAGTGTGGGTAGGGAATAACAGAGAGAGAAGAGCACGTGCAAAGGACTGGTGGCAGGTAAGAGGAGCCAAAGGGAGTTCAGTGAAATTGAATTTCAGAAAGTGGAAGTGAGCACAGAATGAAGTAGAAGTGAGCACAGAATGAGAGGAAATTTCAGAGGGTTCAGAAGGGTCCCTCAACTGGCCTTATAGGCCACATTCAGCATTTAGGAACATCAATCTAGAAGTTTGAAAACATTGCATGTAGTTTACAGTAATAAGTGTATGTTAAAAAACACTTAAGACCTTGATTTGAAAGTAAAAACTGAATTTTGAGGTTATGAAAGAATTGAGTAGTTACAGGATATGGCTGGTGGCCTGAAAGTGGCATTGGAACAGAGTTTGCTAATGGACAAGGGGTCTAATTTAGAAAAAATTAGAAGCCAGAAGGCAGCTTTAATAATCCAGGCAGAAAGAGAGAGGCCAGAGGCTCAGAACCAGTCAAAGAACACAGCAATATAGGAGAGTGTAGACAATAGACTTTATTGAAGATGACTTTTATGGCACGTGCTTTATATACATCATTTCATTTAGTTCTAACAACTGCATAAGAAAGTGGTTATTAAAAAAAAAAAGAAAGTGGTTATTATTTTCCCTTTTTTATATTTTCAAGGACTCAAGGAATAGGTACTGCAAGTAATATATCCTGGATAACATGATAGCAATGAGGCTGATATTAGAGTCTAGAACTTTCTTGAGTTCTAAATGCTGTGCTTTTTTCCAGTATAAAAATTCATTTTTCCACTCTTCTGGTGTATCTTGATATCAAGATGCCCTTTACGTATGGTGTCTGACAGCAATGAGGAAGGCAAAGACATATCCTAATCTTGCTTAACTGAGGCTTCTAGAAAGTAGGTAACACTAAGCCCAATTTAGTGGCACTAATTTTCTTCTTTACTATTTTTCAGCAAAACTGTTTATTTTTATATTTATTTTTCAAACAACTTTATTGAATTATCCTTAAAACTGAATGCTTAGCAATCATTTTGAAATTGATGTATTTGTAATTTGTTGTATTTAGTTTGGTATCAAGAGGAAGAGTAACAAAATAGTTTACCTTTATGGTCCTCGTATCATAGAGTCAAACACTTAGAACTAGAAGAAGGGACAAAGACAAAGAGGTCATTTGAGCCCCTGAAGTTCATTGATACATTCAATGATTTTTTTAAATTGAATTTCTACTATATTCTAGGTACAGTTTTCTAGGTAATGTGAATACTCCATTGAACAAAGTCCTTGACATCATAGGACACACATAATCTAATGAATTATAAATCATAGTCAGGGAGTAGGAAATGATATGAAGTAAAGCAAATGGATGGAAGCAATAAAAAGTGGTCAAGGAAGGACTATCTGAAGGAAGTGACTGCTGATAAGTCATTTCTCCAAAGAAGACATACAGATGGCCAACAGACACATGGAAAAAAAGTGCTCAACATCATTGGGCATCAAAAACACAATGAGATACCACCTCACACCAGTCAGAATGGCTAAAATTAACAAGTCAGGAAACAAATGTTGGCAAGGATGTAAAGAAAGGTGAACTCTCTTACATTGTTGGTAAGAATACAACTTGTATAGCCACTCTGGAAAACAGTATGTAGGTTCCTCAAGAAGCTAAAAATAGAGCTACCCTACAAACCAGCAATTTAATTATTAGGTATTTACCCCCCAAATACAAATGTAGTGATCCTAAGGGGCACCTGCAGCCCAGTATTCATAGCAGCGATGTGCACAATATCCAAACTATGGAAAGAGTTGAGATGTCCATGGACAGATGAATGGATAAAGAAGATGTGGTATACATACACACACACACACACACACACTCACACTCACACACATATACATACACATACACACACAATGGGATATTACTCAGCCATGAGAAAGGATGAATACTTATGTTTAAGTATTGGTTGGAACTGGAGGGTATTATGCTGAGCAAAATAAGTCAATCAGAGAAAGATAATTACCATATGGTTTCCCTTATGTGTGGAATATAAGAAACAACACAGAGGATCATAAGGGAAGGGAGGCACAACTGAATGGGAAGTCATCAGAGAGGGAGGTAAACCAGGAGAGAGTCTTAGGTATAGAAAAAAAATTGAGGGTTGCTAGAGGGGAGGTGGGTGGAAGGATGGGGTTACTGGGTGAAGGGCATTAAGAAGGGCAAGTGATATCATGAGCACTGGGTTTTATAAGTAACTGATGAATTCTTGAACACTACATCTGAAACTAATATTGGCTAATTGAATTTAAAAGAAAGAAGGAAAGAAAGAAAAGAAAAAGAAACCCAAGGGAAGCTAAGGAGTGCCATATGGAAGAATTAAATTCAAGGCAAAGGGAACAGAAAGCTTTGACAAAGACACTGAAAGAAATAGCATTCTTGGCAGGTTGGAAGAAGGGCTGCACTTAAGATTTTATAAAAACCTAATGGTTAATGATAGTTAATGACTATTTAAGCTAATAAACTGAGTTTATACTTCTTGAGTAACAGAAGAGACTTTCAAAGATTTAACACTTACTTAATGACTACTGAGTCTCTGCCCAGAAATCATCTAAATCCAAATCTGGCTTCTTTTAGTTTCGAGAATTGTATTGAAAGTTTCTTTTCATTATTAGGATTTAATCTCCTAAAAACCACTCTCAGTTTACAAACTTAGAAAATCATTTTAGAATTATTAAGGCAAAGACACAAATGGACTCAGAGGGAAAACAGCTCTATTGGTGCACAGTATTTTATAAATTATGAAAACTCTAGAATTTTAAGACTGAAAGTGATCTCCAAAGTCACACCTCTGTATGCTTAAACCAAGTGCAAATATTTTGTCCTCACAATCTTTGCCAAAATTATTATTATCATCTCTGTTTTAAGATGGGGGAAATGGAAGAACACAGGGGTTCAAGAATTTCACTGAGATTATATAACTAATAAACACTCAACAGAAACTGCATTTAACTATTACCTATAGACAGTATGAAGAAACAGAGACTGATGGTTCATTGAGTTTTCCAATATCACACACACACAAGTAGAATTTCAGCCTTATCATATGTGACCCTAGAATGTGAGTCTTAATCAGTATTCCACTACAAGAGCATTCCATCCTTGAAGAATATCTCATGACTATCTCCATTTAAACTCCAGACTGGGAGAGAACTCTGTCTAGGAGAATGCACATAGGCATTTTTAGCTAGAAGAACCTTTATTTAAATCTAGTTTTGTTCTTGCTAGCTTGCAATCTCGAGCAAGTTAATTAACTTCTCTAAGTTTTAGTTTGCTTATCTATAAAATGTGGATAACCATACTTGCTAAATTATGTTGTACAGAAAAAGGAATGTTGTAAAATGCCTGACACAGTACGAGTATATATGAAGTAATTAAAAATGGAGCAATTATTATTATTCCGAAGAGGCAACTAAGGTCAGAGAAATTACATCACAAAACTAGTAGTGGAATATCCAGGGTCCAAATTAGGTTTCTTGATGATTATATTTCTAGCACCGAACTACACAAAGGACAAAGTAGTGACAAGATTCATAAAAAGTAACCTGCCCGTTTATCTGTATGTCTCCTGTTATTCCGGTTCAGAATCTATGGTTTTACTTTCAAGCTAGTTTACTGAACCTGAAGTTTGAACCATGCTACTTCTACATTACATACAATGTCAAAGAATTCTGTGTAATATAGTATATATTACTCTTCCTCCCCAATTAGATTGTAAAATTCTCACAGAAGGATCTGTTTCTTGGTTGTGTGTTTTTTTATTTCCCTCTTTTTGAACTTTACCTTCCAGTGTGGAACAAAGGTCTTTGATGTGAGCAAACCCACAAATTAACTACTTTAACTGTTTTTTTTAATCAGCTTTGTTGAGGTCTATTCTACATACAATAAATTGTACCAATTTTAAGCGTATGATTCAATGAGTTTTGACAAGTGTATAGAGTTGTGTAGCTACCACCACAGTCTGATATGGAACTGCTCTGTCCAAAATGGTAGCCACTAGCCACCTGTGGTGATTGATCATTTGAAATGGGACTAGTCCTAACTAAGTTGGAACTTAAGTGTGAACTGCACCCTGCATTTCAAAGGTTTATTATGAAAAAATTTGAGTACCTCTTTAGTTTATATTAATTAAATATTGAGAAATATTTAGATATATCAAGTAGAATATATTATTAAAATTAATTTTACCCATTTCCTTTTACTTTTTGAATTTGGCTAGTAAAATATTTAAATCACACATGTACCTGGCACTATACTTCTTTTGGATAATGCTTATATAGAACTTTGCCATCACCCCAAAAACCCTGCACATTCATTGGATTTATTTTGCCTTCTCTAAGAATCCATTTATTTTACTTTCTCTAAGGAATCACAGTTCCTTGATTCATATTTTGTCCAGTTTTCTAGCTTTTTGAGGTGGAAGTGTTCATTCATTATGCTATCATGGCTAGAAGAAGTCCAAATACTTTAGGTTTGAAATCAAATATCTTTTAAACCTACACATGTTGCATATGCAACCTGAGTTCTTCCTCGCATCACCAGTTCAAAATGTCAGCCCTCCTGGTGATTCTTCAAGAGGCTAGTTCAATTTTTGCTCTCTAGATTCCAAGAAAACACAGCTAAGAATATTAACGTACTAACATTTAAGAAAAGGCAGTCTGCAGATTATAATAAACATACTTGTTTCTAAATTTTAAGGCTCCATTTTTACATCAAGTTTTAGAGCATTAAAATACATTTTAACTGGAGTACATTTCCTTGAACTCTTCCATAAATGGTTTCGCTCAGCTATATTTTGATGTTGTGCTTAGAGCTTTCATTAAAGTGATATAAAAGCATATTGTACCTTCAGTTGAAACATACACACACAAACACAGAGTGAAACTTAAATTACTGTACCACATCTTCCATTAGTTTTTTTACCACCTTGGTTGCTGAAAAGCTGTGAATTAAATCTAATTTTCAGTCTTTTGTTTTTGGCTTGGTGAAAATCTTGGACAATATGAAAGAATAAATTAATAGATTTCATTTAATATACTTTTGTTGTTTTAACTCATTTCAACTTTGTTTTTTTATGCTATTATGATTTTAATAGCAGAATATATATTTTTAAATAATGAAAAAATAAAATATTTATCTATCTTTACAGTGCTAGACACAGCATTCAGTAAACCCTGATAAAACAGAAGTCCACTTGCTGATAGACTAAAGTTAGTTAAAGTATTTTTTCTTCCTTTCTTGAATAAGTAAGTGAGCAGGTAGGGATTTATTAAAGTCAATTTATCTCAGTGCCAAGCACATATTGGCAACTACAATGCACAAAATGTGGTGGATTCTGGGAAATAAATTGAGGGATGTGGTCTTTATTTTTATAGCACAATCACTCCAGAATTCTCTTCTTTATTGAGGTTATTAGAACAGAGCACTTTCTCTGCTTGGAATGTTCCTTCTTGCAACACACCTTATCCAGATAATCTCCTATCTTGCTCTATGTTTCATTTAAGTCCTTAAATGTCACTTCATCAAAGACGTCTTTGCTGGTCGTACTTCCTAAAGTGGAACTCCCTCTTTAAACTTTATTTTCTTCCTCTGTTTTGTGATTCTTCATCGCTCTTGTTACCACCTGATGGTGTGTATTTATATGTTTATTTCCATCTCTTCCTCACTTCACAGTAAGCTGTATGAGAGGAAGAACTTTGGTGTGTTTATTACGGTATTCATAGGTCCTAAAATGTACCTAGTACAAGTAAATGTTTAATAAATCTTTGCTTGATCATCCAATGAATGAATAAAAAATGAATTCTTTATTAACCTGATTATAGCTATTTTAAATTTAGCCTGAACTATTTGTAGCTAGAATCTCCCACTGCTGGCTAGGTGTATTAGAACTGGTTGAGAATACAGTTTCTAAACTTCCTATTGTTTGTATAAGTGGTATTATAGATAGAGAGTTTAATTGTATGTCCCCAAAAGGCATTATTGCTGATATAAGATGCCGAAAACCTTTGCTATCATCTATCCGTGGCTAAAATCTAAGCTTTTGAGATCTTATCTATCTATCTATCTATTTATTTTTAAAGATTTTTATTTGAGGGAGAATAAGCACTCAAGAGAGCATGAGCGGGGGTGGGGTGGGGGCGGAGGAGTGGAGGAAGGGCAGAGGGAGAGGGAGAAGCAGACTCCCTGCTGAACAGGGAGCCCAATACTGGGCTTGATCCAAGACCTGGAGATCATGACCTGAGCTGAAGGCAGACACTTAATCAACTGAGCCATCCAGGTACCCTGCTTTTGAAATATTAATACTTTGATTCTAAAAGTTAATTCAAATAGACTCCAGTAGTGTTACATACTAAAATCTTTAAAGATTTTAGTTCGTTTTTGAGGAAGTTTTCTGCATTGTGCTATTACTGTTTTGAATATGGAATTGCATCATACTTTCAGGAAGAATAAATGGTCTCTTACTTATTTTGAATTTTTATGAAAATGTAACTAGTCCCATAGAGACTAAATTCTGTATATTAGAAATTATCATTCTATCAGTACATGGGAAATTATGGGATTAATTTTGCTCTGAGTATTGCTGGTGAAGTGAGCAGTATTGTACTGAGTCTTTGATGTTTTAGGAGCTTACCGTTACGAACTTTTAACCATACATTTTCAACTTTGAGAAAAATATCTGGGTTTATTGTCATACTCTTATAGAGGACTTGTGCTAAAATTCCTGCAAAGTAGATCTCTTTTCTATGTTTCGATTTGTCTTACATATTTGTTTAATGCGGTTCAATAAAATAAAGCAAATAAATATGTTTCATAATCAGAAACCAAAACAAAAACAGAAGGGATCTGTAAGTATATTTAGATCCACTTCTTCGGTTTACTCTCCTGAGTCAGAACGTGACTTTCTGCAAGACACATAGTGGTAGTCAGGACTGCAAATCAGAAACCTCCTGTCCAGTTTACTAACACACCAAAGTTCCTTGGCTCCAAACTCTATAGACATCATGCCTTAAATATTGTTTCAATAGTAAAATTTTGCTCATGGAGGTGTATTTGCCAGAGAATAAACCACAGTCTACCTTTATAGGAAATTAATTATATAAAAGGAAGGATCTTAATGGCTTTTTATGAAAATAATATTTTCTGAAACTGATACGTGAAGATTTGTTATTAGCAATGGCATAAAATCACTTTGCCTTCCTCAGATTATTTAGTTTAGTTGTAGGATTGCTTGTAAACATTCGTAAACTGTTGATTTTGTTAAAAATTGGCATCTGCTGCTGAAGAATGACCATGAATGACTCTTCATGGAAAGGTTGAAGTGAGTTGTTGATACCACTGAGCATCATGGAGTAGGAGAAATCCTGCCTAGTGGAAGCTCCTTGGTGTCCCTTCCTCCTTCTTGAGATCTTTAGGAAGCTCAAGGACCTGAGACAGAGCTGATGCTGAGTGTATTTATCCAAAAGGCTGGAGCTTTAAAAAACTTTTTTCTTTTGTCAGATTTCCTGGTCTCGCCCTGCTTCCTATTTTGTGTCTTAAACTTCTGAAATGGGGCCAGCATGTCTCTGTTGGAAAAAGTCCTTAGAGTTCCCCTTTTGGCGAAGTATTTTTCCATACATGTTGACAGTAATAGAGTACAGACATCAATTTACGCCAAATAAGCTCTAGAAGGAGCCTTGGCTTTTCCAGCGAAGACCATGGTAATCTGTACTTATAGTTTTTAGTATGGTATTACTTTATAATACAAGCCTATAAACACACATAAATAAACAGTATAATTCCATAACATTAAGTTGGTATGATAGCCATTAAACACAATGAATCAACTATATAGATATTTTTCCTCTGTGCAATCTGTGAGAACATTTTAGGCTTCCATGTGGCCTCTGAGTGAAATTCACTTTTCATTACAAATCTACTTATGCTAAAGCATATGCTCTATTACTTTCCAGGAAATGGGAAGTCATATTCCACTGTGAATGCATAAATACACACCAACACATTACATACAAATTAAATTAAGATCTGTAGCCATCATTCATTATTTTCAACGTACAGTTGAAATGAAAACATCACAGTACTGAACTTGGGTTATTAACACCCATTTCCCTGTATTTCTTTGAGATTATGGTTGATAGTGATCTTAAGAAACTACTTTTGTATTTGCACTTAAAAAAAGTTTTCAGCTCTTTGGCTTATTTAGAAAACAGCAAAAAAATACCTGCCTTCCTGTGAGGCTTTTTGTGGTAAGTCCAGCATGGCACCAGAAAGGCTTTTTATTCGTTAGAGTTTTGTCTCAAAAGATGGTATACTACCATGCAGATGTATTCATTTCTAGGCAGGACACCAAGTTATTTGCTAGTGTTCTTCCCTTTAGGATCTTTCATGATTCTAAACATTTAATGAGATAGGTAAAGCAAGTCTTTCTGAAAGACAAATTGGATACCGTAGAAAACAAAAACCATTCCAAGCTTCCAGGTGAATACAATCAATCTCAGTTGTAAAAGTGTCAACCCAAGACAATAAAAGCTATTTGCAGCTCTTGTTGCTATGAAATAAATGTCAATAAAACAACAGCAGCAACAAATCTCAACACTTACGGTGAAACTAGAGTTTAGATATTTCCTCTGAAAATTTTTTTAAAAAGGTACACATTCATTTTAATGTCTTTTATTGATGATACTATGATGTTAATATATATTTGTATTTATTGAGCATAGCATCCAAAATATTCAATTCTACTCACAGGGTCATTTTAAATTACTTGAGTCAACTTAAAAATCAAATAAAACAAATGATTTTGTATCCTGTTCCAATGAACATAGCTTGTCTGAATTTGACCAAATTTGAATCAAACCATTAGTCATATAGAAAGTCTCTATTCCCACACCATTGGTTCCATCCATTAATCTTCTCATCAACTATTTTCCTGCTCATTGTTTTGTCTGTGGTTCAGATGGTGGTTGGAGAAATGAAATCTGTATTGACTAAAATAATCAAGTTATTTTAGTATCTCTTGCTAGTCATTGTACCTGATCATTAGGGGGTAAGGCTATTAATGCATTGTAATTAGGACATAGAGCTAGTGAAACTCTGTTTTAGATTAACCTGGTGGAGATAGATCTAAAATAGACTAAGAGATGTCTTGGGAAACTTCTTTTTTTTTTAATTAACATAAAATGTGTTATTTGCCCCAGGGGTACATGTCTGTGAATCATCAGGCTTAACACATTTCACAGCACTTACCAGAGCACATACCCTCCCTAATGTCCATAATCCAGCCACACTATCCCTACTCCCCATCCCCCCAGCAACCCTAAGTTTGTTTTGTGAGTTTAAGAGTCTCTTATGGTTTGTCTCCCTCCTGATCCCATTTTGTTTCATCTCCCCTCCAACCTCCCACAACCCCCCACCCTGCCTCTCAAATTCTTCATATCAGAGAGATAATATAATAATTGTCTTTCTCTGATTGACTCATTTCGCTTAGCCTAATACCCTCTAGTTCCATCCACGTTGTTGAAAATGGCAAGATTTCGTTTCTCTTGATGGCTGCATAGTATTCCATTGTGTGTGTGTGTGTGTGTGTGTGTGTGTGTGTGTGTGTGTGTATCACATCTTCTTTATCCATTCATCTGTTGATGGACATCTAGGTTCTTTCCATAGTTTGTAGACATTGCTAGACATTTCCATATTATTGACATTGCTGCTATAAACATTCAGGTGCACGTGCCTGTCTTGGGAAACTTCTTGCAATTCTTTTTGTTTCATAATTTCTTTGCCAATTATATGTGAGAATACACAGGTAATTGGTGATGATGATATAATTCTTCAGGCATAGCAATAATTCTGTAGGTAAGGTTAGGTGGCCATATTAATATTGCTAAGATTTTTGTGATAGGTATTTTTATTAGTATATCAAGGATCAAATCTGTGGGACTCTTTCCAAGAGGATACATAGGTTAGGTGACTCATTATGAAATAAATTATTATGGAGTGAAGACTCCTAGACAAGAGATTTTCTGATTTGTCTGATTACGGAAAGATCAAGTCATTCACTGTCAACACTCTTCAGTTGAAATGTTAGCTTGACTAGAAATTTCTAGCACTTCTGCTGGGTCTAGGTCACATAAAAACCTGACTGTTCTAGGAAAAAGTTTGAAAGTGTTCATAAGTGCAGATCAGTGCTGTAGAGGAGAATCCTGATTTTCAAATCATGACTTAAACCTAGATTTTCCATAAAGAGCAGTAAGTGATGTGAGTTTGAGATAATAATAACGAGCGGATACACTTTCTGAATATGGAAGTGTGAATGAAGGTATTCGGAGGACCTTGGGATGCCTCGCTGTCTTTAACTAAAGAAGCTTTAACTAGCCCAGGAGAGTTCTGTTGTGTACACCTGGCTGCGGCATTTATCCTGAGAGAAAATGATCGAGGGCAGTGCATGAACACCAGTCCGCAAATTGTGTCTCCAACTCTTGAGCATGATTTTCGGAGATAAATTATGATTAAGCATGCAGCATGCTTCCTGGCACATAGTGAGTGCCAAATACATGGTAGATGGTACTAAGGGGGGGGGTAGGTAGTAATGCCTAACAGCTAAAAGCATAGACTCTGAAGTCAAACTGTCTGTATTTTCATCTTGCTTCCAGGATAACCAGCAGGTTAAACTTGAGAACATTATTTAACCTCTTGGAGGCTACAAGGTAATAATAGGATCTACCTCATAAAGGTGTCCGAAAAATAAATGCCAATACATACAAAGCAATTAAAACCATGTTCTAGTGTGTAGGAAGCGCTTAGTTTGAATATCAGCTGCTTTTACTACAACTGCAATTGTGCTGATAATTACCACTAGCACCACTGCAACTGCTGTTCTCCTATCAGGTTAGGAATTCGTTGGGAAATTTAGAGGTTTGGGATAAGCAGAGTTAGATAAGTCAGCAGCTAGTTTGTATGACCACTTGGGGTAGGGCTGCAGCTTAGTTTGTAACACCTGTGGAGCAAGAGGGAAAAACAGGTTGTCAAGAGGCTTAACCTATCTGATATAGTACTTTTATCAACTTTAGTAAACTATTTATATATGAGAAAATCATACTCTCTTGCTCAAAATTTAAGGCATGCCAGGGCGTTCGGGTGGCTCAGTTGGTAAAGCGTCTGCCTTCAGTTCAGGTCATGATCCCAGGGTCCTGGCATTGAGCCCCAAATCAGGTTCCCTGCTCAGTGTCTGCTTCTCCCCCCGCTTGTGTTCCCTCTCTTGCTGTCTCTCTCTCTGTGTCAAATAAATAAATAAAATCTTCAAAAAAACCTTAAAGGCTTGTCAAATTCTTAGCAACACAAAAAGACCTGAGCACCAAAATTCACTAAGAAAAGCGTTATATGGTAAAAACTGTGAGACAGTTTTCTGGCAGTTATTTTGTTTTAGAAGAATTGACACCTGTTTCTTTTTTTTTTTTTATTGTGGCAAAATATACATAACACAAAAGCTACCATTTTAACCATTTTGAAGTGAACAGTTTAGTGGCGTTTTAGGACATTTACCTTGTTGATCAAGCATCCCCATCATTCTCTCGACCATTTTTATCTTCACTAAACCAGAACTCTGCACCCATCCCCCCTCCCTCCATCTCCCAGCAACCCCCATTCTACTTTCTGTCTCTATGAATTTGATTATTCTAAGTATGTCTTACAAATGGAAGCATGCAATATTTGTCCTTTTGGAGTCTGGTTGAATTCACTTGACATCATATCTTCAAGTTTCATGTACATTGTAGTATGTGTCAGAATTTTATTCTTTTTTGAGGCATCATACACTTTTGTTGTATGTATATATCACATATGGTTTGTCCATCCATGTGTTGATGGACATTCGAGTCATTTCTATATTTTGGATATTGTGAATAATGCTGCTATTAGGTACACTGGTATATCTGTTTCTTTTTAAAGACTATTGTCCAAAGCTTTAGGTTTTGCATTAAAATGGACGTTCTCCCATAGTAGTCTGAATTAGTGCACTTTCTTTTATCTCAGATGTTGGATATTAAAATGGTACCTTAAAACTGTGATTATCAAACTTTAATATGCATCAGCATCACCTACCCAGAGAGATTATTAAATACAAATTGCTGGGTCCTACCCCAGAGCTTCTGATCCAGAGCCCAAGAGTTTGCCTTTCTAGTACGTTGCCTGCTGTAGCAGCTGGTATAGGGAGCGCACTCTGAGAACCACTGCCTTGCCGCTCTGTTTAGTTGATAAAATCCTTCAGGTACTGGTTTTGCCACTTGTTTTTTTCACTCTGAGTAAGCAACTTTCCCTCTTCAACCTAAAAGCTGAAGTGTTATACTAGTATGTATGAATTATTCTCCAATCTAAAATTCCACGGATATATATCTATTCATAGGAATACAGGAATGTGGGAGAGAAGTGGCACTCTCCATTTGAAAGCTTTATAAAAAGATTTCTTTACAAAGGTATATAAAGGCAGCCACCAAGAATAGTTCAGTTCCCCAGGTTAGAAACCTTGGTGCTTTTACTGTCCCTAAAGCCTCAAGGGAGAGGGAAGGAAGCCTGTTACACGGGAAGCATCTAAGGAGATGAGACCGCAGGTTGGTCTATGATGACCTCTCACGATGGAGTCTTGGAGAATCCATTCCTCTCGCAACCTCCTTCTGCTCTCCATTGGCTGAACACAGAGAGAAGTTGGGACAAGAGAGCCAAGTGACTTCCTCAATAAAAGCAGCCTTTTGTAGCACGGAGGAGAGGAGGGAAAGGTGGGGAGTGCACGCAGAGGGAATAAGTAGAGGCTATCCAGCTCACTGGAACTGGCAAACATAAGAAGCAGCTGCTGGAACATCTATCATAGTGAGTTGCTTTTTTTTTTTTTAATTATAGCTAATTTTTTTTCCATTGCCACTAAGGTTCAAAACATGATCTTAAATCATGTTTCTTTGCCTTTTCAGTCCCAAGTGAGTATAATTGTCGCTAACAGATGTTGATTAGTCACACTCATTATATTCTGGGACCTTGTTTACATCACAGAAATGTTTGCAGGTATGATTGCATGTAGAGTGAGGCTTAGGGATGAAGGGCTCTGTCCCCTACTTGATTTGAGCTTTCTCACGAGCAGTGGATCAACAAGTCATGTGTTCATTAAGAGCCATACTTAATATGTGTATACTCATTATTTTTATATACATATATAAAATGTATGTATATATATGTATTATGCATGTATATCTATGTATATACATATACATACTTAGGAGCTTAAGTTTATTTGAGGGAAAAGGGGGACCTACTTGAAAAATCAAAGGAGTAGTAAAGAGGTAGAAATCATCCCCAACTCTTCCAAGTTGGTTGTTCTTGTGTTGCTTCCTTTTAGTACTTTTTTTTTTTCTTAAAGATTTTATTTATTTGACAGAGAGAGACAGAGCAAGAGAAGAAACATAAGCAGGGGGAGTGGGAGAAGGAGAAGCAGGCTTCCCGCTGAGCAGGGAGCCCGACGCGGGGCTCGATCCCAGGACCCTGGGATCACGACCCGAGCCGAAGGCAGACGCCCAACAACTAAGCCACTCAGGCGCCCCCTTTTAGTACTTTTTATTCAGAGAATTTATTACAATTAATAATGATCTATTTGGAGAAATTATTTACTGAGTCTCCGTCTGTCTCACTCCAGATCTTAATAAGGGCAGAATTATACCTTTTTTCCCCCAAAATGGGATGTTGGTGAGTGTATATTGCACTAATTAAACAACCACATAAACAGAGATTGCAAAAATTAGTAATGGGTGAGTACTTTCAAGTGGATAAGCCAAGACTTACTGGAGGTCTCCCATGAGGCAGATGGTTTACATATGACCTCATACATGTCTCATAATCACCATAGCCAAGATGACAATCATGAACAAGGAGGAGAGGACAGCACCTAAGTGTGCTATGCCATGTATGTTGCCTGATTATTAAACAGCTTCAGTTTCCCCTAGTCTCTACTGTTGTGTGTTTTCTCCTCCCATGCCTCTAGCATCAGTGCATCCACAATTTATCATATTTAATCATTTTGAAGTGTTTTTAGTTTACCCAGGGCTTCATGTCCATGAATCAGCAAATCTCCATAGTACCTCTATGAGGGAGGTGGTGTCCTCCCCACTTACAAAGGATTCGGAAACAGAGACTCAGAGGAATGTGGTGACCTTCCGAACATAACACAGCAAGTACATAGCAGAACAGAACTGAAAACTGGGTCTTCCAAATCTAGTGCTTTCCTAAGCAATGAGATGGTATTGTGGTTTGTCTCAGGTGATTGGTTATAGAGTCTGACACGGCCAAGTTTCTTTTTTGTTCCTCTTCTCCCTTGGTGTTAAGTTTTTGAAACAAAATTGGGATTCTCATTTAGAATTCTCTAGCACTGAAAGGTGCTTTCCCCCAAGGATTTGAATCAGATGTGGGAATCGCATGCAAAAAGGTTAATCTGTTTACCCAACTGGAACATTTTGCACTGGAGAAAAAACCTTGGAGTTGCATGGCTGTGTCGCTCCAGATGTCCTATGCTCTGAGCTGCTTTATTTGCATTTGATATTTCAAAGCTTGTGATCAATTTAAAATTATACTTGCCATCAAAATTTTACTTTAACTAGCATTTTGTGGGGGAAAACATCAATTTACATTATTTTGCAGAGTTGGAAAATATCTAATGATTTATAAAATAAAAATGGGTTTCATCAGGACAAATGAGTACAAAATTGCTATTGCTGCTCTATGTTGTAATCATTTTCTAATACAAGATCCTGTTATTTTCATGTATGTGTTTTATATTCACTGTGCTAGTTCATAATAAGATAATTCTAATCCCTGAATTATAGAACTGCTCTAAGAGAATGAAGAGCCCAAATGTGAAGAAGAAAATGAAACAGCTGATTATAAAATGTACATTGGATGTCTGTCTAAGCAGCACTTGTAACTAAATTAACAGTGAGTCTAACACCATTTGTTAAGTGTTTCTTCCTCTTCATATCTCTTTAAAAATTAAAAAAATGTATTCAGTACATGCACAATCAATAGAATTCTTGTCAGGGCATTAGAAGAACTCTTAAAAATATCTCAGTTTCTTTAAACTCTAATAATAGTGGGAAGAAAAGAATAAATTATGCATTAAATATATTGTTTTGAGAGTTGATACATAATCATAAACATTTATTAAGTACTTTGTGTCAGACACTGTGCTAAGTACATTACATTCCAAATTTATTTAATACTTGCAAGAATCTTTTGAGGGTAATCACTTCCACTCTTAGGAACTCTTTCTCAGAGATGAAGAAACTGAGGTTTATAGTATTTAAGTTGCCTAAGGTCTTAAAGCCAGTAAAATGTAAATATAGCATAAAATAATAAGATAGGTTTTTAAATAAAAGTGAAAACCAGGAAAGGGCAGAAGTACTAATATCTGGTTCTGAGTTTTATTATTAGTCTGATAAAAATTAAAATAATTGATATGTAAGATTATACCAGCTTAGAATGAGAAAGAATCTTAGATTAAAAATGCCCTGCAAATAGAGACTATGTCTAATTCATTTTTTAATGTCCTTGCATACAATAGCCCACAGCAAATATTGAATCTTCTTTAATCTCAGAGCCTTTCAATGTTAGGGAGTATGTGGTTTAATTTATTCTTGAAAAGTTTCAAGCATCAAGAAAGTATTTTACCTGTTAAGTAACAATCTTTCTCCTATAATTTCCCCCTGTTGAAATTGTCTGATCATGGAGCTGAAATGGATATAGTAAACGATAAGATAGGATTGATATTCAAAATAGATGCTGCAATTCATACTGAGTTGTCGGAGCCCAGTATTATTTTGAACTCGTGACCTACAGTGATTTACCTCTGAGTAATGGCTCGCTTCTCTTGCCTACTTTGGATCACCTGGGAAATGCTTAAAACATATGAATCCCCAGGTCCCACCACAGATAAAATGAATCTGAACTTTTGGAGTTGGGCCAGATGTCACAATTTTTTTAACAGCTCCCCAGATAATCTTGATGTAAAGTCAAAATTGAAAAACACTGGTTTACATAAGATACCTAAGAATAAACCTAACCAAAGAGGTAAAGGATCTGTCTCTAAAAAGTATAGAACACTTAGGAAAGAAATTGAGGAAGACACAATGAAATGGTAAAACATTGCATGCTCATGGATTAGAAGAATAAATATTGTTAAAATGTGTATGCTACCCAGAGCAATCTACATATTCAGTGCAATCCTTATCAAAGTATCATTGACATTTTTCACGGAGCTGGAACAAATAATTCTAAAATTTTTAATGGAACCAGAAAAGACTCTGAATAGCCAGAGAGACATTAGAAAAGAAAACTAAAGCTGGTGGCATTACAATGCCAGACTTCAAGCTATATTGTAAAGCTGTAATCATCAAGACGGTATGGTACTGGCATAAAAACAGACACATAGATCGATGGAACAGAAGAGAGAGCCCAGAAATGGACCCTCAACTCTATGGTCAACTAATCTTTGACAAAGCAGGAAAGAATATTCAATGGAAAAAGGAGTGTCTCTTCAATAAACTGTGCTGGGAAAGTTGGGTAGCTGAATGTAGGAGAATGAAACTGTACAATTTTCTTACACCATGCACAAAGATAAACTCAAAATGGATGAAATACCTAAATGTGAGACAGGAATATATAAAAATACCAGAGAGAATATAGGCAGCAACCTCTTTAACCTTGCCTTTGCCACAGCAAATTCTTGCCACAGCAAATTCTTGCTAAACCTGTCTCTAAAGGCAAGGGAAACAAGAAAAAATGAACTATTGGGACTTCGTCGACATAAAAAGCTTCTGTACAGCAAAGGGAACAGTCAACAAAACTAAAAGGCAACCTATGGGATAGGAGAAGATACTTGCAAATGACATATCAGATAAAGGGCTAATATCCAAGATCTATAAAGAACTTATCAAACTTAACACCTAAAAAACAAATAATCCAGTCAAGAAATGGGCAAAAGATATGAGCAGACATTTCTTCAAAGAAGACATCCAAATGGCCAACAGACACATGAAGAAATGTCCCAATCACTTGGCATCAGGGAAATACAAATCAAAACTACAGTGAGATACCACCTCACACCAGTCAAAATGGCTAAAATTAACAAGACAGAAAACAACAAATGTTGAGAAGGATTTGGAGAAAGGGGAACCCTGTTACACTGTTGGTGAGCATGCCAGAGTGGTATAGCCACTCTGGAAAACAGTATGGTGGTTCCTCAAGAAGTTAAAAATAGAGCTACCCTACAAACCAGCAATTGCACTATTAGGTACCAAATGCAGTGATCTGAAGGAGCACCTGCACCCCAATGTTCATGGCAGCAATGTCTACAATAGGCAGACTGTGTAAAGAACGGAGATGTCCATTGGCAGATGAATGGATAAAGAAGATGTGATATATGTGTATATACACAGGGGAATATTACTCAGCTATCAGAAAGGATAAACATTTACCATTTACACTGATGTGGATGGAACCAGAGGGTATTATGTTGAGCAAATAAGTCAATCATAGAAAGACAATTATCACATGGTTTCCCTCATATGTTGAATATAACAAACAGCGTGGAGGATCACAGGGGAAGGGAGGAAAAACTGAATGGGAAATCATCAGAGAAGGGGAAAAACCACGAAAGACTCTTTACTATAGGAAACAAACTGAGGGTTGCTGGAGGGGAGAGGGTGGAGGAATGGAGTAACTGGGTGATGGGCATTAAGGAGGACATATGATGTGATGAGCACTGGGTGTTATACACAACTGATAAATTATCGAACACTACATCTGAAACTAGTGATGTACTATATGTTGGCTAATCGAATTTAAATTTAAAAAGATGAAAAAAAGAAAGAAAGAAAAGCACTGGTTTAGAGAAAATGCATATTAAATACAGAGGGTTATCACCAGACAAGGAACAACGTACCTACCCAACCATAATAATCCAGAATGGCATTGTTTATATGCATTTATAAAAAATGGATGGCATTTTTATGAATCTATCAAAATTTGATTCTAATCCTGCCACAAGAGTTAATCAGACACTAGGAAATTGATAACGTGTTCGTCAAACATAAAATTTTCTGATACAGAATGTAGAATGCTAGAACTTTGGGGATTCTCCACTGGGTACATCCACCATCTGAAAATTTCTTCCTCCCTTTTGATTAGCTGGGCAGACATAGTTATCAAATCATTACTCTGGAAAGCTGATCTGAGCAGAGTTGAGTGTTGGCATATTTTGCTTAAGGTGTAGGGAATCCTGATTAAATGTCCCAGCCTTGTCAACTACTGACAACACTCTTTTGTTCAAATTATGGTGTCTTACAAATCCAAGGTTGTATTTTAGCACTTTTTGAAAATTAAAAGTGGATATCCTAAATTACGTTGGCCAAATCTATTTCTCTGACTCCTGTGCTTCTAAGATTTTATTCTCAACTCTCCTTTCTTCATATGTAATACTTTATCTTATAGTTTTTGGCATTGGCAACATTCTGTTATATTTCCTTGATTGCTTTACTGAAGGGTTCTAGGGCCCTTGAAGCATAGCCTGTAGTATTCTCATCAATGTGTGGAAGACAAGAAATTTGGAGAGATAGAACAAATATTAGAAGAATAGTTGCTTTTTACCTACTTTTCCACTGAGACATTCATGAAGGTTGATGCCCATGAAGTATGCCCATGAAGTATGCATGGGCATACTCAGATTTCAAAAACTGTCAAATTATCTCTATATTCTTTTCCTTTATTTGGGTCTTTTTTTCATATTGTAGCTTTCCTCAAATGTCTGATGATTCTTGATTGTCCATTCAGATTCAGGGATGAATCGATGAAAAAGTTGGTTTGGAGCTCTGTTTGTAAGGGTAGGTCCAGCTTTAGGGTATTCGGGCATAGTGACAGGACACTGAACTGGGCATTTTGTGCTGGACTCCTGAGCCACCTCCCCTCCCTACAATCCACACAAACATCTTGGAAGTTTCACCATATTTGGTAAATTCTTTAGGAGCTCTTCCAATTTTTTGCCTGAGGACTGGGAGGAGGGCATAAATATCTGGAAGTCTATATAAAGACTTTAGACTGTTTTTCTAGTTTTCCAGCTGAAGGCTTATTCTGACTTCCTTTTCAACTGAATCTTTCAGGATGTTACTGCCTGAGTCAGTCTGTCTCTGAGCTGCCTCATCATTTACCCCTCTTCAATCCAGCTTTGGTCTTATGAAGTGCCGAGGACATCTCCTTTTCCCTTCTCTTCATCTTTGTGTACTTAATCAGAATTTTAAAAATTCCATTACTATTTTAATTATATATAAGGAATAAAAGAAGACAAACAGTTATAGATAAAGTAAAGCAGACATTCAGAAAAGTTGTTGAATGTGGGTTCCAGCATAGATAAGTAGATGTAGATTATATACAGAACTTTATTCCATCTCTTTGCTCAAGAAAGCTCTTACTAATTTAAAAATAAACAAAACTATTTAGAGCAATTCAGATATGTAAATCTACTTTTACAACTATGTATTTGTGAAATTTAAATATAAATCAAATATTTCTAACAAAAATTTAGCATCTGAGCTAAAATGTACTGCAAGTGTAAAATATGTACTAGATTTTGAAGACTTAGTATGATAAAAAGAATATAAAATATCTCATTAGTAAGCTTTTGGTTACATGCTGAAATTACAATATTTTGGGCATAATGGATTAAATAAAATATATGCTGAAAATTAAAAAAAAATAAAAAACAAGCAAAAAAACTGATGATTCTAAAAAGATTTCCTTAACTTCTTAAATTCGTGGATCCTGATACTTGAGTGTTAATGAGAAATTCCTTCTGACCCTCTTGACAACTGTTTATGAATAACTACTCTGTTGGAACACTGATTTAAAACAATTTCAGTAGAAAACTCAGAAGCGCAGAAGATCTCCACAAGCTATTATCTCCACAAATATTATTGTGAAATATCTGGCAAGGTAACATTTAATACTGGTAGATATATGATTGTAATTCAGTGCAGAAAAATTAGCAGATTAAGTATATATACTGGAAGAGAGGTGATAGTAACACATGTGGAATTTACTAAGCTTTTTTTTTTAAGGTTTCCAAGGAGGCAACTATTTCTAAATTATTTTTGTATTTCCCTATAGCACTCAGCATAGAGTTTTATCTCTTGGGAGTATGTGCTCAATTTTCAACTGATAAACTGAGTTAGTTTCTGGGACCCTGTCAGCCCACCATCTTATAAAATATGAGAGCTGGAAGGAATTTTTGGATCATCTGGTTTTTCCTTGATTCTGGGACATTTTTCTTCTTCACATACAATCATTGCTGAAAAGAGAATGTGTATGAAAACTGATATGTACAATTAATATGTTAGTGCTCTTTCTAACAAAAATACAACAAAACTATTGTTACCTCTATTTCATTGGTGAATTCTCTTAGAGTTGGTGGCCTTGAAGATTTGAGTAGATACATTCCTCACTTGTTTCTAGTGTGCTGTACTTTTTCTTTCCTCTTTCCTTTTGCACATGCTTTTTTCTTTGCCTTGATTGTCCATTCCCTGTTTCTTGGTGAATTCCTCACCAATTTTTTTCAAAACCTGTTCAAATGTCACCTTTTTGTAAAGCCTTCCTGAATTCTCATGATAACAGCGAATGTTATTTCCTCTATGTGATACACATCACCTTCTTCATCTTTATATATATGCCACCCTCTTCAACTTCTTTTTGTAAGTAGTACAGTTCATACAGAGAGATGAATTGGGGTTTTCAAGGTTTCACATCATTAAGGGCCTCAGAGAAACAGAGGAATCTCATTCAAGACACATGTCATCTCTCTGTGTTTGACCAGGTAGCCTAGTTGAGTTCTGAGTAATTACTATTGTGGTTGAATTCCAAAGGTGTTTCAGAAGAAAATAGGGGAGTAGAGAGATCAGGAGTTTATTATAGAAGATGCTTTTAGAAGGCCTCCTTACCATGTAGTTTGTGTATTTGTAGAAGCTCAGTAGTATGTTTTCCATTGTGACTTTGGCTAGTGTGTCACTCTATGCAGAAGAATTGATACATTTAGTTTTATAAAATCAAGTAGGACCTGACCCTTTAAGGCCATTAGTCTAGAGTGGTACACATAGAACAATTGCTTGTGCATTTAGCAACATATAAGGTTAGTTAACAGTATCCTCAGATTATAGAGAGGAAGGAATTATATTTACTTATTTCCCAGGAGAAATAATACTGCCTCTAGCATTCTCCATCAACCAGAGTAGAAAAGGAGTTCTGTGTTGCAGGTTGCTGTGCTTTAATTGGTGTTACTGCCACAATTTTTATTTCTCTCTTCCTGACATAATTTTCTGCTAGCATTTCCAAGGATCAGAGAGAGCTCTACAAGAAGCAGTAGGTGGACAACCTAGTTATGGGTTGAGCTGTGTTTTGCTGGAAGATGTTGAAGTTTTAATCCCCAGTACCTTTTGAATTTGGAAATAGGATCTTTGCAGATTATTCAGTCAAGATGAGGTCATTAGAGTGCCTCCTACTCACAGATGACTGTATCCCTACAAAAAGGGGAAATTTGGGCACAGAGACGGATGCACAGAAGCAGGAGAACATGAACACCTAGTGAGGATGCTGTCTATAAGCTAAGGAACATCTGAGGCTATCAGAAGCTAGGAGAGAGACATAGAACAGATTCTCCTACACAGCCCTCAGAAGCTAACACCTTGATTTTGGATTTCTAGTCTCCAGAACTGAGACAATATATTACTGTATTTAAAGCACCCAGAATGACATGGCTGGGGGCATCTCCCCCTTCTCCACTCTTCTGGGGAAATTAACTTTAAATACTTCTTCCCTTTACCCTAGGAGCAATGGCAAGAATTAGAGAAAAATCTGTCTCATATGAAAGTCATAGATCTCTGCTCTTCATTCTTTCCATCACACCTGCCTGAAAATTTCAGGTCTGTTATTGTAAGCTGGTGATCACAGTTTGGATTCAGCATACAAATGGGTTTTATTGCCTGCACAATGTTTTATTAAAATTAATAACACAAAAGGGTCGCTTGGGTGGCTCAGTCAGTTAAGTATCTGGCTCTTGATTTCTGCTTAGGTCATGATCGCAGGGTTGTGGGATCAAGTCCAGTGTCAGACTCTGTGCTCGGCACAGAGTCTACTTGAAATTCTCTCTCCTCCTTCAGTCCTTCCCTGCCCTCATCCATGCTCTCTCACCCTCTCTCTCTAAAGTAAATAAATAAATAAAATCTTTTTAAAAAACCGCAACTTAATCATAATGATTTGTTACAAGAATATACAAATTTTCAGATTTCACATCAGAATCTGAATTTCTGGCACAGTAGGCTGGCATTCCCACACATTTGAGTTATTTCCATTTCACTTCCAATGAAAGGGAAGGGGTATGCATTTTTCCATTTACCGCTTTCTCCATCCTCCATATTATTCCTATACTAGGTCCCATTCGGGCTTCTCTAATGAATGCTACCTCCATGATCCCTATAGGCATTTGAGTTTAAGGCCTCCATGGGTATTATGAGAACTCTTTTTTTTTCTTGTTATCTTTTCTGGAAGTATGGAATTTAGGTTAAGTCATTGTAGATGCCTCATATGCTACATGTTATATATCTACATATGTATATGTCCTGTAATGATCTTATATATGCTCCAATAGCGGTATGTATATTGCAGAAATTAAACAAATATTCATTTAAAAATCTCTTTGCCCATGGACACCTGGGTGGCTCAGTCAGTTGAGCATCAGACTCTTGGTCATGGTCTTGGGGTTGTGAGAGCGAGCCCTGTGTCGAGCCCCATGCTCAGTGCAGTCTGCTTGAGATTCTTTCCCCCTCCCTCTTCTGCTCCTCCCCCAACTCGTGCTCTCTCTCTCTCTCAAATAAATAAATAAATAAAATCTTTAAAAAAATCTCTTTGTCCGTTGTCTAAAAGTCAATCTTTTAAGTACCATGAGGTCATAAAGATAGACCAGATAGTGGTGCTGCATCAAGGGAGTTACAATCTACCTTGAGGAAGTGAGATACTGAATTATGCAATTCAGTGAGATACATGAATTATGCAAGAGATTCAAGAATAAAATGAAAAGTGTAAAGACAAATGCAGAGCTAGACAAGAATTCAGAGGAAGGAAAGAGCGCTTCTGACTGGGACCACCATGGGGAAATTTTGTACCGGGGGAGGCATTTTAGTGGGGACTTAGAAAAACATAGGGTTTGGTCAAACATGAAGAAAATTGGGCATTTGGGTAGCAAACATTTGGTCATTTGAGAAATAACAAGTAGTTCAGTTTGATCTAACTAAGGGAGGTTATGGGGAATAAGCTAGAGAGGGTAATTTGGAACCATCTAATGTAACGTGAACATCAAAGTCAGACTTAAAGAGATTAAGCAGCAGTGACTTAATGAGTCTTTTAAAAGGAGCTACCTTTATTCTTTGGCTATAACTAAGAATTAGACAAGAAAGCTGTGCCTCAACCTCTGGTGCTCAAAAGGGAAAAAATGGCTACTTAATGTTTACATCTAGTTAAGTTTCATAGTGGAAAATTCCCCTCTAATTAGTAGCAGTTTTCAGGGAAAGTGGTTCAAGCCAGTTCTTGGTAGGCAGTTCTAAAGAACAAATGCAGCATTCTTATTTCTGCTACAGCTACAGCGTCCCTTCCCCCAATTGTCTAATGTGAGTGAGTTAGCATTCTTTACTTTCACAAAAGTAGTCTCAAGTCGTCTGAGCTGAGTGTCACCACAGGCCATAGAGAGAGGTAATCTGCCATTTTGAAATGTGAGTTAAGTAATTCTTTCCTTTCACATTCCTTTTCTGTTGCCCTTTCCTGCTCCCAATACCTTTTTTCCCCTCCCTTTGTCTTTCCATCTTCTATTCCTCCTTTCTCCCTCCCTGCTCCCTTCTTTACCTGTGTAAGGTAATGTAGAGGTGAAGAGCAATGGCTTTGGAGTCACATGACCTGTGTTATAATCTTGGTGCTACTACTGATTGGTTGTGAAACCCTGAGATAATTATCTACTTTCTTTGATCCTGAGTGTTCTCATTTACAAAATGGGATAATAATACTCACTTGATAGGGTTCTTTAGAATATTCATGCATTAATACATGCAGAACACCTAGAACAGTGCCTGGCCCATGTTAAGTACTCAGTAAGTATTAGCTATTATTTTTACCATTATTGTTCTCATTGAAGATGGGCTTTTTTAAAAATATGGAGAGAAATAAATCATATTGTTTCATTTTAGAACTTAGAGATTTATTTTGATATTGAAAACAAATGTTATTATGAAATAACATGTAGAACTTATAAGCTCGCTCCATGTAATGAAAATACTGAATTATTGCAGGCTGAATGGTAAGTGGGTTAATTTACAAATATGACCCTTAAATTTACTTTTGGAAAATCTCTCCATATTAAAGACACCTTCTTATATTCTCTTTTTGAAATAGAGACACTTACCTGGGAAATGATGTATTTTATATGTAAGAGATAAGGGGGTCTTAGTTTTTAAAAGATTTTTCAAAATCAAGGGATTTTTTCATATTTTGACCATTTATCTATTTTTCTTTTCTTTTTTCCTTTATTGGGAACATCCAGTGTACCATACCTTGACATTTGAAAAGGTCAGTATGTTTCCACACATAAGCATATTCTCCTTGAAAGAGGTTGAACAAAGAATTTCTGGTACTTTTTTGTTAGGATAGTAACTTTAACAAGAGAAAATAGCAGAATTTAAATCTATTCTGATAACCATGATTCCAACAGGTATGTTAACTGAGATCCTAATAGGTCTGACAAGAAAGTGTACAAATGTATCACTCCAAACACCATTTTGAAGGCTCTTCCTCCATAGCACCTTTGTATATCTATGTAACTTGCTTCCTAAAACATTTAGGTTCATCAGCATTTTCAGATATTTGAATTGTGATTTCTCAACTTGAGTTTTCAAGTGAAGAGATGGAATATGAATGGGAGGGGACCCTCTCTCCTTCCCTCCCACTCCTTCCTTCCCTCCCTTATCCCTTCCTCCCCCCCCATCCCCAGTCCCCAGGGCTTTAATGTTATCCTAATTGTTTTAAGTTAATGAATGTTACAATTAAATAATCATCACAGACACTTTTGCCTTCTTCTCACTGTTAATTTATCAAACAAAAGCAAATTAGTTGTCTTTATATACAGTCTATTAGGTTGTGTGAATGCCTTAAGGCCAAGAGCAAAATACCCTTTTAAAGTACCCAGAAGTCAAGGTGCTTGTGATCATGGGAGATCCTTTGTCCTGTCTGTGGCTTAACTTGTACACTTAGATAATGATTCTTGCCCTTCCTGTCTACCTCATCTGATAGGGTTCTTGAGTGTTATTTATGCATTAATATATGCAAATAATGATATCACAATAATTATAATAACATATAACTTCTATTCAGTGCGTGAAAGTTTAAAAAATGTTTCCTTATACAAAGTGAGGTGTGTGAAAGCACTTTGGAATATAAAATGCAAAGCAAATACAAGGTACTGTTTTCAGTAGCAGCTTTAAAGAAAACTATTCTACAAGGAGTGAAGTCTGTGTGGTGCCATTAAGAATTTAATTTTATTTTTCAAATTATGGATTCATCCCATGAGAGGTGATGTATTTAATAACATCAGCATGTGTGAAGCAGGACTAGCATAATGCATAAATGTAGTTCTAGGGGAGCTGGGAAGGCACTAAAAAATGTGCTTGCTTTGCCATAGCTTGAAATGGAAAATGATCATTCTCTTTAGTTAGTTCTAAAGAGCTAGCAGATTGACAGTAATATGAAAAGGGATCTAATTTTACACTGATACAATTTAGATAAAACATAGAAGTTCTGGTATTAGAATATATGTACTTGCTTATAGATTTTATTCAATTGGACACTTCGAAAGGGGTGCTCATATTTCAGCAATATCCAAGTCAATGTTAGAATGATGGACTATATTATTGTTGAAAGTGACTTCAGGAATCATCTAATCTGTTCTTTTGATGGGGAAACTGAAACCCAGAAAGGCAAAATAATTTTGCTACAGCCACATGACTTTCTAGTAGCTGAGCCAGACTCTTTCTATATATTACTCCTCATATTTTGACTATAATAATTCAAATCCTTGCTAAAGTGGCACACGTGGGTGACTC
>CM052798.1:48171258-48206114 GCA_028533885.1 Nasua narica
GGGCGAGCCTAGTGGTGGGTATTGAGAGGGGCACGTATTGCATGGAGCACTGGGTGTGGTGCATGAGCAATCAATCTTGTAACACTGAAAAATTAAAATAAACATATTTGGGGAGAAAAAAAAAGAAGATAGATAAATAGCACTCTATCTGTAGAGATAGAACTATGTCATATCGTGCATAAGAGAGGTAACCACATAGTCTGTATATAGGAGGGTAGTGCTAGAATTCCTGAATCTAGTTGATACCTAAATTGAGTCATAAAGGATGAAGAAGAATTCGGCGTATGAGGAGGGTAGGTGAGAAAGACATTCCAAAGGATCAATAATAGAGTTATAAAAGATAGGGAAGTAGCAAACACCCAGAGGTTGGTGTGTGTTAGTGGAAGTAGAGAATCCATGCATATTAATACTGCTGGAGCACTATTAAGGCAATTGCAATTATTAATACAATTTATTTTTTTACTTTTGAAGATATTTATTTATTTATTTGAGAGAGAGAGAGTGAGAGAGAGTGCGCACAAGCTGGGGGAAGGGCTGAGGGAGAGCGAGAAGCAGGCTTCCCACTGAGTAGGGAGCCCTATGCAGGGCTCAATCCCAGGGCCCTAGAGTTATGACCTGAGTGGAAGGCAGATGCTTAACTGACTGAGCTACCCAAGTGCCCCTTACTATTACAACGTAAAACAACATGTAGTTAAAGATGAAAACGAGGAGGTAAAGGCCAGATTATTCTAATAAGGAGTTCAGACTTAATTCTTTGGGTGGTGAGACATCACTGAAAGATCTCTTGCCATCAGATTTTAATTTTAAATAACCCCAGTGAAGGGTTTATACTAGGTCAATAGTGGATTTGAGATATCAAGACCACAGTCAGAGTGACAAGTTAGACCAGTAGTCCCAGAGGGAGCAATGACAAAGACCTGAATCAGCACAATGGCATGAAGAGTAGAATGTAAAGAAAAGAGCAATAGTTGGAGATTGATTTGGCTGTTGGGGACTTAAATATGGGAATCAATGATGATTGAGGTCAATGATTAAGAAAAATATAGAGGTAGAAAGAAGTTTAGGCAAGCTTGAGTTTTGTTTGGACCAGATATAATTTAAGGCATCCAGATGAAGATGTGTGGTTGGATGTTAGGATCATGAACATGAAACTCAGAGAAGAGTTTGTTCCAGTAATATAGATGTGTTCATTGTACTTAATAAATGCAACTTGAGAGACAGTGATCATAGAGCCTTTTGGTCACTTTTAGTTACCCAAATAGTCCCATTTTAGTAATTAAAATATTCGAGCTCATGTATTAGCTAAAATTTCAAATTGCCATTTTAAGTTAAAGCTTCTGACCTCCCACCCTTTGGGCATACAAGGATCAGGAAAGATCTCTCTTGACTGGTACCAATATAATATGGTTTTGAGTTGTTCTGGTTGGTTCAGATGTTTCAAGGTAGTCTTTTTCTCCCATGGGCACTTTTGTGGGCTCATTGAAGAATTATGTACTGAGCTATACTGACTATAGATCCCTCTGTGCCAGTAGTGTGTCTCCTTTGGCTGATAGCTTCTACCCTCTCCCCACCCTCACCTCTACAGTATCTCTTCATAAAAATGCTTTAGTATAAGTCTAAACTAACACATGCTCCACACTTCTAGTTCTGCTCAGGTGCAGAGCACTTTATTCTGGAGCATGGACTACTTGACATCCTTTATCTTGGAGCCTCAACCAAAACCAAGCTAGAATGAATTCCATTTTTAGGTCCTATTTCAAAGATGTATGAATCATTTCATTAGAGGTTTTATTGGAAATGATGAGACCCCTCCACCCAAGCAAGAATGCTCACAAGGGAAGATAAGTTGAAGAGGGATAGATTTCTGGGGGGAAACATCATTCAGAAATTGAGGAGAGGCAGAGAAGGAGAGAGACAGAAACAATGAAATCGAAGTCGAAGGAGAACTGCAAGAGTAAGGAGTCACCGAAATTACGAGTAGGAGGTTGTTAAGAAGGAGGGCATAAACACCATATTAAGTATATATAATTAGATAAGGACTAGCATAAGAAAATATCAGATTTAGCAATTAGGAGATCAGTCATTACCTCAAGGAGATCCATTTAAAGAAAGGGAAACAATGAAGGTTTTTGAGAGTCTTGATGAAAGAGGAGAGTACAGATGTTAGGTACAGGGTCAAGGTAGAGATTTTGGAATGGGAAAAACATACACATGTTCACAGGCTGAGAGAAAGCAGGCATTAGTCAGGGATGATTTGAAAATACAGGAAAGAGAGAGGGTGACTGATGGCAGATGTTTAAAGCTGATTATTCCTCCTGTAGGCATTTTCATGACCTTATGGGGTACATGAAGGAAAGAGCTCAAGAGCATAGCTCAGAGGTCAGGACTAGTTCGAAGGAAGGATGAGATCTCATTCTCTGAAATAGGAGAGGAGTTAAATCAGCATGCATTTGGATGTTGTTTGTTCGTAGCAGCAGAAAGTTGAAGGGGATCACATATGATGACTTTAGTTTTCTCACTGGTGGTAGGGGGTAAGGCTATTTTGCTGAATGTGATGAATCAGGATCTGAGTCACTCATTCTAATCCACTCATTTAGAAATTAGAAAGCTTCAGCTGAGTGGAGGATATTATTATGCCCAACATAGAGATGTGGAAATAGTGACTCAGAATACTTCAGTGGCTTGTCTTGAGGTCACCCAGGTGGCTAATGTCGGAGTCTGGACTGTGTCAGGAGTCTCCAGATTGTCAGGCTATTGACATTTGAGAGTCTTAATAGATTTGTATGTTTTATGTTTACCAAAGTATAAGACATAAAAACAGAAAATTAAAAATAATCTCTTACCAACTTTTCTCTCTCCTTTTCATACCTAAACTTGAACAATTATTTAATGAGTATCTTTTATCCTCTATCATATCTTGTGATAGAGGCTATGCTGGGAAACCAAATATGCAGCTAATATTTAACAGTACTTATTATGTTCCAGTAACTATTCTAAATACTTTACTCATAGAAATGACTATAATCCTCACAACAACCCAATGAAAGTGGAGAACTATTACTATTTCCATATTATCGCCAATGAAACCAAAGTCTCATGGGGTTAACTAACTTACATTGGATCACACAGGTATTAAATGACAAAGCTAGGCTAGTATAGCTCCAGCATTAAATTTTATCCATTACGATGTACATAGTCCCTGCTCTTCAGGGGCTTATTTTTTGGGGGAAAGCAGAAGGAAAACAAGGTTGGTTTTAACAAATAAAGTGATCAATGGCAGGAAGATGTAACAGTACAAGAAAAGCAATAATTTAGGGCATGATGAATTGCAAAATGACTGGTGCAGGCAATTAGAAATCTAAGAGCTCAGCATGGACTCAGTTGCCTGGCAGGTAGGATTAGAATGGTTTGACTCACAAATCTGAGAGAGCTAAAAATACACAGAGCTTGAAAATAGGCAGCAACACTCTGAGGTTCCATCAAAATTATATCCGTACTACATTTTATTTAAAAAAAAAAACAAAGAAAGCAAGAGCTAGGTTTTAGACAAAGCAATGGATTCACATCCATCCATCCACCCATCCATCCAACTAGCAAATACTCATTGCATCTTCACTCATGCTGGAGTTGTCAGAATTCTTGGATTACAGACCATACCTTACTTACCTCTATATTGGCACACATTTTACTGATATTTAGGATGTAGAGATGTTTGTTTACTTTAATTGATCAAAGAGAAGTCATTTAGTTCAAGTAGACTGTTTTTTAATGTGCATATATAACCCAGATTACCAGGCTAGGGTCCCTTCTTTCAGGTATATTTCCCCTTGGGACCTTTATTGCTAACAAATCTGAGTTAGAACCTTCTCAACAAACTGTGAAAAGTTATAGTAACATGGAACTGCAAAAAATAAGTGAGTAAGGGCCTTGATTCTTTTTACTGCTAAGGAAGCTCTTCAGCACACATTAAAAATTTCCTGGGTTTATCCCTAATTTATCCACATATCAAAGGTGAATTGGGAGGGACAGCTTATAATGGAACCCAAAGGTCTGGGTACAACCTCTGGATTAGCTTTTTATGGCTGGCATAACAAATTACTGCAAGTTAAGTGGCTTAGAACAGCCCCTATTTATTACCTCAGAGTTTGATAAATCGGAAGTCTGAGGGCAGCATGGTTCAAGTGGGTCTGCTGCTTTGAGTCAAAGTCACAAGTCAAACTCAGTGTGTGAGCATGGATGTCCCTTCCTGAAAGCTCTGGGAATGAAATTCCTTCCACGTTCATTCAAATTCTTGACAGAATTCAGTTCTTTGTGGCTGGGGGCCCATGGTCCTTGTTTTGTTTTGTTTTGCTGAAACCCAATCAGGAGCCCTTCTCCACCCCTTAATGCTGCCCAAATGCTTGTCACATTGTCCCCTCCATCCTTAAAGCAGCAAATGCTCATCTTTCACACACTGCAGATCTTCCTGACTTCCCCTTAAGCTTCATCTCTCTTCTGCCTCCAAAGAAGAAATGTTCTCTACTTTTAAGGACTCAGGATTAGATTGGGCCCACCAGGATAATCCAAGATCATCTTCCTATCTTAAGACCTAAAATCTTAATTATATCTACAAAATCCCTTTTAATGTAACACATTCACAGATTTTGGAAGATTGGAATGTGAACATCTTGGGAAGTCCTTATGCTTACCACTTTCTCCCTCCTAGGCCAATGGGGCCAGGACCACTGAAGTGACTCTTTCTATAAGAATACACATCTGTTCCAGAGCCGGATACCTACCGGCTGTCTCTCCAGTTCCAGTTAGAGAAGAGGCTGAGAAAAATTTTCATCAGGCATCCCACCATATAGATAGATAGATAGATAGATAGATAGATAGATAGATAGATAGATATACACACACTAGGCATAGGACCAGTGTTGGTCCTATGTACTTTACTCCTAAGTAAAGTACAGCTGTTGTGAATAGTGATCAAAACAGCCCTCTTACTACATTCGATGTAAGACACCATGCTAACAATTGAAGCAGATTCAAAGCAAATAAAACATAGCTCTGCCTAGTAAAAATGACAGGTAAATAGAGAAATATATGGAACAGCTGGAATGATAAACTTCTTGAAGAGAGGTACTTCTTCCTTTTGATGGCTGTTCTTAATGCTCATTTTTAATTGTCCTCAATCAGATAAAAATGATGTGAAAGGTGAAAAGCAGTTTGTTAATGCACAGTTTACCCCAACTGGCACACCCCTATGCAATGCCAATCTTGCAAACACAGAAAGGCCAGCTACTTGATCAAATTGCCTCAGAGAGGACCAGGGACTGGGAAAAAGGTCAGCAAAGATTTTCAGATTTAAAAATAGAGCACCAAGAAACAAAGGACGCAATGCAACTTTTACAACTACAAATTAAATGCAAAGAATGACACATCATTACATAAGCAGCATAAAATATAATTTAAATGTCAAAAGCACTGAAGCTTCTTCAATCATGTAAGAAAAAACTGCAAGATTTTTTTTCACATCTCAATTTGTACTACACCAAAAAAAGGGAAATAGCATTGTTTTATAATGCAGAAATGCAGAAATCAGTCATGTTTTTGTAGTGTTTATAGGAATCCTTATGTTTATTTTGTCCAACTTTAAAAATATCCATCTTTCTCATGGGATGGTGGATATATTTGAGTACAAGAGGGTATTTAACTTATGACAGTGCTTAAATGTGATATGTGTTCTTGTTAAAGTTGTAGTTAAGTCTCTGTGTACGAAAGAGGCATTTTCATTGGGAGGAGTAGGTGTCTTGCAGACTGCTCGTGCTCTACTACTTCAAATATAATTTCACATACATTTTTCTCTCTCGAAAATTAGCTTTGTGGCAGTTGGTTTCCCCACTTCTGCCACCCACTTACATTTTAGAGCTCTGTTTTGAAGCTTGTGAGATATATTTAAGAACATCATATTAACGTTTTAGGTCTCTGTCTGGATACAGTGGTTTCACATATGCTGTACTTTGGCAGATGCAGTTTTTTACTGCAGTGTTTCATTGTCTGATATATCAATCTAATCAGAGCTAAATATATATGTATGTGTGTGTGTATGTAAGTATGTATGTACATATACTTTTAGGTGTGTATATATATGGATAGCTCAGGAAATGTCCCTTCATTTATTTGTTATATGTTTATTGAGCTCCAACTGTGTTTCCTGTAGTGACTTGAACACTGAGAATGCTAAGGTTATTAAGACACAGGATCTGGTCTCAAGAACTCTCAGAATTCTGGTTGAGAGAAACTTGGAACAGTATGTTGTGGTAAATGCTGTGTTAGCAGCCAGTAGTGCATGTGAAGAGCTCTGGGAATACATAGGAAAGAACCTCTAAACGAGGGCAGAAAGAATTGAGCAAGGATTCCTGGAGAGGACTTTATTTTAGTGAACAAGTCTTTAGAAATAATTTGTTTATTCAGTTTTCTGGTATTTAGGGTATCTTTTCAGATTGGATGAATCCCCCAGTTTGGTGGAGGATGGGAGGTAAAGAAAAGGCAAGTGAGTTAGAAAACAAAAGAAGAGAGATCGAGGAGGCATCTCAGACTGTGTCTGCGATTTGCCCTGAGATATAACTTTCATTACTGGTTTCTGTTTTCCAGCCCTGGGTCTCTTAAGAGCAGGGAGTGGGGATCATCTCCTTGAGTCTGGGGTAAGTCACAATGGGCTTTCTGCCCTGTGAGAGGCAGGGCTTGAAGGGCTCTTCTAGCAGTTGTGTTTAGGGTGACAATTACCCAGCCCATCTTGGTTGGTGATACGTGTGGCTGGTGGACTCTCCTCCTCCTCCCCCCTGCCAAGTCAGTTTTTGCTTGAACTAGGAAAGCATCACACTGTATTATGTACCTGAGGTGTCATGAAAACAGCAGGGGACTGGAAAAGAATTCTAAGTAACCTCTAAGAAAGTCAGTGAAGGGTGGTGCCTCTGCCAGTTTACATGTTGCTTCACTGAATTCTCTCCAAAATTAGAAAAGCTGCAATCCTTTGCCAGGAGTTCAGTATGCAAATATTTTCTAATAAAGAAAACCATAGGAGGAACTTGAATTTTGATGTAGTATGCCAACACACTGACTCTGTGTGTGTGTGTACAGATTTTTTTTTAAACAGGAAACAGCATTAGAAAGCAAGCACAATAGAGTTCATTTATAAGAACACCTGCTTTAAAAATTACCTCACTGTTAGAAGGAAATAATTTCTGGACTAATTTTTGTATGTGTATATGTGGAAAAGTCCATGAACAAATAAGAAATACACTGAAGTTACTGTTAGAATAGCATTTGCATTGTGGGCCAACCTTTATATTCCATTTGAAGTGCTGGGGTCATATTCTGATTTAAAGATATTATAATGTCTGTATTTCACTCTTTTGTTGACATCTGTCCACATCTGGTCATTTTTGTGTGTACATGGTCTTCAGTCCAGAGAAAGGCTAGAAGAAAAGAACATTTGAAGGTTGCCTTCAATACTCACACTGGCCACCAGGAAAGATCTCTAAAGAAAACTCTACTCCCAGTATGGGTGGATTAGATAGAGAATAAGCTTGAGCAGAGAGAACAGTTCTGCTCATGTCCATGTTTTGGGTTGGTGCTATAATAGGCACTGATAAAAGGCAGTATAAGCAGTGTGAGAATATCAGTACAACAACCAGACAGTGGATCAGTGTAAGAAGCACAGAGAATGCTTGAAAAATCAAGAAGAGCATGTCTCGGTATAAAAGATACTTATTGAGGACCTATCTTTTTTTGCCAGACACTCAGATACAATAAAAGACATAGCCCTTATCCTCAAGAGTCTGCCTTTCATTGAGGGCAACAGATCTACCCATAATTAACTATATCCTAATATATCTTAAGCCGTTAGTACGCCAAAATGCTGATTGATTTTGATCAAGAGAATTAGGGCGCTTTCACCAGATATCTTTTGAGTGGAGCCTCAACAAACAGGGTGGATATCAACAGGAAGAGAAGGGGGAAATGGGAATAGTAGGTGTTAGACTGGAATCCAGGGCAACAGTCTGACTATGATCAAAGCATTGAGGAGCAAGGGAGGGAGGTGAGATGAATAGGACCAGTAGTGTGGAGTGGGGCAGTGCAATCAGAAGACTGCTAGCCAGGGTGCTTCAAGGATGGGTGGTAGACTAGCAGACACTGCTGGGTGTCCAGCTGGTATCCATACTTCCTTTTCTCCTTATGAACAAGGCCCTAATTCTAATTTGGAAGGCAAAATACCTACATAAAATCACAACCTTCTCAGAATACCTTTATAGCCAGGAATAGTAATGTAACTTAGTTTGGGCCATTGAGATACAAGCAGAAGCAGCTCAGATGATATTATAGAAGTCTCTTTAAAAGGGGACAGACACAACTGAAATTTGTCTTTTTCCTATTACTATATGCCCTTCTTTTTACTCAACTCACTTTGATGCAAAACCATCTCATCACCAGGCTAACAAAAGTCTTACACTGAAGATGATAGAGCAGGTAGAAGAGCCTGGTTCTCAAGCAATAGTTCTGGGCTGCTTACACCAGGCTCTTTGTTATAGGAGAAAAAATAAACTCAATTGCTCAAGGCACTATGGCCAGGCTTCTTCTAAGGCAGTTAAATTCAATCCTAATTGTGAAGATGGCTTGTTGGTAAAAGCAAAAATAGTTGACCAAGTAAGCAAGAGTGATTCTGACTGGGAGTTATAAGTCCTAAGAATTATGATGGTGGAGAAAAGGAAACTTTCTTGGTCTTTTCAAATCAGTACTTTGCAAAGGGTTCTGTTTCTCTCTCCCTCTCTTTTCCTCTCTGTCTCTTTTTCCTACCAAACCATTGTACTTTCTTAGAACATTCATCCATAACTCGATCTAATAAATATTTGTTGTGCATCTGCTATGTGTCAGGCATTGTGTTGTTTCCAGGGATACAAAAGTGTATATGATGTGGCCTCTTAGGAAGCACATGATGAATGAAAGTGAGGGTGTCAGAGTTCATCATAAATAGGCTGAATTTGAAAAATGTGATTTAAAAAAATTTCTGAAATTCAAATATAGAATAAATTATTGTTTTTCAGCTGTACCACCAATTTGGAGTTTGAATTGGATACTGATATACATTTAACACAGAAGAAAAGTGACCATGGTACTTTGTCACTGGTCATTTTGAGTTACGGTAATGTACAGTCAGTGCTATCTAAAGGAAAATAAATTAGGTAGCTGAAGATAGACCATCTTGGGAGACATATAAATGCCACCAGTTATGCCAGGATAGTTATGGATGGCTACTCTGCTTTGGTGAATTGCCAGAGGCTCCCATCTCTACTTTTCAAAACCACAGCACCCCAACAAATATCTAACTTTTAAGTAATAGAAGGGACTGGAATCTGAAATATAACCTCTTTATACTCTGATAAGGTTCTGGTGACCACAAAAAGCAATCTACAAACTTGACTTCTAGATCCTAAAATAAACACTTAATTTGAGCATTGATACCTTCCTTTCCAGATACTCAGCAAACATTTTGATCACCTACTGTGTGCCAGACACCAATTGTTAATGAGAAAACAAAGTAGAGCAGCACATTGCTTGCCCTCAAGCTCCTGGGAGCCCATTCATACAAAAGGAAACAGGCAGGTAGCAGTTCCCAGAGCAAATACGTGCAAGAGCTGCAGAAAGTACATGGAGGGTTAGTTAGTAGGAAGCCAAACAGTTTTAATGGTGTCAGAGTCCAAGAGAATCTTGTAGGTAGTATAACTCAAGCAGTAGAATGAGCAAGGCTATTATTTCTCTGCTCTGGTGTTTGGACCTTACTACAAATAGGATAAGAGAGCCCAGGTGTAATACCGTACCCTGAGGTGGTATTAGTTCTCAGATATGACAAAAGCTGGGCCTTTCATGGGAAGAAAGGCACCTCATCATCATCTCTGTTTGATGAATGCAGTGTCTTTTGAGGTCTTTAGTCTCAGGGACCTTTGGAAGTTGTTTCCAAGTCTTTTATTTAAGTAGTAGTCCTGTGGTCTAAAGATGATGGAAATTGATCTCCACAAAAGCTTTTATGCCTTATTGTTGTTTGCCCTTTAAGAAACTTGGGATGAGATAAGATGTAGATGGTGCCTTTCCAGCCATTTCATTGCTAATTGGCTTCCCAAATTGGATTGTTGTGCTTTTCTAGACAGATACAGAAAATTGTTTTTCTCCTAATTATTTCCACAGAGTGATAGCATCAGTTCTGTGATGTTGAGTAATGATCCCTGCTATTATTAAGATTTTTTTGTGTATTTTGAAAATTGTGTGACTGCTGAATGATTGCAATATTTGTTTTGTTTCACAAAAGTCACCAAGGATAGAAAAACTTTTTTTAAAAATTAATATATAATGTATTATTTGTTTCAGGGGTACAGGTCTGTGATTCACCAGTCTTACACAGTTTATAGCGCTCACGATAGCACATACCCTTCCCAGTGTCCGTCCCACAGCCACTTCATCCCTCCCACCCCCCTCCACTCCAGCAACCCTCAGTTTGTTTCCTGAGATTAAGAGTCTCTTATAGTTTGTCTCCCTCTCAGGTTTCATCTTGTTTCATTTTTCCCTCCTTTGCCCTATGATCCTCTGTCTTGTTTCTCAAATTCCTCATATCAGTGAGATCATTTGATAATTGTCTTTCTCTGGTTGACTTATTTTACTTAGCATAATACCCTCTAGTTCCATCCACGTCGTTGCAAATGGCAAGATTTCATTTTTTTGGATGGCTGCATAATATTCCATTGTATATATATAACACATCTTCATCCATTCATCTGGTAGTGGACATCTAGGATCTTTTCATAGTTTGGCTATGGTGGACGTTGCTGCTATAAACATTTAGGTGGACATGCCCCTTCGGATCACTACATTTGTATCTTTGGGGTAAATACTGAGTAGTACAATTGCTGGGTCATAGGGTAGCTCTATTTTCAACTTTTTGAGGAACGTCCATACTGTTTTCCTGAGTGGCTTCACCAGCTTGCATTCCCACCACCAGTGAAAGAGTAGAAAAACATTTGACAAGTCAATCAGTATACCTCCCATTTCTTGAAGTAACTTCTAACATCTGCTGTCAGATATTCTTATCCTTCTTTTCTGCTCACAGCAAAATAACATGAATATATTAAAACTACTGATTCTGAATGAGATGGTGCCATTTGCGACAACATGGGTGGACCTAGAGGATATTATGATAAGTGAAAAAAGTCAGATAGAAAGACAAGTACCATATGCTTTCGTTCCTATGTGGAATCTAAAAAAAAAAAAAAAAAGAAACAAAAAAGAAACAAAGAGCAGGATCAGACCTATAAATACAGAGAACAAATTGATGATTGCCAGAGGGAAGGAGGGGGATGGGCAAAAGGGGTAAAGGGGAGTGGGAGATACATGCTTACACCTATAGAATGAATACATCATGGGAGTAAAAGGTACATCATAAGGAATGTAGCCAATGAGACTTGAGTGGGAAGGAATTAAGATGGTGGAGGAGTAAGGGGACCCTAAGCTTGCCTTGTCCCTCAAACACAGCTAGATAATTATCAAATTCTGAACACCCAAGAAATCAATCTGAGGACTGAGAGAACAAAACAGCAAGTCTACAAGTAGAAAAGTGACCACCTTCTGGTAGAAGGTGTGGAGGGGAGATTTGAGGGAGATAAGAACTGCAGGTACTTCAGAGGGGAGGGAGCCCTGCTTATGGAGACAACTACAAGGTATTATAAGTAGTGGAGCACAAGATCAGAAGTTTTAGGAAGTCCACCGCCCACTTAAAAGTGCTCAGGTAGGGAAGGGGCCAGAAACCTGGGAGTGGACAGTGTGGTACGAGGATCTCCTGGGTCACAAGAATGGGTGGCACCAATGTACTTGCACTGTTTCAAGGCATAGGAGTGGGGACTCCAGCTGAGGGTAGCAAGCCTGGGTGCTACCTCTCTGCTCTGCCTTGCCATAAACTCTGAACTGCTGTGTAGTCATGCCACTGCTTTCCTGGAAGTGGCCAGCAGAAGGCAAAAATGCGGGTCTGCACCATGGGAGTCCCTAAAATTTGGAGTTTTGAAACCCAGTTGGGCACTTGGGGTAAAACAGTTCAGACACAGGCAGGGTGAAGGCAGGTATCTGACGGAAGCCAGGGACACAGAGGAATGATTGTTTGCTCTTCTGCAAGGACTTCCTGAAGAATGGCAGACACTAACTCTCAGCTCCGAGGCTAGAGAAAAGAGTGACGCCGTTTTCACCCTATCCACCACTAAAAGTATTCAGGGAACAAAAAAGCGCCACCTAGTGGAGGCCAGAGCTGCTTACACCAAGTCCTGCCCCCCTGCCCCCTACAGGTGCATCTCCACTAGGGCAAGTCCACCTGAGAATTAGCGCAGCAGGCCCATCCCCCAGAAAACCAGTACAAACACCTTGCATGGACCAAGTCTACTGTTAGTAGAGTGCTACAAAGCTTCAGCTCTAGGGGAAATAGGACCTAACTCCCTTTTTATTTTTACTATTTTAATTTTTAATTCCTTTTTAAATTTTTAATTATTTAAAAAATTATGTGGATGTTTTTTATTTTAATTTAATTTAATTTAATTTTTAAAATTTTTGTATCTAGCTTATTTTAATAACCACACCAAAACACACCCAGGGCCTACTTTTGTTTTTTGCTTTGTTTTTGTTTTTTTTTTCCCCTGGACAAATGACAAGACAGAGGAATGCACCCCAAAAGAAAGAACAGGAAGGAGAAATAATGGCTAGGGCTTTAATCAATACAGATATAAATAAGATATATAAATAAGATATCTAGAATTTAAAACAACAATTATAAGGATGCTATCTGGGCTTGAAAAAAAAGCGTAGAAGACACTAGAGAATCCCTTACTGCAGAGATAAAAGAACTAAAATCTAGTCAGACCAAAATTAAAAATGCTATAACTGAGACACAAACCCAAATGGATGCCATAACAACAGGGTGGATGAAGCAGAGGAATGAATCTGTGATATTGAAGATAAAATTATGAAAAATAAGGAAGCTGAAAAGAGGAGGGAAAGGTAATAAATCAGAAAGGTAGACTTAGTGCACTCAGCAACTTATTAAAATGTGATAACATTTGTATCATAAGAATCCCAGAAGGTGAAGAGAGAGAAAAAGGGGAAGAATATTTATTTAACCGAATTATAACTGAAAACTTCCCTAATCTTGGGAAGGACACAGACATTAAAATCCAAGAAGCACAGAGAACTCAGCAAAAACTAGTCATCCCCAAGAATATCAGTCAAATTCACAAAATGCACAGACAAGTAAGGAATCCTGAAAGCATCAAGGGAAAAGAAGTTCTTACCCTACAAGGTAAGATAGATCAGGTTCACAGAAAATCTGTCCACAGAAAATTTGGCAGGATATATTCAATGTGCTGAATGGAAAAAATATGCAGCCAAGAATACTTTATCCAGCAAGGCAGTCATTCAGAATTTCAAAAGAGTTTCCTAGACAAAAAGTAAATGAGTTCATGACCACTAAACCAGCCCTGCAAGAAATATTAAGGGGAACTCTTTGAGTGGGGGAAAAAAAAACCCAAAAGCAACAAAGACTAGAAGGAAACAGAGTTCATCACCAGAAACACCAACTCTACAGGTAACATAATGGCATGAAATTCATATCTTTCAGTAATCACTCTAATGTAAATGGACTAAATGCTCCAATCAAAAGACATAGGGTATCAAAATGGATAAAAAAAAAAAACAAGACCCATCTATATGCTGCCTATAAGAGACTCATTTTAGACCTAAAGATACCTGCAGATTGAAAGTAAGGGAATGGAGAACCATCTATCATGCCAGTGGATGTCAAAAGAAAGCCAGAGTAGCCATACTTATATCATACTTATAACAAACTAGATTTTAAACAAGACCCTAACAAGAGATGAAGAATTCAGATGATCACAAATCATCTAAGCAGAAAATCAATAAGGAAATAATGACTTTGAGTGACACACTGGACCAGATGCACTTAACATATATTCAAGATGTTTCATCCTAAACCAGCAGAATATACATTCTTTTCAAGTGCATATGAAACATTCTTCAGAATAGATTACATACTGGGTCACAAAAATAACCCGCAACAAGTATAAAATGATCAATATCATACCATGCATATTTTCAGAGCACAATGCTGACTGAAGTCAACCACAAGAAAAGAATTGAAAAGACCACAAAAACGTGGAGGTTAAAGAACATCCTACTAGTGAAGGAATGGGTTAACCAGGAAATTAAAGAAGAAATTTTAAAAAAAGTATGTGGAGGGGCCCCTGGGTGGCGCAGTTGGTTGAGTGACTGCCTTCGGCTCAGGTCATGATCCTGGAGTCCCGGGATCCAGTCCCACATCGGGCTCCTAGCTCCATGGGGAGTCCGCTTCTCGCTCTGACCTTCTCCCTTCTCATGCTCTCTCTCACTCTCTCTCTCTTTCCTAATAAATAAATAAATAAATAAATAAATCTTTTTTAAAAAAAAAGTATGTGGAAGCAAATGAAAACGAAAACATGACAGTCCAAAAACTTTGTGATACAGCAAAAGCTGTCCTAAGGCAGAATTATATTGGAATACAGGCCCACCCTAAAGGAGCTAGAAAAAGAACAGCAAGTAAAGCCTATACCCAGCAGAAGAAGGGAAATAATAAAAGTTAGAGTAGAAATAAACACTATAGAAACAAAAACCCATACCCAGACTTACCAAAAATAAAAGAGAAATGTTCCAAATAAATCAAATCACAAATGAAAGAGGAGAAATCACAACCAACACCACAGAATTACAAATAATCATAACAGAATATTATGAAAAATCATATCCCAACAAACTAGGCAATCTGGAAGGAATGAACAAATTCCTAGAAACATACAAACTACCAAAATTGAAACAGGAAGAAATAGAAAATATGAACAGACCCATAACCAGTAAAGAAATTGAATCAGTAATCAAAAATCCAACAAACAAAAGTCCACAGTCAGATGGCTTCCCAGGGGAATTCTACTAGACATTTAAAAAAGAATTAATAAGTATCCTTTTGATACTGTTCCAAAAAATAGAAATGGAAAGAAAACTTCCAAACTTCTTCTATGAGACCAGCATTACCTTGATCCCAAAACCAGACAAAGACCTCACTAAAAAGGAGAATTACAGTTAAATATCCCTGATGAATATGGAGGCAAAATTCTCAACGAGATACTAGCAAGTCGGATTCAACAGTACATTAAAAGAATTACTTACCACAGTCAAGTGAGATTTGTACCAGGCTGCAGGGGTGTATTCACAAATCAATCAATGTGATACACCATTTTAATAAAAGAAAGGATAAGAGCCATATAATCTATTGATGCAGAAAAAGCATTTGACAAAATACAGCATCCTTTCTTTATAAAAACCCTCAACAAGTAGGGATAAATGGAAACACCTCAACACCAGAAGGCCATATATGAAACTCCCACAGCTAATATCATCCTCAATGGGGAAAAACTGAGAGCCTTTCCCCTACAGTCAGGAAAAGACAAGGATGTCTACTCTCATCATTATTATTTAACATAGCACCAGAAGTCTTCGCCTCAGCAGTCTGACAACAGAAATAAATAAAAGGCATCCAAATTGGCAAGAAGTCAAACTTTCACTCTTTGCAGATGACATGATACTCTATGTGGAAAACCCAGAAGACTCCACCAAAAAATTGTTAGAACTGATACATAAATTCAGCAAATTCACAGGATTTAAAACAAGGTACAAAAATCTGTTGACATTTCTGTACAACAATAAGATGGATGAAAGATCTAAATGAGACAGGAAACCATCAAAATCCAAGAAGAGAACTCAGGCAGTAACCTCTTTGACATCGGCCATAGCAACTTCTTACTAGACATGTCACTAGAGTCAAGGGAAATAAAAGGAAAAATGAACAATTGGGACTTCCTCAAAATAAAAATTTCTGCATAGTGAAGGAAAAAATCAACAAAAAAGGCAGCCTATGGAATGGGAGAAGATATTTGCAAATGACATATCTGATAAAGTGTTAGTATCCAAAGTCCATAAAGAACTTATCAAACTCAATACCCTAAAAACAAATAATCAAGTTAAGAAATACACAGAAGACATTAATAGATACTTTTACAAAGGAGACATTCAGATTGCTCCAGAAACATGAAAAAATGCTCAACATCACTCAGCATCAGGGAAATACAAATCAAAACCACAATGAGATACCACTCTACACCTGTTAGAATTGGTTAAAATTAACAAAAGAAACAACAGGTGTTGGCAATGATGTGGAAAAGGGGGAACCCTCTTTCTCTATTGGTGGGAATGTAAACTGGTACAGCCACGCTGGAGAACAGTGTGGATGTTCCTCAAAATATTAAAAATAGAACTATCCTACAATCCAGCAATTGCACTACTAGCTATTTACCCAAAGGATACAAAAATACTGATTTAAAGGTGCACATGCATCCAGATGTTCATGGCAGCATTATGAACAATAACCAAACTATAGAAAGAGGCCAAATGTCCATTGACTATTGAATGGGTAAAGAAGTTGTGGTATATATACACAATGGAATATTACTCAGCCATCAAAAAGAATGGAATCTTGCCATTCACAATGATATGGATGGAGCTAGATTATATTATGCTAAGCAAAATAAGTCAGAGAAAGACAAATACCATATTTCACTCATATGTGGAATTTAAAAAACAATACAGATGAACATATGGGAGGGAGAAAGAGAGAGAGGGAAACAAATCCTAAGAGACTCTTAAAGATAGAGAACAAACTGAGGGTTGATGGAGGGAGGTGGGTGGTGGATAGGCTAGATTAGTGATGGGTATTAAGGAGGGCAGTTGTGATGAACACTGGATGTTGTATGTAAATGATGAATTACTGAATCCTACTCCTGAAACCAACATTGCACTATATATTTAATTAGAATTTAAATACAACTTGAAGAAAAGAAGGAATATAGTCAGTGATATTTTAATAACCTTGTATGGTGACAGATGGTAGCTTTGCTTTTAGTGAGCACAGCATAATGTATAAACTATTAAATTTCTATGTTGTTTACCTGAAACTGATAAAACAGTGTGTGTCAACTATACCCAAATAAAAAAATTAAAAATTAAGAAAATGTAAATGGACCAACTGCTCAAGTCAAAAGACATGGTGTGACTAAATAAATAAATAAATAAAGCCCATCTATAGAGACTCACTTCAGACCTAAGGACACATGCAGATTGAAAGTGAAAGAATGGAGAAAGATATTCCATGCAAATGGAAGCAAAAAATTACAAAAACAGAAACAAACAAACAAAACAAAACAAAAAAACTCTGAACAAACCAAGAATAACAATACTTATATTAGACAAAATAGATGTTAAGATAGAGACCATGATAAAAGGCTTAGTCCAATAAGAGATTATAACAGTTGCAAATATCTATGATCCTAACACAGACACACTTAAATAAACAAAGCAAATATTAGCAGAAATAAAGGGAGTAATTGACAGTAATGCAATAGTAGTAGGGAATTTAAGACTCTACTTAAATTTTTTTTAAGGTTTTATTTGTTTATTTATTTGACAGAGAGAGAGAGATCACAAGTAGGCAGAGAGGCAGGCAGAAAGAGAGGGGGAGGCAGGCTCCCTGCCAAGCAGAGGGCCAAATGTGGGGCTTGATCACAGGACCCTGAGATCATGACCTGAGCCAAAAGCAGAGGCTTTAACCCACTGAGCCACCCAGGCGCCCCAAGACTCGACTTCAATTAATGGAAAGATCATCCAGACAGAAAATCAACAATGTCTTTGAATGACGTATTAGACCAGATGGACCTAAGAGATATATACAGAACATTCCATCAAAAGTCAGCAGAATACACATTATCCCCAAGGACATCTGGGACAGTCTTTAGGATAGATCACATGTTAGGCTACATGCACACAAAACAAAAACAAAACAAAACCCCAAATTACTTGTCTTGAAAAAGACTTTGTAGAGGGCCATACCCTGCGCAGCATGATTTTTATGGACTTTTTTACCAAGACTTACCCTGGATGAGCAGCTAAACAGAATTACCACTGTGTAGAACTCCCAGAATACTGTTCTATTCAAAGTCTATGTGAATGGTGGCCCTGACATTGTACAATAAACAACACACACACACACACACACACACACACACACACACCCCATGCATATGATCCACACAAATGTCACAGCTCTGAACTAAGATACTTGAAATGTGCCCATCTTAGCATTATATACTTTGGGAGTCTACTTATTCTCATTAGAGACTCAAGACTATATATGTGTGTGTGTGTGTGTGTGTGTGTGTGTGTGTGTATAATATAAATTTCATACAAATTTTGCCTCTATTCTAACATAAGTTTAGGATGGAAATCATGTTTTAAATTGCTTACAACAACCATGTTAATTCAGCTTCTTTATTGAATCAGCAGTTTTAAAATGATTTTATACCAAAAAAGTAAAATAAAAAAATTGCTTGCAACAGCAGAAAATTAATACTCTGGAAAAATTCACAATGTTTAAAACCCTGTACTTTCTTGCACCTACTGTACACTAAAATAGATGGGTAAACAAAAAAGGTGACTTCTCTGGCGAGGAGCTGTGTGCAAGTTCAGGGCCTGGAAATTCAACCTGTTTTGATTTGTGAGTCCATACTTTTTCACGGTCTGTGTATGGCTACATTAATGAGCTGGCCAACGGCCACAAAATAGGTGGACAGCCTAGGAAGCACAAGTGAGCCAATTTGTGTGAGAAGGAACAATTTATGTAGGAGGGATATGAAAGTAATATCTATATTTGGTCAATATATCATATTTTAGAAAGTGTACTCAGATTAGACTGTGAGCCTCTTTGAGTATATCTTTAAATTCTTTATGTTCCCATTGTCATAGCCCAAAGTAGATCCTCAATAAATATTTCTTGTTAATCAACCATATGCATCATATATGGCCCTCCCAACTCTAAGTTGGGGAATGCTACCATTTTGCAGAGGGTGGAACTGAGGTTGAGTATTGTCTTGCCTAAGATAACATTGTTAGCTCATAACAGAATTTGGAGAGGGAACTTTAGCACCATCCATTCCACAAAATAGCTTCCACATGCCCACACTGACACTTTCCTCTCAATAACCAAACTGTTTCAAGGAAGAGGCAAAACAGTCCGCACATATCACATTGCCTTTTCTGCTTCAAATGCCTTGGTCAAAGTGAAAGCTATTTTCTAAATCTGGTAAATCATCCTGTCAGCTTGGATTCACTCATATCTTAGGATGAATGAGCAAATTATAGATGGCAGTAATAGAGGGCTTCCAGGAGGGCATTTCTTACCTACTTTATTATGTTTCTTGGGAGTTCTATGCGGAAGTGCTTTACATCACTCAGGAAGAGAAACTAGAAGGAAGAAAGCATGACTTGTAGTAGGAGCTCTGTCCAAACAAGTGTCTAATGATTTGGTATTACTCTATCATGTGAGGCTATAATTATTTGCAGTATACCAAAATAAGCCTACCAAGTCTTGCATAAAGACAATTGGAAATAAGAATAAACATGTTTTCTCATCTTTTGGGGATGGCTATCATACCCGTATCATTAAATGAATACATTTACACATGTATGAATTTGCACCACCTTCCCCATAGAATCCCTTGTAATCCTGTATGAATTTTAGGATCAGCTCTTCTCTTCCTGTTCAAAGCAGGGGGAGGAAGGTAACTGGTGTTTTGATAGGGATGACATTGAATCTGTAGAGCACTTTAGGGAGTATCATCATCTTAATATTAACTCTTCCAATCAATAAACATGGGATATCTCTCCATTTATTTAATTCTTTATTTCTCATTTCAGCGATGTTTTATAGCTTTTAGTGTAAAAATCTTATACTTCCTTGGTGACTTTGTCCATTTGGGGTGCTATAACAAAATCCCACCGACTGTTTATAAACAAGAGGAATTTGTTGCTCATAGTTCTGGTAGCTTGGAAGTCCAAATTCAAGGCACCAGCATGGTCATCTTCTGGTGAAGGCCCACTTTCTGGTTCATAGCATATACCTTCTCAAATTGTCCTCACATGGTGGAGGATCCAGAGGTTTCTCTGCAGCTTCATTAATAAGGCAGTAATTTCATTCATGAGGGCTCTACTCTCATGACTTAAGCATCTCCCAAAATGCTTATTTACTAAAAGGTATTACCTTTAAGGGTTAGAATTTCAACATGGGAATTTTGGGAGGACACAAACATTCAAGCCATAGCACATGGTCAAATTTATTCCTAAATATTTTATTCTTTCTGATGCCATTGTAAATGAAATTGTTTTCTTAACTTCATTTTCAGGTTGTTCATTGCTAAGGCATAGAAATACAGTTGATTTTGTCTATTGGTCTTATATCATGCAACCTTGCTGAACTCATTTTTTGGCTCTTATAGTTTCCTAGTGGATTCCTTAAGATCTGCTATTTACACAATTATGTAATCACTAGCTAGAAATAGTTCTTCTTTTCCAATCATAATGCCTTTCATTTCTTTTTCTTTCATAAGTGTACTGGCTAGAACCTCCAGTATAATGTTGAAGAGAATTGGTAAGATCCCACATCCTTGTCTTTTTCTGATCATACAGGGGAAAGCATTTGGTCTTTCACTGTTAAATACGGTGGTAGCTGTGCATTTTTCAATGATTGAGGAAGTTTCCTTCTATTCCTAGTTCATTGAGTTATTTGTATCATGAAAGGGTGTTGGAATTTGTCATATGCTTTTTCCGTCTCTGTTGAGCTGATCACTTGGGTTTTAGCCTTCATTTTATGAGTATCATATATTATATTAGTTGATTTTTTTAATGTTAAACCTACCTTGGATTCCTGGGTTAAATTCCACTTAGTCATGATGTCTAGTGCTTTTTATATGTTGCCGGATTCAATTTTCTAGTATTTTGTTGAGGATTTTTGTATGTCTATCCATAAGGGATATTAGTCTTTATTTTTCTTTTCTTGTGATATGTTTGGTTGGTTTTATAATCAGAATCAGGGGAGTGCCTGGGTGGCTCAGTGGGTTTAAACCTCTGCCTTCAGCTTGGGTCATGATCTCAGGGTCCTGGAATCGAGCCCCGTGTCAGTCTTTCTTCTCGACGGGGAGCCTGCTCCCCCCCCCCCACCTGCCTCTCTGCCTACTTGTGATCTCTCTCTCTCTGTCAAATAAATAAATAAAATCTTAAAAAAAGAGAGAAAGAATCAGAATCAGGGTAGTACTGGCTTCACAGAATGAGTAGAAACTGTTTTTTCTTCATTTTCTTCCTCCTCCTCCCTCTCCTTCTGCTTCTTCCTCTAGAAGGGTTTGGTAATGATTCGTGTCAATTTTTTAAATGTTTGGTAGAATCTATTAATGGAGCCAACAGGTCCTGGACTTTTCTTTGTTGGATGTTTTGTGGGTCAAGGGATTTATAGGCAGAGAAAACTGTAAGATAATGGTATTTTCCTGGTTTTTCAAAAACAGAAAGCCAAGCTAGCTGGAACTTAAATGACTCCCCATTGTCTATGTGTTAAAATTTAATCTCAAATAAATAGTACTAGAAAAACTGGATAGCTACATGTATAAGAACAAAACTGGACCACTTTTTAACACCACATATAAAAATAAACTCCGAATGGAATAAAGACTTAAATGTGAGGCCTGAGACCATAAAAGTTCTACAAGAGAACACAGACAGTAATTTCTGACATTTGCCATAGCAACATTTTTCTACATACATCCTCTAAGACTAGGGAAACAAAAGCAAAAATAAACTTTGGGGACTACAACAAAATTAAAAGCATTTGCAAAGCAAATGGAAACATTGACCAAATAAAAGCAACTTACTGAATGGAAGAAAATATTCACAAATGATATACCTGATTATCAGGTTAATACCTAAAATATATAAAGAACATAACACTAAAAAAACAACGACAACAACAATAACAACAACAAAAACCCACAAATAATCCAATTTAAAAATGGGCAGAGGACCTAAATAAACATTTTTCCAAAGAATACATGTGGATGACCAACAGACACCTGAAAAGATGCTCAACATCAGTCATCAGGGAAATGCAAATCAAAACTACAATGAAATAATCAACCTGTTAGAATGGCTAAAATCAAAATGATAAGAAATAATAAGTGTTGGTGAGGATATGGAGAAAAAGGAACCCTAATACACTATTGGTGGGAATGTAATTGGTACAGCCACTATGGAAAGCAGTATGAAGTTTCCTCGAGAAAGCTAAAAGTAGAAATATGATATGATCCAATAATACCACGACTGGATATTTACCCAAAGAAAACACTAACACTAATTCAAAAAGATATATGTACCCCTATGTTTATTGCAGCATTATTTATAATAGCCAGAATATGGATCAATATCCTTCAATAGATGACTGGATAAAGGAAGATGGTACACAGATGTATGTGCATGCATAATGGAATATTGCATAGCTGTATAAAGGATGAGATTGTGCCATTTGAGATAACATGGATGAATCTAGAGGGAATTCTGCTAAGTGAAATAACTCAGACTGAGAAAGACAAATACTATATACTTCACTCATATGTGGAATCTAAACAAACAAACAAAACGAAACAAAACAAAATGCATAAACAAAGAGCAGAATCAGATCTATAAATACAGAATACAAACTGATGGTTGTTAGAGGGGAGGTGGGTGGAGGAGTGGGCAAAAATAGGTGAACAGGAGTGGGAGATTTAGGCTTCCAGTTATGTAATGACTAGAATAAGTCAATGGAATAAAAGGTAGCATAGGGAATATAGTCATTGTTACTCTAAGAGTATCAATGTATGGTACTACACAGTTGTAGTATGGTAGCTACACAGGTGGTGAGCATAGATATAATGTATATAAACTTGTCTAATCACTATGTTGTTCGCCTGAGACTAATGTAACATTGTGTCGGCTATACTCAACTATCAATCAACCAATCTTATCAATCAATCAATCAATCTTAGTTTAGTGTGTGATTTCTTCTAGTGTGGAAGTTGATTAACCTCTCCAGCTTTGTTCATCTCTTGCCATAACTTCTGTCACACTCTAAGCATCATCTATGTTGAAGTAATGATAATGAGTTATTCTCTTCCAGGCCCCATGTTAAGTGTATACCATAAATCTCAATTAACCACTATGTTCAGTTTCCCAGAAATAAAATTCCTCTCACTCTATAACTTTGTCCATGAAGATCCCACTCCCCAGAATAAACTATGCCTTTATTCATCCCTTCTCCCTCACTGCCTCTATTTTGTGTAATTGACAAATACCTACTCATTGTTAAAAATTCACTTTAAGTGTCTCCTTCACAGTAAAGACTTCTTATGTCCTGAAATAAAATATCAATGAAGAACATCTAAGAAATATAGGTATTTTTTCTTAATTTTCTTCTTTTATATACTATAAATCCCTTGATGGCAGAAACCATTTTTGATTTCTTTATGCCAAATCTAGCAAAGTACCTGTCACATAGTAGACACTCAATAAATATTTGTTGAATTAATAGAGAAGCCCAGCTATCCTGAATGAATTTCCTCCAGCATTTGTATTGCTGAGATGTTATTATACTTCTCTGTGCTTCTCACAGCACCTGGTGTGACATTGATAAATGTTCATTGAAGTTAACTCAGCTGAATGACAAATTAATATTATAATATCAGCGGCACATTTTGAACCCTTCAGTAAAAAGGCACCATAAAAGCCTCAAAGTAGATGTAAAAAAATAGAAATGGTAAAAATCTATTTGGATGACATTTCTTTTTGAAGATACAAAACAATTCTGTTGTGTTTTGAAACATAATTACACTTGAAGATTTCTGGTGTAACAGAGCTGTTTTGGGATTCTGGTGATCATAACAACACTGTTTGATACAAGGGAGGGGAAATCCATTTTAGAAGCTTTTCAATGACAAGCTTTGTTTTCTGTATCTGGAAGCAATCCCCAGAACCCGTTTACTTAAATGCCTTCCTTCGAATGTGGGAAAGTCAGTGGCACTGTGGGGTCCTCAAAGGGAGGAGCACATTTCGTGTTTTTTATATTGTCCTGTCACATGACAAAGGTGAACTGGAGGAGTGACAGCATTGTCTTTAACAGCGGTCCAGCCAAGCAAAGCCTGTGCTTTTTAATGTAGATGTTCAAGGTCGCTATCAGTCAGGGTTCTCCAGAGAAACATCCCATCCCCACCCCCCCCCCCCCGCCACACACACACAAGATTTATTTTAAGGAATTCTTCACATGATTGTGGGGGCCAGCAAATCTAAAATTTTTAGGGAAGGCTGACAGGCTAGAAACTCAGGCTGGAGCTGATATTACAGCCTTGAGTCTAAAATAGCAGGCTGGGAACTCAAGCAGGTGTTAATCTAAAGGCAGAATTTCATCTTCTCTGGGAAACCTGTTTCTTAAGGCCTTCAACTGAATGGATGAGGCCCCACCCACATTATTGAGGTAATCTTTATTTATAAAGTCAGCTGATCCGTTGACTTCAGTTAAGCAAACGCCTTCCTGGAGACACATAGATTAGCATTTGATAAAATACTGTAGCCTAATCAGCTTGATACATAAAACTAATGATCACAAGGTCCTTTATCACATAGTGCCTGCCCGTCTCTACAAGTTCTCAACTTGCCTACCTACTCATGCTGCACACCAGACTGCTGATCATGTTCTGGAAGAGCTCTGTCTATCCCTGCCATTTGTTGCCTCTGCTAGTTCCCCTATTCCCACTCTAGAGTCTCTCTTTCCTTTTCCAGCTGTCAGATTCCTTGTCTTCTCCCTTAGATCCTAAGCAAATGCCATTTGCCTTCCTAAATCTTGACTGCTTTCCTAGTTAGATATCCTCTCTCCCTCTCTTGACCCCCCAACAGATTTCCTGGCAGCATAATCACCTTGTTGTGTTTTGCATTATTCTAAAATGTATTCATGGTGATCCTCTCTGTGGCTTGAGGAAGTTAAGAACTTCATGCTTTTTTGGTTTTTGTTCTGTTCTGTTTTTAATTTCTATGTTCCCTACAGAGTGTAGAGCTTTCATTCATGCACCAGTCTTCATATTTGCTCTGTTCCAGGTCCTCGGCTGGCTGCCAAGGAACAGAAACATTAATCAGACAAGTTTCAATGCTCTGAGAGTTCGTGGTCTAGTGAGGAGACAAGTAAAATTTTGATGCCCGTAAGGATTTGTTAAACTGAATTAATTTCTGCCCTAGAAGTAGAACTTTCCTCTCTGTACCTCCTCACCTTAATACTGCTACATGGAAACACTGGACAGTCGGCTTGTAGTGGGCTGGAAAGCTCTGTCTTCATCAAACCTGTAAAGGAGTAGTGTATGTGGTGTGTTCTGAAGGGCATCAGACAGTTCAACTGATCCAAAAATATCTCTGTTACTAAGATGCCGTAATGTTTGATATGACCCTACTGGGAATCCACTCATTTGGGTTCAGAATTACCTTATCTGCAAATGTACCTGGGAGGAATTACTAAAAACATATGCTGATACCTTTTTCAAATTCCTTTCCCTTTTTTCTTTACTTTTTGTATCATCTCCTCCTCAAGACAGCTAAATTGCCCTCCTCGTAAGACTCCCACCACACAGAGAAGTTTGGGTTATTTTCTTTGGGTCTCCACTGCACTGTCTTCCCATTACAACATAATTTTTTTGTTTTCTGTTGTTTACTTGTCTGTTTTATTTACCCGAGTTCTTAGTAGACTGGTCTTTTAAGGGAATGAAGTGTGCTTTTTGTTGTTTGGGTTTTTTTTTGAATCTCTATGACCCCAACATCTAGCACAATACCAAAGTCATAGTGGGATACCCTCTAAGGATTCCTGGTCCTTTGATAGAATATACAACTAGAGGACAGGCTTAATGAAAGGGAATTGAAGGGTAGAAGGTGGGGAAGTGGCAGAAAAGGGGCCTTAGGGAAACCGATTTGTCCCTGGAGCCATCCGTGAGCCTGCTCTTTGCTCTTTTCCACTTTCTGGTTTCATTCATGGATAAAATACCTTGTAAATTAAACACTCTTTTCTTTTGTTCTACAGTACATAATCTAAAGCACTGTCAGCTACAGGAGTTTTTCTGGAAGCATTTGTGGTATAAAGGTGACTATACATGCTTCATTTAGAAAAGCACAAATGCTTTCACACTATCTTTTATTTCTGCAAGAACTGAGAACACAAACCTCTTCTCATGTCTCTCTCATCCACTATCCTTTGCCTGTGCTCAAAGAATAAGCTACTAGAGACCGCCAACAAAGTGTTTTTCCCAAGTCCTTGTGGCTGCAGGAATACAGACCTAGACAAATTTTCTCAAGTCATTGGGCTAGCGTTTTCAAGATGCATCTAGATGGAGCTGAAATAAACTCTGAAACAAAGATGCCCTCTGAGTCCACTACTACCTGTTTCTTTTTCATCAGTGCTCACTTTCTGATGATGTCTCCTCTTTCTGTAGAGTTGTTCCATTTTCCTCTTGCTTCTCCTGCCCTCTAGGTCTCTTCTCTTTTTTCATGTCTTCCGCTTACCTATAGTTTCTATTCTCACAATTTCACGTGACCTATCATGACTGCTGCAGACCCCCACTACCTCATAACTATTCAGGTTCAAAAATATATGCCTTCAAATATAAACCCTCTGGTTCATACTAATTTTAATTGTTCTACAAATACATTTTTCAACTTAATTTTCAGCAGGGTTGATCCACACATTGGCTAATTTTTCCTAATATAACCAAGAGTTGGTGATATATTGTAGATCCCTATCAGTTATTAGCAGTAGGTTATTTATTTATATTATAATATACATTTATATCATATTATATTTATACATTTATAATGTATATGTAATGTAGTTATTACCACTAGGGCAGAGTTATTTATGTCTTCCCTGGATGGTATCCCCAGAATCTCGCACAATTCCTGGCATGCTATTGGTGGTCAAAATACTGAATGAATGGCTAAATAAAGCTCCTGATATATACTTCTTACTCACCCTCTTCTAATTCATCTTCAAAAAAATAATCTTTCTGGGGCACCTGGGTGGCTCAGTGGGTTAAAGCCTCTGCCTTCTGCTCAGGTCATGATCTCAGGGTCCTGGGATCGAGCCCCGCTTCGGGCTCTCTGCTCAGCAGGGAGCCTGTTTCCCCTCTCTCTCTGCCTGCCTCTATCTACTTGTGATCTCTCTCTCTGTCAAATAAATAAATAAAATCTTTAAAACTAAAAATAATAATCTTTCTGAAACACAAATCAAGCCACGGTATTTCCTGCTTAAAATCATTAATAACATTTCTTTCTCCAGATTAGAATGAGGATATCTGTAGCCTCCTTTAGCTTTATTCCTACCCCTGCTCCGTTTCTTGTGCTTCATGCTTTTACAAAGCCAATGTAATTCATGAAATACATTATGCTATTCCATGTCCTTGCCTTTTCACATGGCAGAATCAGTAGAAATGCAAAGAATGGGAATGAAATGAAGATGACTTATTTAAGAGACAGGTTGATAAGATTTAATATCTAAATTATATAAATCTAATTTATAAATCTTAGAAAACCTATTATTACCTCTATAGAGTAAGCATTCGATATGTTCTTGTTAGAATGGATTAAAACATGACTTTTGTGTTTTTATCTGGTTTCAGATCCAGTAGGAATGAGTGAATGAAAGAAAACTATAAGAGTGAGTTCATTGGTAAATGAACAATTTCATCCTTTTTCAAACTCAATAGCTATTATTGTGACTGACAAAGCATCTCTTATGAGTTGAACACAAACAAGAAATAGGAGAGTGTTTATGATGTCATCATAAATATTTATAAAAGGGACATGGTACAAAGTTCTGTGAGATGTGGGTTATGAAAGGTTAGATTGTGAATGTTCATTTAGATCAAATTATTAAACACCTGAAATTTGTATAGGATCTTCTAATTTATAAAACAAATTCACACTTATTATCCTATTTCAACTTTAATTCTCAATCTCCATTGGACCATTATCTTCAATGTGCAAACATTCTGTAGTTCTCCATCCTTAAGATTCCCTCTGAGGACATCAGTTCTCCATCAGGAACAAACCCTAGTGTCTTCTCTTTTACAGCAAAGCCCCAAACCTGTGTTCACTATCTCTACTTTTTCATCAGAGATTCTTTCCTCACTTAACTCAGATTTGGTTTTCATCCTCACAATTCCACTGAAATTGATTTTATCAAGGTACTTAGGAACCCCCTCCTTCAGCCATTTTTCTTCATTTGGCTTCAGACATGATATATTCCACTAATTTTTCAACTACCTTATTTCAGTCTGGCTCCTCCCCCTCCTCCAGACTTCTAAGTGTCCCATTGCTGAGTTCTTATCTCTCATCTTGTCTTTGTCTACTCACGGCCAAGGTGCCAGACCCTGCTTTTCATATTTTCTGCAAATTGATGATTCCCACATTTGTATCATCAACCCAGTTCTCTCCCTAAAGCTCCAAACTTGTATATCCAGGATTCTTCTTAACTCTCTCTAGGTGGGCATCTCAGGCTTAATTCTTAAAGCAGAACTCTGGAAAATCCTGCTCTAATCCTTTCTGGAAAGCTGTGCTAGACTCAACCAGGTGCCCTCACCAAAAACCTAGCTGTCATCCTTAATGCCTCTTTCTTTAGGCTCAGCATTTCAGCAATCAGTAAGTCCTATTGACTTTACCTTCCAAATATACCTGGAATCTGACTACTTATTCCTGTCTTTACCTCTATCAATCTAGGCGAAGCCACCATTCTTACCAGCCTCAACTTCTAGAATACCTTTCTTTCTGGGCTCTGCTTCCTTTCATTCCCCTTTTGTAGTTGTCTTCCTTAGAGCAACCAAAGTAGTTCTTTTAAATGTAAAACTCTCCAGTGGGATTCTTTTCTCATTCTAATTAAAACTTAAAGTCTCTTCTAGAACCTTTGAGATCCATATGATCTAGGTCTCACCTTTCTGTACAAATTTATTTCTACCTTAGGGTATTTACATTTACTGGCTCTGAAATATTCTTCTACCACATTTTCCCATGATTCACTCCCTCAATTCCCTCTGATTCTACTCAAAGGGAAAACCTCTCCCACCATCCTATATCTTTTTGTACTTTAATCCATTTTATTTTTCTTCATTTACTTACCTGTCAATATATTATGTACTTTCTTCATTCTTTATGGTCCCTCTTTTCCTCACTGGAATATAAGTTCAAGAGTGTTGTATTATTATGGTCCAACAAATATTTGTTGAATGAAAGAATGAGTTGTGAATATAGGTTTTTTGGCTAGAGGTTGATGGTCAACCTTGACTAGAGGTAGATGGTCTTTTCCATGATCCAAAAGCAAAGTAAAAAGTGATCATCTTTCTTTATTTTTGATATCTCCAGAATATTCTGAAGTCAACATTTTGAGAATCTCAATTTCAGATTCTTCTAGATAAATGGATATGTATCATATTAGAGCCATTAGGTTATTGCAGTCTGGGTTGGGTAACTGCAGTGTGGGCTTATGATAGGAACATGGACACCATTCCACTGGCTCAAAGCTCTCTCACACTAATGCTCCTTTGTGTAGATTTAGGTACAGAGCCAAGAGTAGCAAAGGAACACTGCCCTAAAAAATAGGAACTAACAGATTTTTAAATTATGACCCAGTGAAACCGAAGAGCAGAAGAAAAACAAATTTATTAAAACCACTTCAGATAATCTCTATATAAAGTACCATGAGTAATAGGATCTTAGACATAGACTTAAGTAATCTTGAAAGTTCTGCCTGATTGTCCCAGGGCCTGGCACACTAGGGTTGTGTTCTCTTTTCTTCTGTAGAATTACTTTAAAAAGGTTTACTTTTCCAAATGTCCTTGTTATCCAAGAGTTCATTGTTTCCCAAACCCTTGCCTGGAAGACATGCAAAATTAGTTCAAGAAGATTTATAGTAGGTTAGGGCAGCTGGCATTTGTTGTGCACTTACTACGTGTCCAGCATTTTAAGTCTGTTATCTTATGTGATCTTTACATTCCTGAGGTAGGCGTTTTTAGCAGACATTTATAATTCTGCTGTCCTGAATAGCCTCCTTCTTCTGGAAAATACCTCTTCTCATCAAACACTGGAGGTTTTAATAACATCTTTGCATGTAGTTTCCCACCTGCTAGCCAGAGATGTTATCATGTGGCCAAAGAAGACCCAATTAAAGTTCTTACACAGGAGTTTTACAGTGAGTGCTAAAGAGAAAAAGTGTTTTTCCGTCTAATGGTAAGGCTATATATGCCATGGCTTATGACCATGTCGCGCTAGGAGGCGCTGGACTTAGAAAATTTTCTTGACCTATAAAGAATAGAATCAAAACAGAGAGGCATTTGAGTCCTTTCTACTTAGTCTTCCTTGAAGTTGGCACTATTCCTAATCTTTGATTTGTTCCAGTGGCTTCATTATATAAGCCAATACTTTAATCTTTTTTTACTTATGCCTCTTTTGATTGGATATTTGGGATACAGTATATTATTTCCATTTTATAGATACAAACTCCAAGGTACAGAGAAGTTAAATTACTTGTTACCTGTTAAGTGGCAATGAAACTTGAATTTTCAGATCTGTGGGCTTCTAACTACCACCACTGTTCTATCTCATTCCTTTCCACCCCTCGAAAAGAGTTAGCACTCAGCAAGCCATTAAACATGACACAATCTGCTTAGGCTTTTTGTTGTTGTTCTTGTATTTGTTTGTGTTTTCATGGAGACAAGTATCTAATGTACTTATAGAAAAAAAATTCTAGCTAGCCAAGTGACCCACAGCAGCATCTGCTTAAATTTCTCATTTGTAAAATGACCGAGTTGAACTCAATGACCTTCAAGATCCTTTTTTTTTTCATTGAAAGTTTTCTAAAGTTGAATTGATTCTTAGTGCCTCTGAAGATCTAATTCTATGACTGTGCCTCTAAGATTTATTCAAATACAAAAACAAAGAGCCATCAAGAGGAGGCATCTCTGTCAGATTTCACGATCAGGCGCCAAGTTGGCTTCCAACCCCGCAACAGTAACTCCAGAGCGGCACTGTCAGAACATCAATATGTTATTATTTACAGATCAGAGTTCTGTCCTTCAGGACATGTGTGCACTGTCAGGAAGGAATTAAGAAATACCCAGAAACAACCATCTTCTGAAAGATGAAAAGACAGTTCTCATTTTTTTTCCTTGAAAATTATAGTATACACTCCCAAATCTTGGAAACACATTATTTTGGAAATATGCTATAAGCACCTTTCTTTTGGCATTCAAATTAGGTGCTCAACAACTCCTACAGAACATCTGGAGCTCTATAGAGGATCACACTGAGAGAGAAAGTCAGTACAGTGAAGCTCTTTTCAGCACCGACATGCACAAACAGGCACAGGCATGAAAACCTGAACAGAAACACACACACGTACACACACAAACTGGCCTTTATTTCCTTTGGAATGTGTTCTTAGACTGGGTTCAGGGAAATTGCTCCCTATGGAAGCCTTTTAACACTTGCCCAATTCTGAAGGACCAGGATAATCTTACTCTGAATGCATTTATGTTTTAACACTCAATTTTTTTTTAACACTCAATTTTTTGAATAAGATAATCAATTCATCTTTTTATTTTATTTTTTAATTCATCTTTTTGGAATCTCCTTTCTACAGAAGTTTCAATTATTTTTAAATTCATATTTAAGTAGTATTTTATTGTTTACCAGGTATTTTTATGCAAATGACCTATTTGAGTTATCTACTAAACCAACCTATGAGGTCAATAGTATTATTGTTTATATTTTACCTATTTATCTTTTATCATTATTGCAGCTCTATTATAGTTTGCATTTAAAGATGAAGATACTGAGGCTTGGTGGTATAAATGATTTATCCTGGGACACATGTCTAATTAGTGGTGGGAATGATAGACTATTCAGGCTTTGGATAGTGCAAAGAATAAGGGCTTCAGAGCCAAGCATATCTGGGCTGGAATCCAAGTTCACCCACTAGTTTTGTGACCTTTAGCAGGTAACTTAATCTCTTGGATCTTTAGTTCCATGATCTTTACAATGGAGTTGAGGGTTTCAAAATTACAAGCTTCTTAGGAGTATTAAATAAAAAGCCATATAAAGCCCTTAACAATCATCACTTCCAGTGTGGGTACTTATCAGTGTTAAGTAGGTATTCATCAAATGGCTCTAGTTTTAATTTTCTCTTTTTGTGTGTGTGGTATCCTTGTCTGGTTTTGGTATCATGGTAATGCTGGCCTTGTAAAAATGAGTTTGAAAGCATCTTCTCCTCTTTGATTTTTTGGAAGAGTTTGAAAAGGATAGGTATTAAATCTTTGAAGGTTTGATAGAATTCACTTTGACCAGTGAATCTCTCTGGTCCTGGAACTTTGTTTGTTGGGAAGTGTTTGATTACTGACTTAATCTTCTTAGTAGTAATTGATCTATTCAGGTTTTCTATTTCTTCATAATTCTGTCTTAGAGGATTATATGCTTCTTGGAATTTATCCATTTACTTTAGGTTGTCTGATTTTTTTCATGTATATTGTTCATAACATTCTCTTATGATCCTGTGTATTTCTATGGTGTCAGTTGTAGCTTCTCTTTTGTTTCTGATTTTATTTACTGGAGCTCTCTCCTTTTCTTGATAAGTCTAGCTAACGGTTTGTAATTATTCTTTATCTTTTTAAGGAACCAGCTTTTAGGTTCATTGATCTTTTTTATTGTCTTTTTGGTCTCTGTTTCATTTATTTCTGCTCTGATCTTTTTTTATTGCCTTTCTTCTACTAACTTTGGCTTTTGCTTATTCTTTTTCCTAGTGCCTCTAGGTATAATGTTAGGTTGTTTATTTGAGATTTTTCTTGTTTCTTGGAGTAGGCCTATATTGCTATAAACTTTACTCTTAAAACTGCTTTTGCTATATCCCATAGAATTTGGTATGTTGTGTTTCTGTTTTCATTTGTCTCTAGGTATGTTTTGATTTCTTATTTGATTTCTCATTTAATTTGTTTGATGACCATTGACTGTTCAGTAGTGTGTTGTTTAATCTCCACATTTTTTTAGTTTTTTCAGTTTTCTTATAATTGATTTCTAGTTTTATACCATTGTGGTTGGAAAAGATACTTAATATTATTTTAGTCTTCTTGAATTAAGCCCTAATATATAATTTATCCTGGAGAATGTTCTGTGTGCACTTGAGAGGAATGTATATTATGCTGCTTTTGGATGGAAGGTTCTATATGTATATTAAATCTCTCTGATGAATTGTGTCATTTAGGGCCCAGTTTCCCTTATTGACTTTCTGTCTGGTTGATCTATCCATTGAAGTAAGTAGGGGTATTAAAGTCTCCTACTATTGTATTGCTGTCAATGTCTCCCTTTAGGTCTCTTAGTATTTGCTTTATATACTTTAGGACTTCTTTGTTAGGTGCATATATGTTTATGAATGTCAAATCTTTTTGCCGACTGGATCATTTTATCACTGTGTAATGCGCTTCTTCGTCTTTTATTACAGTCAATGTTTTAAGGTCTATTTTGTCTAATATGAGTATAGCTACACCAGGTTTCTTTTTGTTTGCATTTGCATGGAATATTTTTTCTATCCCTTCACTTTCAGTCATTGTGCCCTTACTTCTGAAGTGAGTCTCTTGTAGGCAGCATATAGATGAGTCTTGTTGTTGTTGTTTTTAAATCCTTTCCTCTATTCTGTGTCTTTTGATTGGAGATTTAGTCCATTTACATTTAAAGTAATTATTGATAGGTATGTATATATTGCCATTTTTCTTTTTGTTTTCTGACTGTTTTGTGGTCATTCTGTTTCTGTCTTCTTCTTTTTCCCTCTTCTGGTTTAATGACTTTCTTTAGTGTTATGTTTAGATTTCATTCTCATTTTTATCTGTGTATTTGCTATAAGCTTCTGCTTTGCAATTACTGTGATGTTCATATATAGTCCTATGCATATAGCAGTCTATTTTAACTGGTAACAACTTTAGTTTGAACCCATTCCCAAACTCTTAATTTTTACCTCCCTCTTATGTTTTAAGTTTTGATGCCACATTTTACATTTTTTATTTTATGTATCTCTTAAGTAATTATTATATTTTAATTAAGTTGACTACCTTTGTCTTTTAGTCTTTGTTACCTTCATAAAGCAACTAATCCACTACTTTTACAGTATATCATCTTTTCCAGTGAGATTTTAACTTTCATATGTTTTGTTTGTTTTTAATTACTGCCAATTCTTTTCAGCTTAAAGAATTCCCTTTAATATTTGTTATAAGAATGGTTTAGTAATGATGAATGCCTTTAGTTTTTGCTTGTCTGGAAAAACTCTTTTTCTCTCCTACTAATCTGAATGATAACATGGCCAGGTACAGCATTCTTCCCTAGAAATTTTTGCCTTTCAAGGTGACTTTGAATATGTCATGGCATTTTCTTCTGCCCTGCAAGTTTCTGCTTTAAAATTTGATGGCCTTATGGCATTTACCCTGTATGTAACACATTGTTTTTCTTTTGCTGGTTTAAGATTTTCTCTTTTTGTTTAACTTTTGACATTTTAGTTTTTGTATTTCTTGGTGTGGATTTCTTTGGATTCATCTATTTTAGAAATTTCTGGATTTCCTGGACCTGGATGTCCATTTCTTTATCAGGTTGGGAAAATTGTTAGACATTATTTCTTCAAATAAATTTCTCTCTGTCTTCTCTATCTGGGATTTCTATAATGCAGATGTTATTCCACTTGATGTTGTCCTATGTGTCCCTTAAGCTATATTTACTTTTTTTTT
>CM052798.1:48206614-48232523 GCA_028533885.1 Nasua narica
GAAACTTTTTATCTCTCCATCTATTTTCAGTGACAGCCTAGCTGGGTATAGTATTCTTGGCTGCATATTTTTCTCGTTTAGGGCTCTGAATATATCATGCCAGTCCTTCCTGGCCTGCCAGGTCTCTGTGGATAGGTCTGCTGCCAATCTAACATTCCTGGCTCTGTCTGTTACCGATTTCTTGTCTCGAGCTGCTTTCAGGATTTTCTCTTTGTCACTAAGACTTGTAAGTTTTACTATTAGATGATGGAGTGTAGACCTATATTTGTTGATTTTGAGGGGGGTTCTCTCTGCCTCCTGGATTTTGATGCTTGTTCCCTTCAGCAGATTAGGGAAATTCTCTACAATAATTTGTTCCAATATACCTTCCACCCCTTTCTTTCTTCTTTTTCTGGGATCCCAATTATTCTAATATTGTTGCATCTTATGGTATCACTTATCTTTTGAAGTCTTCCCTTGTGGTCCAATAGTTGTTTGTCTCTCTTTTTCTCAGCTTCCTTATTCTCTATCATTTGGTCTTCTATATCACTAATTCTTTCTTCTGCCTCATTTATTCTAGCATTAAGAGCCTCCATTTTTTATTGAACCTCATTAATAGCTTTTTTATTTCCACTTGGTTAGATTTTAGTTCTTTTATTTCTCCTGAAAGGGATTCTTTAATATCTTCCATGCTTTTTTCAAACCCAGCTAGCACCTTGATAACTGTCGTTTTGAATTCTATTTCTGACATATTACTAATGTCTGTATTAACTAGGTCTCTAGCCATTGGTACTGTCTCTTGTTCTTTTTTTTGCTGTGAGTTTTTTTGCCTTGTTATTTTATCAAGCTAAGAATAGATGAGTGAGAAAGAAAAATACTCTGGAGTTCTGCAGTTTTCACTGATTGATGAACTTAGTCTTGGCTGGATATTCTCACTGATCTTCTGGGGGAGGGGCCTTTTGCCTTGCTTCTCAAATGTCTTTGCCCGAGGTGGAATTGCCCCGCCCTTGCCAGGGGATGGGCCAAGCAATTTGCTCAGGTTCTCTCTCAGGAGTCTTTGTTCCCTGAACGCTTTCCGTACCGCCCTGGAGGCTGGGAATGCAAATGGCGGCCTCCCAGTCTCCATCTGGAGGAGCCGGGCGCTTGGGGCCCTGCTCCGAACCCAGCAGATTCCTGCTGCGGGCTCCCGTGCCGCTCCTCCCGGAGAAGGAAGGAGGGGGTCTCTCCGGAGCTGCCTCCTGCGGGGTCCCTGCTCGTAGAGCCGCAGCTGGGTTGTGTCTCAGATCAAGGTCCACGGTAAGCCCAAGTTGAAAGCACACTGTGTGGCTCCTTCTCTGCTGCCGGCTTCTCCACCCTGATACCTGGGAACTCTACCACACTCAGAAACCCCCGGTCGCTTTGTAACCTCACGGGTCCTGAAACCACACTGTTCCCTCGAGGGCTAAACCCCCCACTTAGCCTCTGGAGCAATGTCCCTCAGTGGAGCAGACTCTAAAAGTTTGGATTTTGTGCTCCGCGGCTCTAGGGAGCTGGCCCCTCCCCCTGCGGTCTCTCTTCCCGTCGCTTTGGATTCACTTTTCCAAACATCCTACCTTTTGGAAAGTAGTCGATTTTCTGCTCCTAGAATTGCAGTTCTTCCTCTCTTCTCTCTTCTGTTGAGTGTGCTGGCTTTTAGAATGGTTTGATAACTATCTAGATGAACTTCTGGGATCCGACTCTATCTCAACTTCCTTCTTCTCCACCATCTTGCTCCACCCTCTCAAGGTATATTTACGTTTTAAAATACTTTTTTTCTTTTTGTTGCCTTATCTAAGTGAGTTCCATTGCTTTGTCTTCCAGCTTACTGATCCATTCTTCAGGTTTTTCCATTTCACTGTTGAAGCCCTCGAGTATATTTTTTGGTTTACTTATTCTATTTTTAAGCTCTGTGACTTCTGTTTGGTGCTTTCTTATGATTTCTGTCTCTTTGTTGAAGTTTTCACTATGTTTATCCATTCTATTCCCAAGTTTGGTAAGGTGAGTAAGTTTAGTAACTTACTACTACTGACCATTACTCTATGACCATTACTTTGAACTCTTGATCAGACTGTTTCATTAAGGTTTTTTTTTTCTGAGGTTTTATCTTATTCTTTTGTTTAGAACTTATTCCTCTTCTCATTTTTCCTGATTCTCTGTGTTTGTTTTTATGTAATAAGTGAAACTACTATCTCTTTCAGTCTTAAAGGAGTGGCTTTGTGTAGGAGATGACCCATGGGCCCCAAAAGTGAAATTCCCCCTGACCATCAGATGACCAAGCATTTAAGGGGTGTCCCATGTGTGGGCTACATGGGCCTGTCAGCTCTGACAAGGCTGCTGCTACAGCGCAGGAGAGGGGCAGGTGGAATGCCCACCTAGCTGACTATAGCATGGCTTTGGTGCAGAAATACCTCTAGTTTTAACCCCAAAACCTTTGTCTATTGAAAAAAAAAAGTGGTCTGTCCAGTGTTTATGTATGGGGGTCTTTAGAAGTTCCAAACTTTTGTAGTACATGTAGTCAGTGCTGAGGGTCCTTGAGCCTCCAGGGATTTTCTGCCTTCTCACTTTATCTCTATCTGAAAACTAATACACAGGATAAGCTATGCCTTCACAAGGCTCTTTGGTGGTACTTTGGTTCTTCATAAGGTTCATGGGCTTGCCTACTTTGCTCTGCTGGTCTCATGACCCACACATACATAGAATCTAGTAGTCTATGGCTTCCAGGAAAGGGAGAGAGGCTGTTTCATAGTCTACTGACACATTATCTGGGACTAGTATCTAAAAGAGCTGGTAAATTTTGTTAAAGTAAGCTTGAGATCTTGGGTAAGCCAGCTAGCTTCTCTCTGTTCCATGACTGTGGACTCAGCTTGCTGCCCAATCTATGCTGGTTTCTGGTTACAGTGTATGGATGAGGTGGTATCAGACCTTAGATAAACTGAAAAATGAGTTAAGGATTAGGAGTCATTAGATTGATGGGTTATCTATCGTGTTTCTGTAAAAAAGAGAAGACCCAATTGGATGTGATTTGAACTCAGTCAGCCATTTGAACAATCAGCCATGGTCATGGATAGTTTACTGAACTTTCCTTAGTTTTGGTTTTTAATATCCTAAGTTGAGATAGTAATGTAGGGTTGTGCATAGGATTAAATGACAGTAAGTTCAAAGTGCTTACTTAACTCAATGTTTGAGGTATAGTAAGTATTCAATGAATGTGAACTCTTTCTTTCATCATTGTTGTTTTCTTTATTGAGGCTCAGAAGCAAAATACAACTTCCCATCCATATAACTACCATGAAAACTTTTTGTTAAACACAGTTTCATTTATAAACATTATCTCAAGAACTACGGTTTACTTATGGGAGGAGCACTATCTTAGACTGCAAAGAACTATGCTCAAATTCATTTACTGCGTCCTACTAGCTATAGGATTGGGCAATTTGTAATTCTCCCAGAGACTGATATGCAGCATGAAATTAACAGTACTTTCCTCAAAAAGCGTTGTGAGTGGTAGCTAATACTATGTGGGTAGCAATATCTGGCATAGGATCTGATATACTGATGATTGTTGAGAATGAATCTGGACTTCAGTTCCTTTATCTATAAAATGGAGATAAGGATACTCATCCCAGAAGATTGTAATGGGGATTAAATGCAATGATATATGTGAAAGCACTTTGGAAATTCCCAAGTACTATACAAAGTAATTATTGGTGCTATTTTTAATCTCCTATCACTGTTACTTTGATATTACTACTACTATTACTATTACTAATAATAGTAATAATATCTTTTTACTAGTTAAACATTTTTACTGTTTTTATTATTTCTAAATTGAAAGTATAGATTCTGATTTTTTATATCTAAGAAATACTTATGTAAGGAGATGGCTTGGAAATAACTTTTCAAATTCTTCATTTCATAAGATTTTATTCAGAGACACATTTATTATAGAGTACTTTAACCACTTTGTTCACATGTTAGCATATAAAATTATTGCTGAGCAAAATAATTTTTACTTTCTTTTGTTTGTATTGTTTTTTAATTCCAGTAAAGTTAACATTCAGTGTTTCATTAGTTTTAAGTGTACCATATATTTTTTCAACAATTCTATACATTTCTCAGTGTTCATCATAAGTGCACTCTTTAATCCCCATTACCTATTTCACCCACCCCCCCACCCCCTTTTCTCTGATAATCATTTTGTTCTCTAGAGTTAAGAATCTACTTCTTGGTTTGTCTCTTTCTTTCTTTCTTTTTTTCCTTTGCTCATTTGTTTCATTTCTTAAATTCCGTATATGAGTGAAATCATATGGCATTTGTCTTTCTCTGACTGACTTACTTTGCTTAGCGTTATATCCTCTAGCTCCATCCATGTTGTTGCACACGGCAGGATTTCATTTTTTTTATGGCTGAATAATAGTCTATTAGACAGAATGACTATCTATCTATCCATATCTATCTATTTCTCTATCTTTCTGTCTAATCTTCTTTATCCATTTATCTATCCATGGACACTTGGGCTGCTTCCATAATTTGGCAATTGAAAAAATGTTGCAGTTAACAGAGAGGTGCGTTTATCTTTTGGAATTAGTGTTTTGAGCAAAATAACTTTTTAAATGTCATTTAAAACTAGTGAGGTTAAAAATTAGTGAAATAAAATAAGGGCTGCCCTGTTTAAGTACTTCAGGGCTATCTAGCTGCCCATCATACTTCAGATAATCAGCGCCAGCCTGTGGAAGGTCTCTCTCAGCACTGGTGCGTGACTTATCACTCAATGAAACAAGACTGCTCACGTGAAGTTGTTTGGTGTCTTTCATGCTGTTAGGTGTTGACAGACAGCCTATATGTCTTTGTGCTCTCAGATAACAATTATTCCCTGTTGCTTTTCCACTTCATAAGCTTTAGTCGCAAATCCTGAGATGTGTTTGCCTATAAGTATGTAAGTCTCTGCCATTGTTTCCCTTCCATTTATTTCCTGATGTTGCCCAGCTTTCTCAGTTGAAAGCTGGAATTCACTCCATCAGCCACATGTTTTAATAGCAGTCCAAAAGAGAACCATTTTTTAGACATTATCCTAGAGTAATTTATGCCATATGTATAATCTTTTTACCCCATCTGGAGGAATTTCTACTATTAGTAGTTCAGCTCTTATGAAAAGACTAACAATATTTGTTATAGACAGTAGGACACACTACACATGAAATATAAGAGTCAGAGGGCTTAGGTTTGGGCTCTGATTCTTGGATCTTTAGATGAGTGACCTTAAGCAAACTGTGTCTCTCAGGCCTAGTTTAACTTATATTTGAATCTATGCACTACCACTATATCTTATTGACTGTGTTTTTAGGTTTAATTAAGATAAAAAAACCTCTGTACTTCCATGGACACCAGTAAAAAGTAAAAAAACAATCATTAGAATGAAAGAAAATATTTGTAAGGGATTTTATTCTCAGAATATATAGAAAACTCTTACAACTCGACAATAAAAAGCCGAATAATCCAGTCAAAAAATGGGCAAAGAACTCGAATAGACATTTCTCTAAGGAAAACATACAAATGGCCAATAATTACATGAAAATATGCTCAACACCATTAGCCATTTGGTAAATACAAATAAAAACCACAATGAGACACCCCTTCATACCCACTAAGATGACTATAATGTAAAAGGCAGACAATAACAAATGTTGGTAGGATGTAGAGAAATTGGGACCCTCGCGCATTGTTGATGATGTTGTTAAATGGTACAGCCACTTTGGAAACAGTTTGGCAGTTTCTCAAAATGTAAAACATGGGGCTACCATATAACTCAGCAATTTCACTCCTAGGTATGTACCCAGGAAAAATGAAAACACATTCACACAAAAACTTGTATATGAACATTGTTCGTATAATAGCCAAATAGTGGAAACCCCTCAAATGACAATCAACCTAAACAAAATGTGGTAGATAGAACCATAAAGTGGAATGTTATTTGGTGATGGAAAGGAAGGAAATACCGATCCATGCTGCAACATGGATGAACCTTGAAAACTAGATGTCGGGTGAAAAAAGCACAATATCGTATGGTTTTGTGTCTATGAAATGATCAGAATGGGCAAATCCATAGAAACAGAAGGTAGATTAGTGGTTTCCATGGACTAGAGGAGGGGTAATTGAAGATGGGGTTTCTTTTGGGGGTGATGAAAATGTTTAAAAATTGGGTAGCAGTGATGGTTGCACAAGTGTGAGTATAGTAAAAAGTATTGAATTGGATACCTTATAAAGTTGAATTTTACAGAATATGAATTATATAGCTCAATAAAGCTATTTTTTAAAAAAGAAGAAACTTAAACTTTAATCCTGTGGAGTTGAAAAATAATATTAACATACCTCCTTTTCTGTTTCTAAGAGTAAACACATAGTTTCTTGCTGTGGTTGTGGTGGTAAGTTAGCCACATGCCATCTTTAAACATTCTCCTTATCGAGTCTTCCCAGATAGGCTTTGCTAATTTTATATTTCCTTCATAATCTAAAAACAATCCTTTATTAGCTTTCCTGAAAGGCATCATGTTGCCTGCTTGGATTAAATGGACCACATTCACGAATGCCCCCCTCTTTTTTGTCTAGTGCTTCTCAACAATTATATTGCTCTCTAAACCACAAGGGAAAATACAGTCTTTTCCTATGGAAGAAGTACTTACACATTCATCCTGACCCAAAATATTCTCACGAAAAGTACTCATACTGAATTATAAACTAGGACAACTATCTTCTTTCTTGTTAGCCGCAAGCATGTGGGCTGCTATTTGCTTTTATTAATCAATGAATTAATTTTTCAATAAATATTTATCGAGTAGTAGGCACTGACAGTAAAGCAGTGGAAAAAATGCAGGAATGTTTTTTCTCACGGAATCATATGCTAGTGGGAGGATATAATTCATATACACCATACATAAATGGTATATGTTAAAAGGTGAAAAATGCTGTGTACAAAAATAACAAAACCAGCAACAAGGAATAACAGAGCACTCTTTTGAGAGTGCTGGTAGAGTAAGGGTGATCAGAGCAGCCCTCAATAACAAGGGGACATTTGAGCAGTGACTTAAGTGTGAGAAAAAGCCATAGAGCAAACTGGGGAAGAGCATTTTAAGTTGAGAGAATATCCAGTGAAAAATTCCAAAGGCAGAAGCGTGCCTGGCATGTTCTAGAAAGAGCAAAGGGCCATTGCAGCTTAAATAGAGTGAGGAAGGGTCACCTAATGAGCAGTGGGGTCAGGGAGATGATGGAGATTCTATCTTGGGCCTCATAGACTATTGTAAGGACTTTCGCTCTCGCAGTGAATGCAATGGGGACCAATCGGGTGTTCAGCCAATGAATGATGTGACCTGAGTTAGGTTTTTAAAGAATTACCCTGGTTGCTGTTTTGAAAGTAGACTGTAGAGGGGCAAGGACACAAGAGAAAGTCCAATTAAAAAACTGGCTTTCATATCTAAGTTTTGATGGTTTCTGTACACACACACACACACACACACATTTTATTATCTTTCATTGCCATTGCATAAAGTGAGTCGGCTTCCCTGAGACATTGCGAGGTTTTGAAGGTTGAAATGTGAAGGCAAATCTGAAATAGAGAAACGAGGTATCCCTTCTAGGAGCACGGATCCAATTAAAATGCATGATGATCAGGATCCAGAAGGGTGATAAATAAGACTAAGTCCTAAAACAAGGGACAAAGGGGAAGCCTTTCAGACACATGTTCTCATTTGCTGCAAACTGGTGTTTGTCATTGAGAAGGGAGCAATGATCACGTTCTACTCAGAGATTCAGAATGCCGAGACCCTGGTCCTCTCTGCTGCATGTCTATGGGGTATAATTCGTCATGCCGGGAGAGGCCTTTAGTTCTTCAGGGATCTGAGGATCTTTGAACCGGTTACTGCTGTGCTGTGTTAATGATGATCTCAGTGGCCTTCTGGGGCTATTGTATCTGCTCAGAGGCCAGTCTTCCTGGGCCAGAGGTGGAAGTTGAAACACATCCCGGCATGCTCAAAGCGGTCAGGGGTATTGGTCCCAAAGCTGGGCAAAGTTGAATTCATTATTCCAGTCACACTGTTATTTCTTTGTGTAACGTAGACATTTTCCGTGCTCTGTAATCTCCTGTGATGAAAAGGACTTAAAATCTCTCTGAGGTTTTCTCCTTTGCTGTGGTCTAACATATGTCATTCAGGAAATCTGACCCCGTGTGTTAGGTGTTCTTTCATCGTGCTCCGAATGGACTAAACAATGCAGAACGAGTCAGACAAGAGGTTTGAGAGCTCCAAACACGATGCAAAAGGTAGAAGGAGAGAGACTTTTATTTGATTAATCTGATCACTATTTCAGTTCAAAGAAAACCCGAAAACATGTTGTCATATCACCAGGCGTGGAGGAGAAAATGCAAAATGAGAGAGAAAACAGAATACTTTTAAAGGGAGATTTTTCAACAATTTTGGAGACTCAAATTCTTTCCTTTTCTGAGGTAAATTGGAAGAAATGCTACACACACCATGGGAGCTATCACTCAGATTTGACTGCAAATCGATTTTTTCATTTGGTATCTAAAGGAAATTACTGATGATGTTCCAGTTGAATGCTTACATGTTGATTGCTAAGTCATTTGTATTCGTACTGAAAATGATATCTGCTCTGCAGTGGGAAGTGGCATGCCTTCGGAAGGAAAAATAAAAGGACAAAGACCTAACCAATAACTAAGTGGCAGCAAGAACACAGCAGAACAAATTAATGAAAATAAACTAAGTTCCCGAGTGGTGGGATATTGATAGAGCACCAGCTCTTCGGGATGTTGCATGTTAGTGATTTGCTTCTTCCCCGGCGACATTCGTGGATATGGTATGTGTTGTTAATGCTCTGTAAAACAAACTTTACCTGACAGTTCAGGGACAGGGCTGGGACATGGTTTCATATTTTAAAGCACTGAATCGTAAGAAATTAAAGACGTGTAAAAAGACTGTGTTATGCTTTGCAAAATTACATGATTTTTAATGAAAAGTACTTGAATATAGTCATATAATACAAGTTCTTTCAATTATCTTTTTTTTTAACTTATAGAGGTAGATCATGAATTGAGTGGAGTGTTTCTTTAAGAATCAATTGAATCCTCAGGCTAGGGTACAATTTGTGAATAATATTTATTTTTCTTGACTTGAAGTTTTCTTCAACTGGCATTAAGACAATTTTTAAAAAGCTTTTCTGTATTAGACTCTTACAAAAAAAGAAATTTAAGCTAATGAGCAGTTGCTATAAATTGTAAAGGTTTTTTAACCACTCTCGAATATCTATTTTTATGTGCTTAGTGAATAGTTAAGTATTTTGTTAATCTTGATTTTTAGAGCTATGTGAGAGATGTAAATACTTTGCATTGTTTCAATATTTCTATTGTCTGTGAACTGTGTCTTCATTTTGAGAGTTAAGACAGTGAGGAACACGGAATTATGGGTAGGTGGGAGACAACGGGTGACATAAACTAAAATCAAACAACGATTTGTGTGGTTTTGCCCCGATTTACCTTTGTGTTACCTCATAGTCCCAGGTCTACATATGCATCAAAACAGGAATGTGAGCATACATTTTAAACATAGGCATTGCTTGTTTGAGGGTTATTTAACTTTCTAATTGCTCTGAATGCCAGTGCTTTGAAAGGGCAGAAATTATGGCTGGCATAATTTTTTTTTTTTTTTGGTGCAGTACATAGCACAGTCCCCTGACAGTTCATTCAATAAATACTTTGGGTGTTAATGAGTAAATCAGAAAAGCAAAATACTCTTACTCTTAATTTTGAGTATAATTAGTTCTCAAGAATCAGACCACAATTTTTCCTGATTAAATTTTTTCTAGGATCAGTTGAAAATATAGGGGACATGAAAGAAAAAGGAACTTAGAATTTTTACTCTTCCCATCAAAAATGGAATTTAAGGAGTGCGTGGGTGGCTCAGTTGGTTAAGTGTCTGCCTTCAGCTCAGGTCATGATCCCAGGGTCCTAGCATTGAGCCCCACATCGGGCTCCCTGCTCATCCGGGAGCCTGCTTCTCCCTCCCCCTCTCCCTCTGCCTGCCACTCCCCCTCCTTGTGTTCTCTCTCTCTGTCAGATAAATAAGTAAATAAAATGTAATTCAAGAGAGAATTGGGTCAAAAAAGAACCCCTTTTATTGCATTTTGATATGAGTTTAATTGAAGGCCATCTTGGAGTAGAACTTTAATGATTTGTTAAAAGAAAAAAAAGGAGATAGTTTCTTAAAACTGGAGAAACACTTGGTTAGACAGTTAAATAGGTCTCCTGATGGTTTTGGAGCTGTGATGTACAGCTAGAGTCATTGTGCATTTCTAAAAAGAGGATATGTTTTAAAAAGAAAAAAGCAATTTAAACTTATCTAACCATAAATCCTTTGGGGGAGTGAAATACCTATTAATATCTTCATGGGCCTCTGGAAAACAGTTTGGATAATGGGATGTTTCCATGAAGCAAACACTGCCTAGAGAACTAGATCAGTGTGAATGAAATTCCCAGCTTCATTGTTTACCAACTCTCTGACCTTGTCAGGTCTGAGTGTTAATTTTCTTGTTTGTAAATGAAATTGTAATGCTTCTCTTGAAATGTTGTGAAAATTAAGTGATGTGATGTGAATCACCCAACAAAGTTCCTGGCACATATGAATAACTCAGTAAATACTTAGTTCATTTTAAACATGAAATATGAAAAGCAATATAAATGTTATGTGTCTGATGGTGATATTTATTTATTTACTTATTTATAGATTTTATTTATTTGACTAGAGAGAGATCACAAGTAGGCAGAGAGGCAGGCAGAGAGGAGGCAGAGAGGAGGGGGAAGCAGGCTCCCTGTTGATCAGAGAGCCCGATGCAGGGCTTGATCTCAAAACCCTGAGATTATGACCTGAGCTCAAGGCAGAGGCTTTAACCCACTGAGCCACCCAGGCACCCCTGATGGTGATATTTAAATGAGATGTAAAAGTACTTAGCACAATGCCTGGTCCAAAGAATTAACTCAACAAAATTAGCCTCTTTAATGCTTATCTCATCACCTTAAGGTTACTTATAAGTTGGTTAGCATTTCATTAAAAATCCAGGGGTTTTTTGGTAATGATATGCTGTTTAAATCAACTTTTTGAAAAATTGCACTTATCTCTTGAAATCGAACATATATTTATTCAGCACTTACTCTAATGCTAGGTACTATGTTAGGCTCCTGGGATCCAAAATTTTGTAAGCATCAGAGTAAACCACAAATAAATCAAGGATTATCAGTGTGTTAGAACAATAATATATGTGTGTACAGCCTGCTTTGGATGCATTTATATCAGATTGGGGCATAAAGGTGACCCGTAACTTTAGTAGGATGGCTTAGTTTGGATGGCTTAGTAGGCCATAACTAAAGAAAGACTTTCCAGGCATAACATAGCTTAGCATGACTCATTTTGGGAAAAACTGGTGTCTTACATCTTTGGAAGGGAAATGATTGCTTGAGACGAACACTGAAGACAAACAGGGCTGGCTGCATTAAGCCCTCATAGTAGCTATAACTTTATCCTGAAGGCTGTGAGAAACCAACCATTAAAAGTGTTAAAGTTGGAAAGATAGAAGCCATTGTGTGGGGCCAGCCTGGGAAGGCAGAGACTGGGGACTTCCACAGAGGTAGAGTTATATTCTGTTTTTGGAGGAAAAAATTTCAGACAAGTGCTACTAAGCCCAGAAGAGTCTATTTGTATTTATCTGTAATCTTTGAGGTAACTCAATGGCTCAGTCAACTCTTAAATGAGAATTTGCAGTGATTAAAATGGAACTTCACAATTAGACTGTTGAATTTTAAGTGGTAAAATGTTTTCAAGGTTCAACAGCTAAAAGCTTGGAAACCTGCCTAGAGTATCCTTGTAAGCCCTCTCTATGTGATAAAATTTTATCTTTTTATATAACTCCTTAAGAGTTAAGTACAAATTTACCTTTTTTCCAATTGACCCCATTTGACTTACATATTTTTTTAAGTTACTTTATCTACGCCTATTTTTCTTATTGAATTACAGCTAACAGTCAATTCAGGTGAGAAAATAAAATTGCAGTCTATATTTTTGATGACAGCGATGTCAATTAATTATATGTAAATAGTCACTTAAGTGCAGTAGAGAGACTAAACATTTATGGAATCTGGGGAAAATCTTAACCATGAGAAGAATTATTCTTATAGTAAAATTACTTCACAATTTATGTGTGTTATAAATATGATGCTACATGATTCCCTGAAGTGGGGCATACCTACCTTTAGTATGTTTGGTAGGTAGGATTATGGGCTTAACCTAAAACCGTGTTGGCTTCCATGGCAATCATACTAGAAACTAAGTTATAGACTTGTAAACATTTCCAGAAATCAGCAAATAATTGTGGGCATTTTTAAAAATAGTAGTTAAAAAAATATATAGAGTCTGATAGAGTGTATTTGTCATTGTTAAACACTTCATAGAAGCTGATGTTCGGACTGTTGAAGAGCTTATTTTGCCAACCATTAAGTTCTAATCCTATCTGTAATTCTGTTGTAAAGAATACTTTAAAAAAAATGTATTTATTTATTTGACAGAGAGCGATCACAAATAGGCAGAGAGGCAGGCAGAGAGAGGGGGAAAGCAGGCTCCCTGCTGAGGAGAGAACCCAATGTGGGGCTCGATCCCAGGACTCTGAGATCATGACCTGGGCCAAAGGCAGAGGCCCCAACCCACTGAGCCACCCGGACGCCCCAAGGATACTTTCTTTTAACTCAAAGAAGGCCCTTTGCATTAATTACCAAAGCCAACAGTGCTCGCGTCCACAGCACACATCCTAAAATTACCAAAGCCAACATGAGAAAAAAAAATGTGCCTGAGATCAGGTCCCTGTGATGAAGTAAAATTAGAATATCGCAAAAATTCAAATACATTATCTTTTGCTGATTGTCACTGATCGGTAGTTTGTTTTGCTGCCTAGCAAAACAGACAAACAAAAAACTCATTTCAATCAACAAATGTTTTATTTAGCTGGAATATAAACTCGCAGACTTTCAAATGTGTATTTGTGTTTTTTCTGTGCTGTAGACGTTATCCTTCCCTTGAGACTTTAGCCATAGAATAAGCAGTGTGAGTGAATCCTGCGAGCCTACTTTGATGAAGAAAATTGTATATAATATTTGAAGAATTACATTACTCTTCCTTCCTATGCTATCAGAAGGAAGTGTGTACAGCCTGCCCTCGCACAGCACACACTTCTAAGTCAAAGAAATCTATCAGTCATCACATATTTGCTGTTCTCAACATAAAGCTAGGTGTCAGAAGTGTGCAAAGGAATGCTGAATGCACTTGCCCCAATTTTAGAGAAGAAGAATAAACCTTTTCTCATGAAAGTATCTCCATGAAAAGTCAGGCAAATTTTGTTTGTTTCCAGGGAAGAAAAGACCAAGAAGGAACACATACTCTTACTCAGTATTAGAAGCTACATAGTAGGTAGCCATATAAGCTTGCTAAGCACAGATGGTACAAGCTGTCAGATGAGTAGAAGACCTGAAATTCCCCCGCAAGTGGATTGCAAGAGGGATGTTAGCATACTCCTAAGACTTGCCTCTCTGTAAAAAGGCAGCTTCTTCATTCATTGCATAGTTGAATCAAATGAAGGCAAGGTTTTCCAGTCTGAAGACAGACAGAAGAAGAATTTGAAGATTGGAGGTCACTGACAGAGAAGCAGACAGCTAATCTGAGGGGTAATGACCTGACAGGGCCCCACACCCAGCACCACAGATGTCATCCTGCAGTGGGGTGTAGACACTGTCTAAAGGCTGCGAGAACTTCCATTCTTGGGATATCACCTCTCTTAAATTGCAGCTCCCTGTGGTAAGCTCTGTTGTGCCAATCACAGTAAGTTTGTCTGATGGCTAAGTCTTCCTTCTTATAGCAACATGGTAATTTAATTTTCTTCTGTTAATTGGAAGATTGGAGAAAATGAATAACTATACTCCTCAAATTATCCAAATGATTCTAGCACAGATGAAATTAAGCATTTTAAAAGACAACCAAGTCATAAAATTAATATTTCTATCAAGACTATTTACATCAACTAATTAAAAGCTAGTTTTTGAGTTACCAGGCCTACTGAATTAGGTTTTAATAAAACGATGCTATTGTATTCCACACAGAATAGTTCTATGTCTAGCAAAATTTTTCTTGAATTTATATATTATCCAAACTTGGGTGTGGGTGCTATGCAAAGAAACATCCTAATCATAGCTAACCTCACAATTAATCTTTTTTTTTTCTTTACAATAAAATAAAACTGCATTCTTTTTTTTTTAAGTGTAGTGGACACCCCAATAGGCATTTTTCCAAAGAAGACATACAGATGGATAATACACACATCACTCATCACCAAGGAAATGCAAATCAAAACCAGAATGAGAGGGGCGCCTGAGTGGCTCATGCAGTTAAGCGTCCAGCTCTTGGTTTTGGCTCGGGTCGTGATCTCAGAGTCATAAGACTGAGCCCTGTGTCAGGCTCTGCACTTAGCAGGAGTCTGCTGGAGATTCTCTCTCCCTCTGCCCCTCCCCAACCTCTCTCACTCTCTCTTTCTCTCTAAAATAAATAAATAAGTCTTTAAAAAAAAGAACAAAAACAAAACCACAATGAGGTATCACTTTAGACCTATTAGAATGCCTAAAATCAAAAGGACAAGATATTATAAGTGTTGGTGGGAATATGGAGAAAAAGGAACCCTCATGCACTGTTGGTGGGAATATAAATTGGTGCAGCCACTGTGGAAAACAGTATTGAGGTTCCTCAAAAAAATTAAAAGTAGAAATACCTTATGATCCAATAATTCCACTATTGGGTATTTACCCAAAGAAAACAAAAACACTAATATGAAAAGATACATACATTTCAATGTTTGTTGCAGCATTATTTATGATAGCCAAGATATTAAAAGCAACTTAAGTGTCTTCCAGTGGATGAATGGGTAAAGAACATCTGGCAAATATATACAATAGAATATTAATAGAGACATAAAAATGGTGAGATTATGCTATTTGAGACTACGTGGATGGACGTAGAGGCTAAGTGAAATAAGTCAGACTGAGAAAGGCAAAAACTGTATTCATTTTTAACTGAATATTGATTGAGGGTACTACTCTAGAATGTTCTGTATTGGATGGCCCTGGTGATAAAATAAGTACTAAGTATTAGTCCTTGCTAAGGTCTTGCCTACGAGGTAGTTGTCCTCTGGGGAGAGAGATAGATGCATGTCAATTGGAAGACAATTTGAGAAATGGGGAAGCTCCTTCACTACCCAAGAAGAGCTAGCACAGGCTGCACAGAGGAAGGTGATTATTTGCCTAGGTCTATCGAGATAATAAGGAGGCCTTCCAGATAGACATGAAAGCAAATGCAAAGGAATGGAGACACGTGATGATGGATGGTCCAGGGAAAGATAAATTCTATACTATGGCTTATGTGTATCGTTTATTTCCTGAACCCACTCCTCCCACATCGTTCTCTGCCCTAAGCTAGAATGTGAACTCCATGAGGGCAGGAAATTTTGTCTGTTCCATTAATGGCTATATTCTAAATGCTTAGAAAGGTTTCTGGCACATAGTTAGCCCAATAAATTCTTGTTAAAAGAATGCATTGTGTGTGGGAGGGGGTGTGCTTGCCTGCATGCTTGTGTTGTATGACTTGGCACTTAGGTGACTCCACAAATGCAAGTGACTTTGGAGAGATGATATTGGACAAGCTTTGGTCTTTTGTCCTTTTACCCCCTTGAGAATATACCTGAACTAAAGGAGAATTTTATTTTAAAACTAACGATCACTATGTAGCTTTTATTCTGACAGCAGCAAAGTTGCAAAACTTTGAAAGATCTTTTGCTATCAAGAATTTGCAAAAGTATCATAAGCTGCAGGCAGGAATAAGTCAAGGTTAGGCTGGTGTCCATTGCATGTTAAAACCAGATAATAATTATTATGGCAGTGACATTTTAGGAAACCCCATTCAAAGATATTTACTATAGACCCTCAGTGTTGATTTCAGGTAAGCAACAAGAATACTCTGTGGGCATTCTTAAAAGTAGGGTGACATGAGGCTCAGGGAACAAAGATTTGGAAGATTTATCACAGGCTTGGTTAGATACTATGTTGCTGTGAAACACAAGCATTTCAGTCATATAGTAAAAAATCACTTTCTAAGAGGACAAGTCCTGGAATCGGAATTATAGTTCACACTTAAAAAATACCATAAAGACTTATCACAGTGCCTACCATTGCTTAAAAAAAAGACAGTAGAAGGAAGAGATTATATATGTATCTTTTATTCCCTTACATATTACTTTAAAATGCTCATGATTGGTGACATACTCTGAAATTACCATATAAAATGTTCTTCTTCCCTCCAAAAAACCTCAAAATAGATGAAACAATATCATTTAAAAATATTAAATATTTACTCTATGCCAGTTTAAGGTACTTCATACAAAATCATTTATTCTTCATAACAACCTATTAAGTATTATAATCTCTATAAACTGGTTTTAGGTGTTAACATTTTATTGATTTTTATAGAATGAATACTGAACAGATTATGAATACGAACTTGGGTCTGTATAATTCTAAAAGGCTTGCTCTTCATACCACATGATAAAGCCAATTGTGTAAATACTGATTTCCTGACTGCTAATGATGGGTTCTAAATGTTTGTTATTATTTGTAAAGTATGTAAATATTTAAATTTTATTTAATGACTACATTTAATTTTTGGTGGTTTTATAAACAAAAATCATTTATTTTCTAGCTTACTTAGAAATATCTGGTGTTCTTGACAAAAAGTATTTTGTTTATGAAAACAAGAATCCACAAATTTTTATGGTACCCATACTTTGGGCAAGAAGGCACTGTATAAGTTATAGTGTGTGCTGCAACTGATGTAAAGAAGGCAAAAACCCCCAAGGACTTTAAAATTAAATTTGGATAACGAAGCATATATGCTTAATATCTAGTCTCTGCATGTCAATCATTTGTCAGAAGAAAATCCACCTTCACATTTCACTGCTTTGATTTAATTCAGAGCCACTGAGCCATTAGTGTTTGCCAACCTTACCAGCAGGGCAACTCACTCAGATATTTCTTTGTTAGTATCAAAGCCCCATCAAATTGTGGGTGGCCAATGCTAGACCATCTAGGTGCCTGTGCATGCTTAGAGAGAAGTGATTCTTTCTGTCTCTGTCTTGCAGTGGATAGTGGGACTGCATGAGGCGGGTTGGAACACAGAATACAATTGGTGATAGATACTGCATACAAAGACAGGAATTACATGGAGAAGGCCCCGTAGTATGGCACGGAGAATGAGAGTCTACCTTTTGACAAAAGGGGCCCTTCTTCATGGGCTGCTCACATACCAAAAGTGTATTATAAGAGAAACAAACAAACAAACAAAAAAAGCCAAGTACAAGCTAATCTGTTTTCTCTCCTTTAAATTTGCAGTGTCTAGGATGACACAGTTGTCAATCAATATTTGTTGAATGAATGAGTAAACAATCAGGCTGCTAAGTCATTTGAACAAGTGTAGTTGTCAATAAATGATTAATTGACTTCCTGCATGGGTCGATGTAGGCTCTTATCTCTGGCGTCACTACAATTTTTGGATTGAAATGGTCAGCTATGCACTCCTTAAAAGAACTGGGAGCCCTCACAAGGTGTGGGTTTTAAATGCCTCTCTCTAACCCTGATTCTGGAACTTCTAGTATCCTCTCTTGTTACTTGAGGATGCAGGGCTGGTTCCCAATTGAAACAAGTCTAGGGGAGGAGGGGAAGGAAATGGGGCCTACATGCCCAAGACCCTCTGAAGATCCATCCCTGTCCCACAAAAAGAATTCTAAAATCTCTTTGGTAAGGTAGATCAACTGAAATCATAGGTGGTAATGTTCATTGATTCCTTTGTCATTTTTCTAGAACAGAATGCCATTCTGGACCTAGTTGAGAAAAACAGAAGTGAACCATATGTAGTCATTACTCTTTGGGAGCTCACATTCAAGTAGGGAGGAAACAAATCTGTGTGCGATATATATGCTATGATTCTGTGTCTATCACATGAAAGCCTGTGCTAGTGGGAATTGTGGGCTAAGGTGGAGCTGAAGAGCAGAAAATATATGCAATGTGGAATAGTATGGTGAGTTTGGGAAACTGAGCAATGTGAATGGGTATTTACGGACACATCAAGAAGATAGGAAGTCAAACCACCTATCATATGGGATCTGTTGTGACATGTTGAGGAAGAGATTTGTTTCATAAAAGCTTTGAGAAGTCATGAAGCCTTTTAACTAGGGAATGACATGGCCAGATTTATCCATTAAAAGTGTATCATCCTGGGGTGCCTGGGTGGCTCAGTTGTTTAAGCATCCAACTGTTGGTTTTGGCTCAGGTCATGATCTCAGGGTCCTGAGATTGAGCCCCTTGTAGGGCTCCCTGTTCAGTGGGGAGTCTGCCTCCCCCCCTACTCCCCCTGCTCATGCACTCTCTCACTGTCTCTCAAATAAATAAATATATCTTCGAAAAAAATAAAAGTGTGATCTTATAGGTAAAGCTCAAAGCAAGGAAACTGGTTAGGAGGCTGTTGGAGTAATCTAGGAAAGAGACAAAGATAACATAAACTAGGGGTCATCTCTGGCCAGATGAAGAGGAAACCAATTCAAGAAAGGTAAAAGACGTAGAATCCTCTGGGCTGGGTAACTACCTGAGCTGTTACTTCCTTGTTTATGACCAGTATGGCAAAGTTTGGCAGACCACTGACCACTGGCTGATGAGACAGATTCCCCACAGCTGTGAAAGGGCCTTCCTTTGTGTTTATGGGTACTGGTAGCGATGATTAGACATGGGGGGAAGAATGATTCTCAAGTTGCTGGCTTGGTTTACTCTGTGGATTTTGTATGGTTTACTCTACGTGTGTGTGTGTGTGTGTGTGTGTGTGTGTGTGTGTGTGTGTGTGTGGTGTGTTCCCACTGTGTAGCGTAGTACTTGGCACCAAAACACAATGATACACATTTTTAAACAAACATCTAAAATAAAATCTATGACATTTAGAGCATCTACAAGGTGTTTGTTCATGTGTTATTTCATTTCATTACCATTTTGCAGATTCAGAGTCATGCAAAGATATGTACCTATTTTTTCTGGGAGCTGGGATACAACATATTATTGCCATTAAATGGAACAAAGAAGATGGATAAAGGGAGGATGAATCCACTGGTTGGAGAAACTTTAGGGGTGGATCAGTTGGAAGTTTGGCTTTGTAATGAATGTACAAGATAGGGGACCAGGGTGGCTCAGTTGATTAAGCAGCTGCCTTCGGCTCAGGTCATGATCCCAGAGTCCCAGGCTCAAGTCCCACATTGGGCTCCCAGCTCCCCGGGGAGTCTGCTTCTCCCTATGACCTTCTCCCCTTTCATGCTCTCTCTTTCTCAAATAAATAACATCTTTTTTAAAAAAAAAAAAAAAAGAATGTACAAGCTATTTGGTAGCTTTAGCTATGATTTATTGTCTGTTTCACAGCTAAATGAATGAAAGAGGGTAGAAAATAGAAACTCAATGTTTAAATCCAAATAATAAAGAGCATGTTTGATCCCCTACCTTGGATAACATGGCTGCTTGGCAAAACGTCTGTTACTCTAGCTAACCTAAACTTTTAGTTCTCTCGTTTATTCCTCATGGAAAAAGTGAGTCTCCTGCATCATAGTTTTTCCCATTTTAGGAATCTGTTATTAAGTTACAACAATATACATCATATATAATATTACCTGATGTAATAACATAGAGTGGATGATGATGCTTTGTGGATAATAGACAATTGCTAAAGAGTATTGTCCCCCAGATTTCTCTCTCTTCCGCTTTATGTTTCTTTTTTTTTTTTTTTAAAGATTTTATTTGTTTATTTATTAGGAAACAGAGAGAGTGAGAGAGAGCATGAGAAGGGAGAAGGTCAGAGTGAGAAGCGGACTCCCCATGGAGCTGGGAGCCTGATGCGGGACTCGATCCCGAGACTCCGGGATCATGACCCGAGCTGAAGGCAGTCGCTCAACCAACTGCGCCACCCAGGGGCCCCGCTTTATGTTTCTTTTAGCACCAACATTGTTTGCCAACAAACACTCTAGAAGGCAGGGAGAAGTAAGAAAGTATTCTTCTGGGCTCCGGGATGGCTCCGCCTTTGGCTCAGGTCATGATCTCAGGGTCCTGGGATGGACCCAGGGAATCTGCTTTCCTCTCTCTCTCTCTGTCTGCCTCTCTGCCTACTTGTGATCTCTCTCTCTCTGTCAAATGAATAAATAAAATCTAAAAAAAAAAAAAAAAGAAAGTATTCTTCATTTTCTTTACTCTGGTGAGAGTGTTCTGTGCCTAGGTCTTCTAGGTAACTTTGTAAACAAAAACCCATTTTAAGGGTGTTTACTCATTAGATTTGTTATGATTAGTTGTGGGGATTTTTAGAAGTTTAAAGTCTCCCCCTTTAAAGAAAGAAAAGAGAGAAGGAAAGAAAAAGAAGAGAAGGGAAGAGAAGAGACAGAGCAGAGACCTTTCTTTAAAACTGTCTAATTTGATTAAGTGCTGTGTTTTGTTTTTTTTTTAATCTCAATATGCTATTATATACTCAGGCAAGTAAGACCATTCCTAAGAAGAGATGCTTGAAAAGTCAGTAAATACATTGTGCTTAACAAACAAAAAGCAGTAGGCTCTGCTTTCTTCTTTTTGGCTTTGAGTGTTAAGAAGAAACTGTTATTAAGAAGAAACTGGACTAGTTCCATGCCTGTCAGTTGTGACAGGATTTTTGTTGTTGTTGTTGTTTGTTGTTTTCTAAATGATAGTAAAGTTTTGCTGTAGATATATATTTTTTTCCTGGGCATTTGGACATGTCTTAGAAACTGGTTGAAGTTATCATTTGATTTTTATTAGTACTTCAAAAGAGGCAGTAATATGGTTTTGAATTTTTTATATAAAATATATGTAGTGATATTTAATAATTTGACAATTAAACAGTAAAGGAAATAATGTCCATATTTAAATTAAATATTTTACTAAGCATTCTTTTATTTAAGTTTTAATTGCATTATTAATTGTCATGAGCAAGATATTCCTAAGGAAAAAGCTGAGCAGATCCTCTAATTGCAGCTTTTACTGCTTTGAATGATAAAGTGCCTTTGATTTGATGCTGAGCCAAGAGGGCTTGATTGATAATATCTGTCTCAGATGTCACCCTGGGAGAAAAGAATAAAACCTCAGTAGACTTGGTGCATTGCAGCTGTCTCCGCTGCTCCAATTTCTCTGCCCCATTGACGTCATTGGGAGGTTTCAAACCAGTCCAGAGTGTCTAGTAAACCTGCACATAAATGAAATGAAGAAACAGAAAAACACTGATTCATAACCCAGCCCTCACTCCAAAGAGGTAGCTGTTATATTTTCTTAGATAATGGGCTGATGTTTTCTCCTTCCCTGCACTTAAAAAAATTATTAAAATGGAATCAGCTCTCCAGAAATGTGGGAAAGCCTCTGACCAGGAATGTGAATTGCGTAAGCCTTTCTAAAATCAGATTACATCACAATGAACCACATTTGTCCAGGGTTCTCAGATAGTATAACCTGCATCCTGCTTGTCTCTAAGATCAGGGCCCTCCGAAGCTGAAAGTGGCCTGGGGAACCGCTCTCCCCGGGTGGGGGTGGTTTGGGGAACTATTCTAACCACCCAGGCCAGCTCCTGGCACCATTTCCTCCTCTTCTTTCTTCACACACAACCTTTTGTGTTGAGTTTCAGATGAGGGGCATCCATAGACAAGGATATGATCACAGAGTAGAATTACAGTATTTTCCAAGGAAGTATTTCCTCATTTTTTAAAATGAATTTATTAAAGAGAAAAGACACAGGAGGAAGCAGAGGAAGAAAACAAAACCTTCGTGATGGTTTTAAAGCTGCTTTGTCAGCTTACTATATTACATGTATGATAAACTATAAATTTCAGAATAATTTATCATAGGGAATTTTTTTTTCTAAACGCTATCACATCGCAATTTAGTGACTTGGCTGAATATTAATGTTAAAAGATGTTCAAAGGTTAATTTTCCTCCTGCTGGGTGATCAGACTGCTGGCAGAAGGAGAAGAATGCTCTCCTTCTCCCTTCTTAGTTCTGCCCCTTCCTCAGTCTCCACCAGGCAGGAAAAGACTCACAGTAGCTTTCAGTTTCTTATTCAGCCAATAAGCTCCTTGTTGATTTGAAAACAAAACAGAACAAAACAAAACTGAATATAACACTTTAAAGTTTACAAAGCATCATCACTGCAGTTTTTTTTTTCCCATTTCAGTCTGACCAACATCACTGCACAGTAGATAATACAAGTATCATCATTTTATAGATGAGGAAATTGAGCTTTGGGCAGGCGAAAGGGAAAAATAAAAATTTTGTAAAAGGCAGAGTTCAGATTCCAACCCCCAATTCTGGAACTCACATCCATCCTCTGCTTTCCTCAACATAGGTTCAAGGAGGCGGGTATTTTTTTTATCTTAAAAATTACCTTTTAGGGACACCTGGGTGGCTCAGTTGGTTAAGCAGCTGCCTTCAGCTCAGGTCATGATCCCAGCGTCCTGGGATCGAGTTCCACATCGGGCTCCTTGCTCGGCAGGGAGCCTGCTCCTCTCTCTGCCTCTGCCTGCCTCTCTGCCTGCCTCTCTGCCTGCTTGTGTTCTCTCTCTGTTAAGTGAATAAATAAAATCTTTAAAAAAAAAAAATTACCTTTTAGAGTCATTTCAACTAAGCAGATTTGTACTGACCATCTACTACATGTAGTAGGTACTTCATAGTCAAAGCTATGTAAGACATAGTTGTTGACCTTTGGGAAATTCAGATACTGAAGAGAAGACATGGATCTACATGTAACTGTTATAGGACAGAATAAGAGAGTTGCATGAGACAAAGTGATGGCATCTGCTTAGTGCATCTTGAATGAAGTAGCATTTCACACAAATACCGAAGGACTGGTGGCATTTCAATAGGCCAGTATGGTGGCTACAGCCATTGTGGGTCAAGCGACCTGCATGAACAGAGCCAAATAAGCAAGGTGGTCCAAGAGGTGACAGGAATGATTGAAGGCTGGAATCTGGTGAAAGGTCAGTTAGGGCCATTGTGGAAAACTTTAAATGCCAGGATGAGGAGTTTGTAATAATAAAAAGAAACATAAATGCTTTAATCTAAGGAGTATAACCATTAAATCTGTGCTTTAGTGTAATCAGTTAAGCAGCCATGTTATAAGGTACATGGGAGGATAGAAAGTCTTGTTCATAATACCAATTAGGTTCCACAGAAATCGAGGGTCGGGGAGGTGTGAGGAAATAGGATAATGTAGGGCTATGGGAATTCATTCATTTGTTTAAAAGTATTTGTTGAGCACTTCTACCTGTCAGGCACTATTCTGGATGTGAGAATATACCAGTAGGAGACTGACGAATGCCCCACCTCATTGTTCTTTCATTCTCTAAAGGAGGAAATGGAAAAGGGGGGAAAAATTCAGCAAGTACTATAGGGCTCGACTAACGGCATTTTGTAAGAGGTCATGCTGAATAGAAGAGCTGGTACTGACTTGGAAAATTCTGTGCTTGACAGAACATGCTCCAAAGCCTGTTAGCTAAAAGTGCACTGCTCTACAAAGTTAGCCTTTTCCTGGCACTATGATAACATTTCACATGGATACCATCTAGCTCAGATCTGATGAGGTACAGAAACATACTTGGCGAAGCATCAGGTGCTATGTAGATAGTACCATTTGTGCTAATACTATCACCAGTGGTGGTGAGTGGCATTTTTCGTGTATTTTTATTCTAACAAAGTATGACTGTTTCAGAGTGCTTAGTCTGGTACATTATTTCCTATTTTGCTTCTCATTTTGAAGCAGAGTCAAATATGCTTATATTCATTATGTGTTTTCAGATAATCTCGGGAAAGTTATTTCAAAGTCATGTTGTTTGGAATTTACATTTGACACTTCATCTTTTTATCTTTCTGTGTCTGTGATTTCTGCTTATATTCTAATGTGGATACATTATGAAAAATGTTATTAGGTATTGTGTAGGGATCTGCTGAAACTAATGTCTAGAGTGCCATTTCCTCATGGGGAAGGGTTCACTCTGAGCTTGTGTATTGGTATGTTTAGGGAGCTATGTCATCTTAAGCATTTCAGTTTAAATATCTAATCATCTTCCCTGAGGTTATTTTTATGTGATTTATCACAGAGAGTATAGGTGGGTTTTCCTATGTATCCACAAGTCTCAGAATTTCCTATGTATCCCCTGATCAGCATTATAAATAAGTTACCATGTGTATTTAAAAATTAGCAGACATTAAGAATCTTATGACACATCCAAACAAATGTTAGCCACATAATTAGATTATTACAAAGTCAATAGACACCCTGAGGATATTGATAATGACCCCTTTAATGTGTCTGCCTTTTGTTAAGAATGAAAATCCGTGGGAAAGCTGAAATGGAGAACTGAGAACATCACCTGGATAATTATCTTTGAGGAGTGTGTTAATAAAAATAAGATGATAATGAAATTACCTTCTTACATTGGTAATTACCCCCAGTAAAATGCAGATTTACTGAAAAGGCTTGTACAGCAAATAGTTCCTGATCTGTATGTGCCTGTGCCCTGGGTGATGGCTAAAATGGTTCTCTTTCTCTCTATTCAAGACTCTTATTTTGTGATCCTCTCTACCCAAATGAATGAGGATGAGATAGATAAGTGACCATTTTGATCAATGACCTCTTTTTACAATAAAATTTCAGGTTAAAAAAAATGGCTTATCATCTAGTTGCTTCAAATTTAGATTCAGCTGAAATAATCAAATTTCCTTTTTTTGGGTTAGCTTATGAAGTATTTTATCTTTTTAAATTTTTATTATTTTTATTGACATCCAGTATTATATTTATTTCAGGTATATAACATAGTGATTACTATTTTTATACATTACAAAAATGATCACCACAGTAGGTCTAGTTATTATCATCATACAAAGTTATTACAATATTATTGACTATATTCCCTATGCTATACATTATATCCCTGTGACTTACTTATTTTATAACTGAGAGTTTGTACCTCTTAAACCCCTTCATCTATTTTCCCTATCCCATTAACCTCCTCCCTTCTCAAAACAACCAGTTTATTCTCTGAAACCATGAATCTGTTTCTGTTTGTTTTGATTATTTGTTTGATTTTTTAAATTCTACATATAAATGAAATCATACACTATTTGTCTCTCTCTTTCTTTCTTTTTTTTCCTGGTTATCCATGAGATTTTTTTCTTTTCTTTTCCCCAAATACGTTTATTTTAATTTTTCAGTATTATAAGATTAATTGTTCATGTACCACACCCAGTGCTCTTGCAATACGTGCCTTTCTCAATACCCAACACCAGACTCGCCCTCTTTCTGATTTATTTCACTTAATCTAACAGCTTCTAGGTCCATCTATGTTGTCACAAATGGCAAAATTTCATTCTTTTTTTATAGCCAAGTAATATTCCACTTTTCACACATACCTGCACACACCCCTCACATCTTCTTTATCCATTCATCTACTGATGGACGCTAAGATTGTTTCTATTATCTTGGCTATTGTAAATAATACTGCAATGAACATAGTGGTACACAGCATATAATTGTTCATAGTATTCTACAATCCTTTTGTATTTCTATGATATCAGTTATAATTTCTCTTCTTTCATTGCTAATTCTATTTATTTGGCTCTCTTTTTCTTAGTCTACTTAAAGATTTTGTCAATTTTGTTTATATTTTTAAAGAACTAGCTTTTAGTTTGATCGATTTTTTT
>CM052798.1:48233023-48261473 GCA_028533885.1 Nasua narica
TCATTTAACAGAGAGAGAACACAAGCAGGCAGAGAGGCAGGCAGAGGCAGAGAGAGGAGCAGGCTCCCCACGGAGCAAGGAGCCCGATGCGGGACTCGATCCCAAGACGCTGGGATCATGACCTGAGCCAAAGGCAGTTGCTTAACCAACTGCGCCACCCAGGCGTCCCCTGATCAGATTTTCTGATAAGCATTTCTAAATTCCACCCACCAGCCCTCCCCACTCTCCTCCATCCTCTCACTATACTGTCTTTAATGCTTTCTGTGTCATGTCTTGTTATATTTATTTGTTCGTATGTTTCTTTCAACCCTGGACCATGAAACCCTTGAAGCCATGATTCTTTCTTTCATCTTTGTACCTCAACACTTAATAGAGCCTCTGGCATACATTAGGTCCTCATGAAGTGCAGGAAGTGTCACTTGAACTGAACTTTCTTTTGATATGGAAATATGGCTTTGGAGGGAAAGTAGTGTTTTCCTAAGAAAGAGCTTTTTTATTCTTTATGCCTAATAGAAATGCTTTATCCCTCATCACTGATCAGGATAACTTTGTGGGAATAATAATAATAATAATAATAATAATAATAATAGAAGCAACACATATAGTTTACTGAGCACTTATGTCTGCCAGGCCTGTGCTAAGTATTAAACATAAAGTAAAATCTCAGTCAATCTAAGTAATATATAATGAAGGTAATATTACCTTCATTTTGCATATGGGGAAATAAAAAGGTTAAGTATCTTTCCAAAAGTCACATAGATATTAAGAGTTGGTAAAATCAAGTTAACTCATTTTTCTGCCTCCAAAGCCCATTTTTACAGTTATGGGAAATTGGCAATAATATATAACAAACCCATTAGAGAAGATATGCATTTGTGTGTGTTACTAGAATATGGTAGCCACATATAAGTGGAATGACTCTTATACATGCCTGTCAATGGAGGAAGATGTTCGATTTCACTGTAGTGTGAAGAGAAGAGTCCGATGTTTCCACAAAAAGGAACTTCAGGTTCTTTGTCCAGGCTTTTAAGCATCTGGATATATTTTGAAAATGATTTTTTAAAATTTGCTTTTAGCTTGTTTTTTTGACATGAAAAATGTGTTATAAAACTGTCACTACTATATAGGGAGCAAAAGTCTTGAATTTTGTTCTCAATTTTGTATTTTACTAATCTGTATGATCCTGCATAATTCCTTAAATATCATAAACCTATTTCTTGGTTGTCAAGTAAATGAGCTAGATGGAATGATATCTTAGGTTCAGTATACTTCTTATCCCTCTGCTATGTTTGATTTGTTTCTGAGCAATCTCTGAAGTCTTAAATCAACTTTATCTGGTGAGAGAAAGCTTTTGGGGGTATTTGTAGGGGGATATTATCATCTCAGAGCTTTATGATGATAATCTTTACTGGGTTCTACATGGTTTTGGATTAAAATGAAAGTTAATGAGAGGGGCAACAGTTTTTGAAATATTAATAATGTCCTACATTTGGCCTTTTAATCTTTAGGAACATTGATCAAGTCACCTTTAAATTGATTCTAGCTGATTTTTTTTTTTTTAGATTTTATTTATTTATTTAACAGAGAGAGAGATGACAAGTAGGAAGAGAGGCAGGCAGAGAGAGAGGAGGAAGCAGACTCCCCACTGAGCAGAGAGCCTGATGCGGGGCTTGATCCCAGGACCCTGAGATCATGACCTGAGCCGAAGGCAGAGGCCTTAACCCACTGAGCCACCCAGGCACCCCAATTCTAGCTGATATTTGGAGGGAAACCATAAATTGAGGTTATTATTTCTAAATGATTATATGGAACTGTTAGCAAAGTGGAAAGGAAACTTTAGGTAGTATGAATTTTAGCATCGAGCAGGCTTTTACCATGGCAAGATAATTTTGGTGGCTGAGATTTTCAGAGTGATAGTCTTTGAACTGAAAGGAACCTTGGGAAGTTATCTAGTCCACCTTTCTGCCTGGAGCCATATCACATTTGAACTATAGAGATTAGAAATATTTTTTGTTTGTTTGTTTTTTAAGGGAGATTCCACAGTTTCCTGTGGTATCTTATTCCAGTAACTGACAATCTCACCTGTCAGCAAATCATTTTTCATAGCTACCCTCAAATCCCTAGGGCTGCAGTTTGAATTCATTTTCTTCCATCCTTAGAGGTAAAAAACAGCTGGTATAATAACTCCTCGTGTACATGAAGATTGTTATCAAGATGTTATTCAGCTCACATCCTAAAGCCAAATTCTTTGAATCTTTGTAATTTCTTTTTACCCAACCCTTTAATCACCTTCCTTTTGCACATCTGAACTCTCCTCAAGTCTTCATCTTCTCAGCTTGTGAATCTCAGGATAATAAATACAGCATACATAGTTAGCTATTGTACTCAGTGAATTGCATGAACATGACAACTTGGACTCTGTTACTCTTTAAGCAAACATATGGTGAAAACTTTTCTTTTTAACAGTATAAATAGGAAGCATTGTATTAACAGCATGAGTGACTATAAGAGGGCACGTTGCTTTAAAAATCCTGAATTTACAAAAGCCATAAACTAAGAACTAATAAATTAAGGGAGATGATAAAAAAAAAAAAACTGGTCACTTTCCTCTAAATTTCTCCTCTCATGCTGAGCGGAAACTTGATGTAGTAAGATTAGAATAAATTTTGGTATCAAAACAATTTCTACACCAGTCCTGGATGGAACTGGACTCAGTGGACAACTATCTTCTTTATGAGCTTTACTTACCTACTATGTTATGTAAGATGATAATAATAAAAATGACAAATTCCTTGAAGATAAGAACTAACCATTATTTATTTTGGTACCTCCAGAGCCTAGCCCAATTTATAACATAGATTAACACTCAGTGTTTGAATTTTACTGAAGGGTTGCTTGTAAGAATTGAATAAGAGTATATATCTGAAAATATTTGGTCAACTGTTGCATTCTATGTAAGTGTGAGGCATTACTATTAATTTTTAAAGAGTCAGTATTAATACTGGATTAAAAAAATAAAGCAAATTTTGATTTGCGCTTATCTTCCTAGGAACATTTCTGTTATCCATTTGTTGCATATCTTGTAAAAAAAATTTTTTCTGGAAGTTTTAGGTTCCTAAAATGAATAATCAGTGGTATAAAACTTAACTGCTTGGAGCTCAATGCCTAGTTTTTTTCTGATGAGCAATCTGAGAATGACAAATTAACTTAAATGTGACTAAGATGACCTTCCAGAACCCATCAAAAGTCACCCTGGCACCAGGAGAGCAGAGCTACTCTGGAAAATTTATATTTTTCCAAGATTTCCATGACCTTGTGTACATTTCCCTATGTGGGAGAGAAAATCAGTGATATCTTTAACTGACAAAAGCACCCCGAGGTTCAAATAACATTGCTTTATTTATTAACGACATGACTAAAAGGAGTCTTTTTAAGTACTTGGGAAACATTGCCAAAGGGCCAGAGGACTAATATAGGGAAAATTTTTATGTCAGGGATATAAAAAGGAGTGTCTGTAAGTAATATGTTGATCTTTCTAAAGAGCACCCTTCCCTGTCTTTGTACTTGATTTACAAATATTTGACTCAAAGAACATGAACTTTGGAATCAAAGTGATTCATAGATCTTAGGTCTGTCATACAAGTAGATCCTTGGGAAAGTTACTGAGCCCCTCTATCCTTAGTTTTCTTTTCTGTAAAATGGGAAATATGTTACCTAGCTCCTAAGACTCCTGGCACTTTTGGGTTCTTGGTAATTTTATTACCTCCTCCACCTTCAGTTCTCTTCTCCTTTGCCCATCTCATTAGTAAGAAATGGCTAGTAATATGATTTACAAAATTAGTATGTGCAATGGTTTTTGATAAAAAAAAAACTCTTTGATAAAATTTTGTTGAATTTCTTTCCAAGGGGGATATTGATCATTGACAGTGATACAAAGCTATAAACCTCTGAGAATGTGTTTCTTTTTGAGGAACTAAGTTTTTTAAAAATTATATCTTTAAAAATTGAAAATTGACAACAGTCTGCCAAGGCCAAATAACATGAGAAAAAAATCTGGACTAGGAATCAGGAATCCTAGGTTTGGAGCCAGCTCTTTTACAAATTACATAACCTCAGGCAAGTTACTTTTCTTTTCTGCACCTTAACTGCTTCATCTTTAAAATAAGAGACTACCCAAAGCCTTCCTGTATTAACAGTCTACAGCACTGAGATTCAGACATTGCTATTCCCTCAAAGAGATACTACCTGGAATCCTGAAGGGTTGAAGCCCCTGTCTTGTTTTGCCATCAGAACTTAGATGTCTGCATCTAAATAGACCAGGACATGAAGGACTTCTGCACGGTGATAAGAGACCTTAGGCCAGCATATCTCTGTAGGGAAGATATCAACTGCCTCATTATGAACACAAGAAGATTCTAGAGGCAGTTTGCCCCCTCACATTCCTTTTTTAGATGATGATCGTACTGTCCTGATTGGTGAGAAAGTTTGTCACTAAATGGAAAAGTGAAAAGAACAGCAACAACAAAAGAACACTATGCAGGAGTTCAAGATAAAGAAAACAACAAAAAGGGAATAAAAACCATAGAAATCTGAAATCATACCAGTGATTTACTTTGCTAAATCAGATTTTAGAGATTGGCATCTGGATGTTTGTGGCACTCCAGTGTCTGTTGAATTTACCAAATAGGAATATCGCTCTTAGTAATTAATCTAATTATCATGGAGCTGGAAAGTTTAGATATTTGTGATTCTCCCACTTATGGCCCAAATTAGATCTCTTTATTTGGAATAAAAAATATATTTGAAGAACTTGTATTTTTATTTTTTTCTCCATATTTTCTGCACTTAGAAAGGGACTGTGTCTAATTGTATGCCTGGCCTAATCTTGGCCATAACAGATGATAAATCAACTCACTTCTCCCAACCAAAACAACAAAATAACTTATAGATGTTAATATCTCATAGCTAGCAGCAGTCTTTTGAATTATTAGACAGAGTAATAAAAAATCATCCATAGACATACATCAAATATATTGTTTTATTAAGTAGAATATTCAGGAATGGCAATTCACACAGTTAGAACTGAACTGAGATAGTCTAGAGATACACCACTGAAACAACAATAAAAAGCCTCCTTGACTGTTTCCCTGTTAAGGGAGAATATGAAACCCAAAGAGCATTGGTTTCTTCAAAATCCCATCTGGGACTTGGAGTCCATATTTTGTATAAGTTCATTTTTTCTCTCAACAGATCAAAATAAAAATAATCTAATTTAAAATGTAAGGTGAAAGCAAACAAGAAATATGATAAAATTTGGAGTCCCTAACAACTTGGGATTTATTCTCACAGCATTTGAAGTGCATTAGTATATAATTTGAGAAGGGAAAGGAAGACCCTACTGCTGTATATTTCTGTTCAAAATTTACTGCTGTCTCACTGCAATAGGAAGAAACAGATTTCTGTTGAGTTGGCAAGTTAGTATGCTTGAATGGAATAAAAAGAGCAAGCCAAAGAAATCACACTGCTTTTAGTACTTTCTTCGCAAAGAGCTTTTTTGGACCAAGTTCATGACCGCTACAAGTAAGTACTCAGTTGCAAGAAGAATGTAAGTGGAGATCAAGTAGGCTGAGGCTTTGTATTAATACACTATTAATGTTACTAATGTTAATTTGGATCTGGAGACTTAGGGGGAAACCAAGTGACTAACACTCTCCAGTGAGCCCCAGGTCTCCTTCCTATTGAGTCCTGGATATGGAGGTCATTAAGCCCAATTTAAAAATCCACTCTCCAGAGCAATTGCAAAGTAGTTGGCGTTAAAGTTCTACATCTTTGTCTTTACATGCATTCATCATGTACACAGCTATTTTTTAAATATGGCTTTTCTGGTTATAAAAGGAGTTTATGCCCAACATGGGAAATGTATAAAAATAACAAAAAGTATTTTTAAAAAATCTCCTTGTATTTGGGAAAACACTCAGAAACCATAGTCAAGCTTTGTTAAAGCCAAAAGGTGCATGTATTGTAGAGATAATGAGGTAGTTTGGAGAAGTTGTGATAGGAATGCAGGTGTTTTCAAAATTTCAAAGACCATTAGGACTTAATGTGGCCTCTCTCTACTTCTCTCTGCACTCTTGCTGTGTTCTTAGCAGTCTTTGGTAATCCAGTCTTTTTTCAGACCACTTGACAGAAAGCATGGGCACAAAGCTCCCAGGTTTTAGAATTTATGCCTCAGTTATATAGAGAGCTTACTTATCAACTCTCTCCATTCCATACCTAGAAATGGCATCTCTTTAGAAAGAGACTCATGGGCCAACTTTCATAGCCCATCCTTGGCCCAATCATGTACAGCCCAGGGTGGGATGAGGTAGTATGAACATAGTTGGTTCTTTTGCATCTAAATAGACCAGGGCATGGGGAAAGGTTTCTTTAAACAAACAAACAAACAAATAAATGGTACTGAGCAAACATTGCAGTAAATCTCCCTTTTAGGGGCACCTGGGTGGCTCAGTGGGGTAAAGCCTCTGGCTTCAGCTCAGGTCATGATCTCAGGGTCCTGGGATTCAGCCCCACATTGGGTTCTCTGCTCAGCAGGGAGCCTGCTTCCCCCTCTCTCTCTGCCTGCCTCTCTGCCTACTTGTGATCTCTCTTCTTTCTGTCAAATAAATAAAATCTTGAAAAAAAAATCTCCCTTTTAAGCCTGTAATTCATCCATCTAGAGGTAATTACTGATAACATTTTGATAGATTTTCTTCTGGCCTCCCCTTAAGCTTATGTACCGTTTTAATGTTATTAAGATATTTCTGTTTATTAGATTTTTAATCTTAGTTTTTCCAATTAATACTTCATCCTTAGTACTCACTCATGGTTTGTTTTTATCAATAATAGCCACAAAATAACAGCCATAGTAGGTAGCATGTATCTTCTGCTATATTATTGTTAAGGTCTTTATATAATCTTACTCTCACTGTGGAATAATATTTATTAACATGTTTACAGTGTGCCACTGGTTATAATATTCTTTCATAGATATTCCATTTGATCATCACAGCTGTTTTGAAACATGGTATTATTATTAATTTCCCTATTTTACATATATAAAAAAGGAAACAGAAAACCATACGACTAGTAAATGGTCCTTTCTCATCAAATCTCAAATCGTATTCTCTTGAGTCCATGCCCTACTGTCTTTGCTGTTATTTCTCTGCACTCAGATAGACTGATTCTTTTGAGTTGTTCTTCAGGGTGGACCTTTACACAATAGTATCTGTCCTCCTGTTGGGGCCCTCTAGACACTTAAGTGATTATAGGGGTAAAGGGAAAAGGTGAGGAAGAGAGTGGAAGCAACATGCCAGGAATTAGGACTTTGTAAACTCATCCAGGACACTGGTGAGGTTGAGAGGGTGAGGTTCCAAATGGTTAGGCATAATTGTTTTTTCCCCCAGAACCTCTGATGCTCCTCACCATGGCTGACACTGTGAGGCATTCTCACACATGGATATTTTCTGTCAGGAGCCTCTTTTTGTTTCTCCTTCCAACCAGTTTCCTTCAGGGAAACTTGTAATGTACACTATAGGAGTGAAATCCAAGTATATGGTGGGTTCCACTGACCTCTCAGAGGACTTCTGTATCTGTGGCCCTGAATGGTCAACATCCAGAAGCATCTTGGCCTGGAACACAAACAGAACCTCTAGGGGATGATGCAGCCCAGTTAGGTCCCCCTCCAGCCTCTCCTCCCAGATAGAGACCAGTAATGAAAGAATGGAGGCATTCCGGTAACCCTGGAAGGAAAGATGGAGGAAGCAGCAAGAAGTAGAAGATAAGCATTCTAGGTATACCAGGGGCTCTAGAATCCCTTCCTCTTAACAAAAATCCTTTAGGTGGGATAATAATAAATGATACCATGAGATGTAGATCACCTGTTATAATGACCTTCATTCATGGTGCCAGGAGATAGCTTGTTACGAATATGCTTGTTAGGAATCTGTCACAGGCAGAGCCAGGTTAAGTGACAGAACTGGGATCTGACCAGGTAGTCCAAGCATAGCTAGCGTCCTCCTGGGTCACCATTGTCCCGTATGGCAGAATCCTGGCCTCATATACTCATGTGTGGAATTTCAGAGACTACGTGGTCCTCCAGCCCAGGGCCTGGTTCCATTTGTCTTCTTAGCATGTGAATTTAGAACATGTAAGTGAAACTGAAGGTGGGTTGTAGGGTAAACATGAGCAAGATTCTGCACTGCGGCATGGCTTAATGAGATGAACTGATTATATCACCACTCACTCCTCTACTGCTGCCCTTTACTGTTCTTCTTATTTGTCTTCCTCAGGCAAAACACTGAAGGCTGAGGCTGCTCTTTGGTGAAAGATTACCAAGGCTTGTACTGAAAGGAAACCCTACCTTTTCTTTTTTTCTCCAGCCCCAAGCTTCGCTGGAAATAGTAATGGAACTGAGTAAATAAGCATAACTTATACAGAAATTTACAGATTCTCAATTCATATGGAGATAGATTGAGGTTAAAAGATTAAGGGTTCTTATTTTTGTTTTTAGAGTAACTTGTTTATAATTATGTTGCTTTTTTGTTATCTGTTAAATTTGTAGTCTCTCAGTGCCATCATTTATTAATATTATGCAGATTATAATGAGGTTGTTATAATATTCATTGATTAAAACTCAGCAGGATTAGAGCAAGTGAAATGTTTCTCAGTGCAATTTATAGTGTTAGTCTCAAGAATTTAGAAACTAAAGCTCAATTATTTACACAGATGGCACTTTGCTACTATAAATATTTATGAAACTATAGGTCACTGATGATATAAATTAATTGCCCACCAGTGAGGACCAACAATTTAAGGCAGACAAAAGACATTTCAAAACAGAGAATTCTTGAATTTTTAATAATGGCTTCACACTATTGCTGATCTTGTTACTGGCAAAAATCTCCAAAACTGAATTAGGTTTTGGGGTTTCTAAAAATTTTTTAAGTAACTGGGAAATAGAGTCTGCTTAATTTCTTATACAATACACAAAGGGACAAGAAACTATTCTAGGATGTGGTCCCACTTGTAATGGTGAGTCATTGCCTACAGCAGTCATAATGATAGAGGAATCTATTTATTCCTATTCTCTAGGCCTTGCACAATGAAGCCATGCAGAAATTATATAATTATTCCTCCTGGATGGATTTTCTTATTGGTTTGTAATTACAAAATACTCTTTGAGTACTTTTGTATCCTGAAATTAAGTCTTCAGAATTGCATAAAGAACGATAAGGTTTGGTCTCAGCTTGTTTATCCTCTTCATATTCGATTTTACCAATTAATAGTGTAGATTCTTAGGTGTTAAAATATGACTTCCTTACCTTTTGCATGGTTCAACTACCTAGACCAATTTTAAAGAAATCCTAGGGGAGGACTCTTATTTTCACAATCACCCCGTATATTTTTCCACTAATTACAACTCTTCCCTGTATAAATTAAGTAGCCTATGTTGCTGATGTTAATGCTCTCTAGGTGTGCTCTTTTCAATATTTCCTATCATTTTGGTTCCTAACCATTTCGTAAATAGTTACTAATCATTCCCATAATTTTCTCTGAAAGGGGCCTCGAGGACAAGCACAAATTCTCTTATATAAGCTCTTGTTAGTACTATTTGCTTTTACTCTCCCCACCCCATCCCACCCAACTAACAACTGTTGAGTATATACTATATGTCAGGTGCTAAGAATATAAAGATGAATTAAACCTGAAAGAATTTTTTGTCTAGGTAGCATCTACTTCTGAAAAGCTGTACTAGCCAGCATCTGGCGGTTCCAGAGATAGAGGTAGACATGCAAGTTGTTAAAAAGTGCTTAGCTGCTTGAAGATTCTTCTGGGCTGATTTCTAAGATAATTGTCAAGAGAAGCTGTGATAATCTTCCTCCTCAGAAGATTCCTATTTCTTTGTAGTTGTAGCCTAAAATATGCTGCTTTAAGATAGTAAGCTTATTTTTATGACTGGAGCCATACAATAAAACTATTAATTTCCTATAACATACTTTCTTGCTCCTCCAAAGTCATTAAAATATTAGAAAGCAAGACTTACTCCATATGTTGTTTAAAGGAAAGCTATTACAAATAATAACTGTACCATAATTGGATAAGTCAGTTAAATAAATGTAGAAAAGATACTGACCTAGTAATTACAAAATAATACTGCGTAAATGCCTTGTATTATCTCATTTAATTCTCATAGCAACCCTTTCAGGTATTTTATATACTCCCATTTACAGATGAAAATCTGAAGCCTAAGAAAGGAACTTGCATGACCAAAGTCCTTAACTAATGAATAGCAGCAGACCAGGACTGCCTTGATTCCAAAGGAAATGCTACACCATGCACAGTTTTGGAATCTTCCATCAGATTTGTTATGCTTAATAGGTATGTTAGATATGAATCCTTAGTCTCATGTCAGACCACCTCATAAGCTTTAGACTTCCTTTCATGTGTGTTTTATAGATAGTGGAAATTCCATCTCATGATGATTTCTTGTCCCATAGACAAGAAAGAACTTTTCTTTTCTCCACGAAAGGATTTGCTAACATCTGTTCTGCTCAGAAGTTCGTTTACTCAAAGCACCATGAATCCAATTCAGTTGCTTACTGAAATCATTATTTCTTGAGTTTCTTCTATATGTTAAGTGGTTTCTCCTATAATCCTCACTATAAGAATACATAAGGATACCAGTTTTCTAAAATCTGTAGTAATTCATTCAAGGTTACATAGGTAATAGATGAATGGGATGTCTTGGATTCAGACTCATTGTTTGATTTCCAAGTGTACACCAGATTATACTGATTGTTAAGAGCTCATGTTACCATACATCTGTACCTAGCCACAGGTAATTTTTTAAAACCAACTTTGTTGAGATACAATTTACATACAATGAAATGCACATTTTTAAGTGTAATGGCTTTTCTTTTTTTAGAGAGAGTGGGAGCGGGCATTGGGGGGGGGGGGCAGCAGGAGAGGGAGAGAGACTCCATGCCCAGTGCGGAGCCCAACATGGGGCTCAATCTCACAACCTTGAGGTCATGACCTGAGCTGAAATCAAGAGTCTGACACTTAACCCACTGAGCCACGCAGATGCCCCTTAAGTGTAATTTTTTAAATGATACTTGAAGTGACCAAAGTTAGTCTCAAGCTATACAACATATCCCTCTAGTAAATTGCTTTGTGCCCTTTTGCCCCACCATTTTTGCCTCAAGTTACCATGGATGTGATTGCTATCAGTACCGATTAGTTTTGCCAGTTCTAGAACTTCATATAAGAGGAATTATACAGTATACAATCTTTTGAGTTTGCTTTTCTCAGTTGATATAATGTTTTCTGAGATTCACACATGTGGTTGTCAATATGAGTACTTGATTCTTTTGTTTTACTGAATAGTAGTCTATTATATTGTTATACTGTGTCTGTTTTTCCATTTGTCTGCTGATGGATATATGGTTATTTCTAGTTTGAGGCTATTACGAATCAAGCTGCTAAGAACACTCACATCCCAGTTTTATTGGCTCATGGGTATCATTATGCCAAAACGTTACTTGAACTCTGGATTTGTCTTGAAGGATGCTCTAACTGTTCCTCATATAAGCCTGATCTCATGGACCATCGTGTGTACTCCAGCCAATTTCTGAAATCCATGCTTATTGTAAGCGTTTTTCTCTGAGGTATTTGATGATGCATTTACACTAACTCCAATTTGCACTGCAGTATGTCTTTCTGATGGATTATGTTGCTTTTAAGATCAGTTATCTTTTCACTTCATGCGAGTAGTATTTGTCCCTGTATCTGTTAATCAGGCTTCTTAGTTTCAAGTTCCCATAAAAAGTAGATGAATTTTGGAAAGCATATGAGGCAGTTCCTATAGTTCACCTACAAAACAAGGTTTGGCAAACAGGCAGACCAAGGAAAACGAGGCAGTTGCCAGGACCACAACCAAGGTCACATACAAAACCAGTCTGTTGGGGACACCGCTGTCACAGCTGCTGACATTAGACTCTCCATTTCCACTCCTGATACAAAGCCATAATTAGTTATTCCATTTTCTGGTTGCTTTCAGAAGGCTGCTCATAAGAAACTTTCAATGAGACCATTGATAAGGGTTGTGGAGGAGGAGTGGAAAGCTGCAGCAGGCACCCTAGAGGTGTGGACCCAAAGCCCTTGCCTTCTAATTGAGACATCAAGACTTGCTTGAGCACTTCCTCCAGGACAGAGCACAGCAGGGCAGGGCATGCCTGATGTTAAACTAAGAAGATTAGATACACCATTCGTGAGAGACATCCCGGGCCACATCATCACCCAAATCCCATGTGGTGAAAATACGGCATTACATGCTCTATAGATTTAGTTTCTTCCCAGATTCAGACACTAGTCAGATGCATCTTTTTACTTGTATAAAAGGCATGACTTTTCTCCAGGCAATCACACTATACATTCGAATCCATTCACTCTCTTAAAATTGTAGATGAGTATTACACACATTCACCTCTCCTCAAACCCTCCCCACTCTCAGCTTCACCCATTCCACTCTTAGATGATGATCCTTTCGATTCACTGAGTGAATTAAGCAATAAGAAAAGCCTTCCACAGATTCCCTGTTACTAGTATCTGCACTCAAATACTCTTATCTTCCTGCCTATAGATGAATTATCCATGCTTCTATCTGAGGCCAATGAAAAAGTAATGCTGTCCCTTGGAATAAATGATATTGGTTTATTAATAATAAAATAAGACTCCACTAAGTCTTATGCCATGCATCATCTCATTTAATACTCTCATCATCTTTTTCAAGTGGGTACTTTAATTAGCCTGATTTATAATGAAAGAAACCACAGCTTAGGGGAGCTAAGTAACTTGTCCAAGATTCTACCACTGGACATAGCAGCAGACCAGGTTAACTTTAAGACAGCTTCAGAAAGATATCATAATTTCGTGATGTTCCTTAGTGCATGGCAGAAGATAGTACTGTTTTTCAACAGGTTGTACCAAATTACCTGATAATCCTTAAGCCTATATCTCAGATCATTGATATTTTTATCCCAAGGGGAAACTCAAATCTTCATTCTTTTTTTTCCCCAAATATGTTTATTTTAATTTTTCAGTGTTACAAGATTAATTGGTCATGCACCACACCCAGTGCTCCATGCAATATGTGCCCTTCTCAATACCCACCACCAGGGTCGCCCAACCCCCCACCCCCTCCCCTCCAAAACCCTCAATTTGTTGCTTAGAGTTCATAGTCTCTCATGTTTCATCACCCCTTCTGATTTCCCCCATTCACCCTTCCCTTTCCTTCTCACAATGCCCTCCATGTTTTTCCTTATGCTCCACACGTAAGTGAGACCATAAGATAATTGACTCTGCTTGACTTATTTCACTCCACATAATCTCTTCCAGTCCTGTCCATGTTGATACAAAAGTTGGATATTCATCCTTTCTGATGGAGGCATAATATTCCATTGTATATTCTTAATGGATCTTAAGGATCTTGAGGTCCTGAATAGGACAGAAACTTTACGCCATCTACCACAGGACATGGGCATCAGAAAGTAGTACAGAAAATTTCTTGGATTCCCTCAATATTCGTGTCACAGGATCTGCTTGAAGATGGTCCTAGGGAGCCACCACAGAATCCTTTCTTTCATAATCCAGGTAAAAGCCCTATTTGATCTGGCTCTCTATTACTTCTCTGAACTCTACTCTCATTTCTCTCGTTTCTACTTTCCTCTCTCCCTCTTTTCTCTCAGCCAAATAGGTTTTTGTGCCATTCTTCAAACATACCATATATGTATATTCCTGCCTCAAAACCTCTTCTAGCTGCTACCTTTGTCTGAAATCTCCCCATCTCCATATCCACATGGCTAACTGCCTCACCTCCCTCAAGTCTTTGCTTCAATCTCACATTCTCAGCTACCCTCCACCCCCCCAGTCCTCATCATCTTGCCCTACTTTATTTACTCTTTTCTATAGCACTTATCACTTTCTAATGTATGATAAAATTTACTTATTTATTGTTTTTATTTTTTATTATCTTCTTTCCCCACCGGAATGTGAACTCTTTGATGTCATCTCTTTGATGTTCACTGACATATCGTAAGCATCTAAAACATATTCCTGGCTCATATTAGGTTCCCACTATTTGTTGAATTGACCCAAATCCTGGAGACCTCCATCATGATATGCTTTCTGACTCATGCTGTAGATTCCATATAGCTTCCTAGCCTACACCAACACTTAGAGCATCACTGGATAAGCTCGGTAATGAGCAACTGGCACAGCTGTATCTACTATGGCAGCACACAGCAGAAAAGCCTTCTCTTGCTCTAGACCCTGCTTAAAGCTAGAAGCTTTCAAGTCACTGGTCAGTGAGTCTAGACCAAACACAATAATGTGGTTCATATTGTTTCCAAAGCCAATGGAGGACCCTGAAGATATAGCAATAAAGCTTTGGTTTCCAGACATGGATTTTTAAAGATATTAAGTGAGAAAGGTTCTTAATTTGTTCTACCTATCTATTTTATCCCTAGAGACTCTATAATTAATTAGCCTGTATTCCTTGGACACTCTTTTAGTGTACAGGATGAACTCTCTAAAAGAAATCTTTCTGAGGAAGCTGTAGAAAGCTCCTTGAGATTGAACTAGATGACATTCAATGGCACAGTCTTGTCCACCAAACATAAGTAAGTGACCCAAGAGAGGACCAAGATACCCCAACTTTCTCCTTATTTGGAGTGATTCAGAGAATTCCTTTCCAGGGAATACCTTCCCAGGTCTGTTCTTCTAGGTAGAAATCATTAGCCCTAAAACTGCTTTTGATATTTCCCCTAAAATGCTTAGTAAGTCTGCAAATAAGACTCTTGGTACCTGGGCTTGATATACAGGTGTTCCTTGGGCTATCTTAATCCTTAGATCCTTGCTATAGGTACCTGTGGAGTTTCTGTTTTTATAGCAACTTTAAGCACTATAAACATTATTATTGCAAAATCATATGTTTCATTAAGTATCTCAATCTGACCTAACATAGTTAGTGCTTTTTGTCCTTTTGGGTCTTTTCTTTGATAACTGAATTTTTAAGCAATAAAGAACTATGTATAACAAAGTCAATTTTTTTTCTTCTTCCTGCTTTGTGGGGAATACATGTGTGCTGGACTTCCCTGTGTTAGTTTGCTTTTGTTCCATTGTTCATCCACCAGGCACTTATCATAACTTGGAAATCCAAAACCCTTTGTGGTTTGGGCTCCAATATAGATTTAGAGTACCTCTATTTTCATTCATTCAGTTTGTCATCACATTGCCCTGAACGATTTCTTTGGAAATACAAGTATGATTATCTCATTATTCATCTCTACATAAAATCATTCCATGTCCCCCCATCACTTTCAAGAGAAAAGTTGATCAAAAGTTTCCCTGTAACCTAGTCCTGAGTATCTTTACAGACCTTTCAGCCAGCCATACAGATGCCTACTATGCAAAAGTATTATTTCTGTATTAAAAAAAATGAAATGTCACCTTAAACATACTTGTGGCAAGAGACATACTATGATTTGGGGCATAATATGAAAATTAAGCAGCATCCCTTTTTTCTTAAGTGAAAAACTTTCTTTTATTCTTGGCCCATGGAATGTTCCCTAGCTCTAAAAGCAGAACAACCATTTTCTCCAGAAAACTCTATTTCTGGGATCACTACTATGTTTAGACTTTAAGTGACAAAAAGCCTCTGTTTAGGCAAAAAGAAATCTTTTTATTCATCCCCTACTTTCCTTTCTGGTTTTGTTTTGTAACTTTGATTTTTGAAGAGGACAGAGACAGTAGAGTGAGAAGAAGCCACAAAGTCAAGGGAAGGAAAGTGAACACCTGTCTACTGGGCACTTATTCTTGTGTAGGTATTGGGCTGAGGCATTGAACATATGTTACTGCATCAATTCTAATTTGTGCATTTCTTTTAAATTTTAATAGTCCAAAAATATGCCTTAAAAATCAACAGTGTCTTTGATCCAATATAATATGCCTTGCTTAATCTGAGCATCACCTTCATTAAGTTTTGAAGATCCAGAATCTATAATTAGAGAGGCTATTCACTCCAAGTCACAAGTAGAACCAGAATTCTAGCTCAGGTCTGGAATAGTTCCAAAACCTATTAACAAATTAGAAGATATTACTTTAAATTATGATAAATACCTGTGATTCATTATGACAAATTCAGGATCCTAGTCAACTGGCTAGGGCAGTTCAGTGCAAACTAAATGAAATTGAAAGTGATCCTCTCTCATAATATGGCCAGACTTGAAGGAGTGAATGGGAAGGTCAGGAGGAGGAAACAGGCACACTTCCTAGAATAGAACAGGTACTATCATGGGGGTAGAGGTTAAAAAGTGAGAGCAGCGGTAGATAAGGATGAAAGCAGAAAGTCTAGACTCTAGTGATAGGGGACCGAAACCTGCTGTGGCGGGTGAGGGAAGTTTAGTAAGTGATGATAGAGCGGCTCAGCACAGGCAATATATAAAGAGGCAGACAAAAGGCCTCAGAGATCTCTCTCAACATATTTCAGGTCATAGGAACCATGTCCCATGGAAAGGGTATAATTTGAGCAAGTACCAGCAAGTATGTTCACTCTAGAGGCAATAGTTTTGACAGTCATTGAAGAACGTGGTTTTTCTAGGATGGTACATGGGACAAAATCCTAGGGCTGGGAGATGCCAAGGAGATGAGAGAGCTAGCAATGACACACTGCAAAGAACCTTGGGCTGAGTGTTAGTTCTAGTTTCTAGCGCAGCTCTACTAGAAAGAGGAAGACTAGTACCCCAGGAGCTCTATGACGCCACATGAAGAAGGAGCTAAAAGAGTGGTAGAAGCAGTAAGCTAGCCAGGTTGCTGTTGGTCAAGTGACAGAATATTCTTCCTAAAGCCACATGATGGCATAGGTTCCTTTTGGCGCCAGAGAGCAATATAATGGCTTTCCTCTGCAGGAGTCTTCAGAGACAGGAGATCAGATTGAAGCTAAACGTATCCCAGGAAAAACATAGAGCCAGCCACTTGGGCACCAGCTCAGCAGCATGAGCCAGAAAGAAACCAGGGAGAATGCCCCTGAACCAATAAGTGACCAGTTACCTAAGAATATTTCTGCCTCTCCTATTCTTTCTAGCATTGTCCCTGACCTCAGAGGAAGTCGGTCTTCAAAAGAGAGGTGAAGAGTTGATATAGAACCAGATTCTATACCCCAGCTCATAAGGTGTGAGCTGGGAAAAGGGGTGAAAAGCAGAGGCCAAATGCCTAAGCCAGTGACGAGCAAGTAGAAAACATGATATTTGATATGAGAGTGGAGTTTTAAACTGGCATGGATGGTACTTCTAAAACTGCAAAGTTATTGGGTTTATCTAGAATGTTATTAAAGTATCACAGCAAAGGGAAATTTAAAAAAAGTATATTTGAATAAACTAATTAGAAAAAAAAATTCTAATTCAGACCCCAGAAGGAGCAAGAAGAGGAAGCAAGTTTATTCCCCAATTGACATTTTGCAATAAACTGGTTATGATAGTGCCATAAATGGAACCATGGCATTCATCTGCAAATATTCAACTAAATTTGCTGAATCTCAAGCATTATTTCATGGATTTAGTTATGGTACATCTAGCAAATTAGTCTTTGAATGCAATATGTTACTTTTAACAAGAGCATGTACTAGATTATTAAAGAAGGCAATGCAATTTGACTATGAGCCTGCTTTCTTAAGACATTTGTGAAAATGTCTCAAAGCATAGTCAACTGTTAACCAGAGACAGAATGTGACATGTTCATTTCCCAACTGGTTAGTTTATGATGTTCATGAAAAGAAAGGAAAAGGAACTGAAACAACTCATTTCAGCCACAGGAAAGAGGAGGCTGTGTGGAGAAGAAACTAGTCTTAGAGAAAGCATAGTCATTAATTTGCCTGGTTCTTTTTGGTTTTAACTATGACTCTCTGGACAACATGTCCTTAACCTCAGCCTCATTACCTCTGCACAGCAAGATGAATTGAGGACAAGTCATGGCCTCAGATCCAGCCACAGCTACAAATTCCTTTACACTTGAGATTGAATAAAGCTTTGAACTCAAATTACTTTTTTTTCTATACAATCCCACCTGCTTCATTTGCTTCAAGTTTATTCTTTCAACATGAAAAATTAGACGGGTCATTAAGTAGAAGAGGAGAAATACAGTGGTTTGCAAAGGTCTCCATTTACCCTCTCCAGACTCTTGCCCATGTGTGTCATTGGTACCTACATTTAATGCACTGGATCAGTTCAACCTTATTCATTTTTTCCCCCAAAATATGTTTATTTTATTTTTTCAGTGTTACAAGATTGATTGTTCATGCACCACACCCAGTGCTCCATGCAATACATGCCCTTCTCAATACCCACCACCAGGCTCACCCAACCTCCCACCCTCTCCCCTCCAAACCCCTCAGTTTGTTGCTCAGAGTCCACAGTCTCTCCTGGTTCATCACCCCCTCTGATTTCCCCCCATTCACCCTTCCCTTCCTTCTCACAATGCTCTCCATGATTTTCTTTATACTCCACACATAAGTGAGACCATAAGATAATTGGCTCTCTCCACTTGACTTATTTCACTCTGCATAATCTCTTCTAGTCCTGTCCATGTTGATACAAAAGTTGGATATTCATCCTTTCTGATGAAGGCATAATATTCCAAGATGTACCACATCTTCCTTATCCACTCATCTGTTGGAGGACATTTTGGTTCTTTCCACAGTTTGGCGATTGTGGCCATTGCTGCTATGAACATGTGGCCCTTCTATGTACTGCATCTGCTGCTTTGGGGTAAATACTGAGTAGTGCAATTGCAGGGTCATAGGGTAGCTCTATTTTTCATTTCTTGAGGAATCTCCATACTGTTTTCCAAAGTGGCTGCACTAACTTGCATTCTCACCAACAGTGGAGGAGGGTTCCCCTTTCTCTACATCCTCTCCAGCATTTGTTGTTTACTGTCCTGTTGATTTTGGCCATTCTAACCGGTGTAAGGTGGTATCTCAGTGTGGTTTTGATTTGAATCTCTCTGATGGCTAAAGATGATGAACATTTTTTCATGTGTCTGTTAGCCATTTGTATGTCTTCTTTGGAGAAGTGTCTGTTCATGTCTTCTGCCCATTTTTTAATGTTATTATCTGTTTTGTGAGTGTTGAGTTTGGGGAGTTATTTATAGATCTTAGATATCAGACCTTTGTCTGTAGTGTCATTTGTGAATATCTTCTCCCATTCTGTGGGTTGCCTGTTTGTTTTGTGGATTGTTTCCTTCGCTGTGCAGAAACTTTTTATCTTGATGAGGTCCCAAAAGTTTATTTTCGCTTTTGTTTCCTTTGCCTTTGGGGACATGTCCTGAAAGAAATTGCTGTGGTTAATGTCATAGAGGTTACAGCCTATGTTATTCCTTTTTGAAGGCCTTGTGAGGCTATTTAATTTTATTATTAGATGTTTACCCCAACAGTGTAGCAGTCATGGTCTTGGCAGGGACTATAAGGTCTATCTATCTGGGACTCTGAATGAAATTTTTTTAAATGAAATTTGATAAAGGTTTATTTACAGAAGTATAGGCAAAGTTTAGGGAACCAACATAAGGGATGTTGAGTTGCCCAAGCACTCGCAACAGTGGGAAGTGGTTGCTTGTGCTAGTAACCTAAGACTCCTGAAGGAGCAAGAGGAGGAAGCAAGGTTGGTAAAATGTAATATGCAGCCACTACCAGAACTGAGGTACCAAGCAGGAAGGAGCAAGAAAAGAAATGCACAGACATTTTTGTCCTCCTGCCTCTCCTTTTGGTGTCTCCTATTGGCTGAATTTAATCAAAGTTAGACGGCAGAGGATCCTAGGGGTCAGCTCCATAGATCACAGAGTAGAGTGGAGAATGGACTAGAGGAAAGAAAAGGAGAATAATTTATTTGCTATTTGAAGTGTTTATCTGGTTTGATTTTTTTTAATTTTTATTTTTTAGTTTTGTACTTCTTGTTAAAATCCTATGTAGTTAAAAATTTTGCTTCTCTGTCAAGGCCCTGGGTTTTTTCATGCAATTATTTATGATCTACTAACATTTCTGGTACTGAAACTGCACCTTGGATCTCCTGAACAAAATATCATTGATTCTTTACTATAACCATAATGGAAATATATTTTAACTCCATTTTGTAAATTTTCCTAAGTTCTCATAACTATTAAATGGCAGAGCTGAGATTTGCATCCAAGACCTCTGATCACCAATCTGTTTCCTTACCATGCACCGTAGACGTACTTCAGCATGGATGCATCTGGATCAGATGGTCATAAATGCACACATTTATACATTCACTCAATCATTCATTCATCCTTCCCTACATCCGTGTGTCCCACCACCTATCTATCCATTAATTGTTTCTTTGGAGAGTATTTTAAAATGAGGGAATAGACATTAAGTTGTTTGGGGAGTATTTTGAAATGAGGGAATAGACATTAAGTTGTTGAGTACTTTTCTGACTCACCTTTTGTGTGACCTTGAGCAAGACCCATTGACTATCTGAGCTTTGGTTCTTTTGTTGGACAGTAAAAGAAATGGGCTAGTTTAGTGGTTTCAAACTTATTGTTTTATCCATAATGACCTTAAAGAAATAAGATTTTACTTAGGAACTTAAACGAGATTAGTGAAATTGCCATTCTCTGGATGAAGCCGGGGGTTCTTCTTCATCCAGAAGAAGGTCCTGTTAAGCATATTCCTGGATCCCAATCCTACCTAGGTTCACCCTCAGAGTTCCTCAAGGAGTGCAGGCAGACAACGACTGGGTCACTCCTCATTTCTAAGATCCACTCCAACTTTCTACAATTGTGTGGATCTGTGATTGCTCTCCCTACACGATGTAAATGCAAGAGCAGGGTGAGAGGTTCTGGCCATGTTTTCAGTTGCAATTAATGGTAACACATTAGGTATAATTTCTAGAAGATAAGGAAAAAGATGATGTTGGTAACTTCTCAGGTTAATAGGTTATCAGCTAATTTGTGAAATCACTGGACTTTCTTAAACCTAAACTTATGAGAGTCTATCCAATATGATTCTATTTTATTTCTCTTCTATTTCCAAATTATACCCTTATCCTCAAATTTTAGTAGTACATTTTTCCCCAAAATGTAACCAATGATGAGGCTATAAAATTGAAGCTGTTTTTCCAACTTCAGACAGAAAATGGATTATATTGCTTCTACTGTGACCTAGATAAGAAAAAAAAGTTAAGGAGGAAATTGCATTTGAACTTCTGAAAAATACAGCTTATGTGTGCCCCAAATCAAGTAGGAACAGCAATCATATTTGCTGAGTAAAATTAGATTGTTAACTCTTTATATTCCCTTCTTCCAATTATACTGGGGATTTCTTAATGGTAACTGTCTAAATTCTAAGTGTTATGAATAGTATGATGTATATTCATACTAGTTGTTTATTAAATATCCTTAAACTAATTCCCAGGCCACTATGCATATAAATCACAGAATATATTTGAGGTTTTATGAGAAAACTTTCTGGAGGCAGCATTTGAAAAAAGCCTTGCATAATGGCCGGGATTGAAGAGTAAGAGAGAAAAAGTTCTTTTCAAGCAGTGGAATCACAGGCAAAATCCAGAGGCAGAAAACCGAATTGTACACATGGGATTGGAGAAGTTCTATGTCATTGCCGGTTGAGGTTCAAGAAGAAAAACACAAAACAAGTACAGCTGGATATAGTTTGAGGCTAGATCATAGAGAACTTTTATTGGCTGGTGAGGATTTTGATAGGCAATGGGAAGACAACAGAGGATGAGGAAGAGATTGAGGAAGAGAACGACTTAGTTAGAAATGGATTAGAGAAAGATTAAGCTGACAACATTTTATCAGATGGATTGATGGGGGAGAAATTAAGGGCAGGGAGGACACTGAAGGAAGCGCAGTAGCTCAGTAACAACCTGCCAAATGCTCTGTAAGGCTATTGGGTGCAACTAGATAGTGATATACTATTCAGTGCATGGGAAATGTACATGTGCATCCAAAATAGTAGCTTTTAACCACCAGATGGAGGACAAGGAGGAAACGAGGATACTCCCAGTCAGGTCAGCTGAGATCTCAAATGCAATGAGAGAGAAAATATGGACAAAGGCCAATGACATAGGCATCAAGAGAGGAATGGCTCCCATGGCTCCCATGAGTGCGATTTGGGAGTGGTCCTAGGGCTTCCATTGCGTGACAAGCCCAAAGACTATCTCTTTCTCAACTGTCTTGAGAGGGCAAAGGAGGGAGGCACAGAGATAAACTCACAGCCACACTTTTTGCTGAGGGATTACTGCTGTTTCTTCTCCTTTCCCTTTGCCAAGAGTTGTGATCCCTCTAGACAATCATTCCTTTTTAATGACAGTGCACTTACCACCCTACCTCCAGTGCACCAAATTTTAATATTTCCATGACTGCTGTGGGATCTCTTCCCTAATTCTCCAGAAATGTTGGGATCTTAGAGGAGATCTTCTGTTAGATCCTTGTGTATATGTTATTCCACCACTAGACTATAATGTTCTTACAAACAGGGTTGTTATTTATTCATATTAGCACTCTTAACACCTAGCATAAGTCCTGGCATTTGATAGAATTGGAGAAATTTTGGTTGATTGGTTACCCGGAATTATAAGACTATCAATAGACATCTTTTAAAAAATCTGTTTTTTTGGGGGGGTTAACTATGAGTTTTAATTATTTTTTTTTATAGAAAGTCGCACTCCCATTGCACTTACTAATGCTCTTCATTTCTGCCAACAGCATTTAATAGCATCAATATTTCTGTCTCCTCAGATTGAGTAAATAAAGTCAAATTACCTCTCAGTCAGGGGATGCCATAGGACCCCCATCTATGAGTAGGACCCCCATCTCATAAGCACAGAAGTTAGTGATGTCTGACCTCTCTTAAATATAGGCGTAAGAAAGATAAATCAATAGAAGATTCTTCCTCTAATATTGTTTCCCTTGGAATATGGCTCAGAAGCAATGGCAGCATAATGGCAGCCATTGGTAGCTGGTACTAGCAGAAATGTAATTTATCATTCTAAGTGACATGTTTCTCACCCAGTTCTCTTGGCTGCTACTGAGACTCCATTGCTTTGCCCTGGTGCCAAAGAAGTTTCACAGAGGTCAAAACTGATTAGTAAACCATTATAGAAATTTTATAGTTGACACAAACCATTTCACATGTAATAGGATTTTCCCAAGTTGTGGTTTCAGTTGTGGGCACAAAATGTGCTGTTTTCTATTCCTCTTGTGGTGGTGAAGACCAAGTCATGGGGAAAATTGAAATCCAGAAAAACTCACAAAGCACAGTATTAAACCTTCCTTTGTCCCTGGTTTACCTTTGGATTCTATACCCCATTTTTATGCGGAAAGGTGTTTTAATTTCTGGGCTGAGTAACGACATTTGAAGAGGTGTTACTTCATCTGGCTTTGCAATATAGAGATCAAATTATCCAAATCAAACTCCTCAATGATCTCATTTCCATTAGCTAAAAATTACACTCTCAAAAATTATGGTTGGCATCTGTAGGTCAAGCACTGACAAGAAGATTATTGTTGCAGAAGGACTCTACATAACTTCTCAGAGACAGGATCAGGGAAAAGATGGGAATGGAGATGCACCTCATCCTTAATGACAAAATCAGAAAGCAGGAACACAGAGGGACTTCCAGTTACCATGTCTGCAAGGGAATTAGAAATGAAAGACCAGAGACTACAGACTTCATACAATTTTAGAAACCTTTATCATTTCTCTGGTTTATTATTTTTGTGATGCTTTGACAGTTTCTCTATAGTGATTAGCATCAAAACTCTTAAAACTGGAAAGCCCTGCCTATTTATCTTCCAAAGCAGCACAGGGCTGAGGAAGCTATATACTCCAAGCCAGATTGGAGAGGAAAAATTCCAAGGGATGGCAAAATTTAGTTAATGACCACCAGACAAACTAAGTAAAAGGAAGGAAGTAGGTGATCAGGAAATGTCTGGAGTCTTGGAGGTGGTCTGAGGCTAAGCAGCTAAAAAGCTCACAAGATTGGATGTTTTACTTACCACAGGAAGAAAAGCACAGAGTAGCTGATAACAAGAATGTTCTTTGATCCCCTTCTAACTTCAAAGCATTAGAGCTCTAGATTAATATTCAAAACTTCTTTGTTCAGGTACTTTTCTCTTAGCCTCATCTCCCTTCCATTAGGGAGAAAAAGCATTTTAAGTTTCCAAATTGTCTTTTCATGAATTCCAGAGGATAAAGTGGGAGACATTCAGGAGCCTGACACATTAGCATCCTCTTAACACAGTATGAAGTTGAGGGGCTTTTAATGTGGATATTAGTTATCAAAACTGATTACTGAAATTGCAAAGTAGCCTTGTGTGCTGTGTGCAGGCTGAGACGGATGATGACAGTGGAGCCTTTTGCATTATAGATTCGAATGCGTGCTCTTTTCTTGAGTCATTGCTCTTTCACGTAGCTAATTTATCTTTTTATCTGTGATTTATCCTTCCCCACTCACATTCTTAAATGGGCTTTCCCAGTGTTACAGTTATTTAATGGCATAGACTTGGATTCACTGTGACTGATTTGGCGAATTTAGAGCTTTAGAAAGGTGTCTTAAAATTTTTGCTGTGAGCTTTCTGGAGATGAGTAGTAACATCGATTGAAATTTATAGTCCCTTGAAGGAGAATAGGTTGGAAATGTTGCCGGGGCTCCAGGGAATGACACGAAGTTGGTATCTTCATTTATTTTTCCAGTTAAGCCTTGGCTATCTCTGTCTGAAGTGGTAAACATGTACATCATTTTCACTGCTCTAAGTGTTAGCAGTAGCAATGACAATATTTACATAATATGCATTAATATTCAGGTAGGGGTCTTTAGTTTCTTACAAAAGGTATTCATTTTGACTAACTTAAATGGAAATTTCTTGAAAAGATATCTACAGCTCCTAAACTTGGAGGCCTGGGGAGCCAGCCCCAGAAATAGGCAAAAATGAAGGCAGCTCTGGAGAAAAAGAGCAGGATCCTCCAAAAAGTTCCCCCAACCAGAACCACCTTACTAGAAAGGAAAGGAACTCTGGCCACTTTTAACTTCTTTCTCCCTGTAGGGGAGATTTAAAGTCTAGGGGATGGGGCATCTTGTGTAGCTCAGCCAGGATTACCCTAGGGATCCTTGTTTGGTTTAGATAGGGTCTCTGATTGCTTGTTATGTCACCTGACTTTTTCTAATGGGGAAAACAAAATTGCTTAATGGCAAACTAGATATTGTTAAAAATGAGAAATACCTACTTGGCAAACAGATGAGTAAATCCATTGTATTTTATGTTTTTTATAAAAAATGTAAAACATATTATCCAGTTAATCTTTGCCTCAACACCCTGAGATATGCAGTATGATAACCATTTTATAGATTAAGTAATTTAGAATTAAATGTTATATAAATTCTCTCCAGTCATGTAGCAATTAAGTGACAGAATCCTATGTAGTACTGTTGGCTGATTATATATGTTATACTCTTTCCTCCTTATCTCTCTCATTCTGTGAGTTGATAGTCAAAACAGATAAGATCCTTGAGGAAATTAAGGTTCAAAATCTTGTCTACTTTCCTCCCTATGACTCTCCCATTTCTCTCCTTTCTTACATTCCTATTTCCTTCAGTTACCATTAGTAGTCCAGACCTCCCATAATTACCCTGACATTTAACTCCAAGTGACCTGACACATCCCCTACTATAAACTAATCTCCTCTAACCTTTCCATGATGCTGCTGGAAACTCCTGGTCTAGGAATCAAGATTTCCTGCAATCTCTGTCTCTCAGCTGATTGTTCCCTTTCTTTGCTATAACTGACACTTGACTCTCCCTTGGCCACAGAGCTACCTTTGCATTGTTCTCAAGAGATAGCTACCCTTTCTTTCTGTCATATTCTATGCACTGTAGGACCTAAGGTAGAGAAGGTGTTGTCCTTACTTTTCTTTGTTGCTTAGGGACCATTTTATTACCCTTCTTTTGCAAAAGCCTGGCTCCTTTGAAGTACATGCCATCAGACTATAACCACCCACTATCCCTCCTGGGTGTAGTCATCCATCCACCTCTGGGTCATTTTTTCTAATTCACTGATTATTTCAGCATCTGACTCACTCTTTCTCTCTATTAGGAAACTGTGTCATCATTTGGGATCATTTCCACATCCATGTAGACAATCTATTGAATACTTTTGTCTTAGGGTTATATGTTGTCACTTTGAATAATCTTTTGTTCCATGCCAACTAAGCATCTTCTCTTCCATGTTTATCCTAGATCTTTTAGTTAGCAATGACTGAACGAATCTTGATGTTAAGTATCCTACTCTAAGACTCTTACTATCTATCCTTCCAGCTCTTTCTCTTTCTCACTGCCTAGATTTGTACACCGTGATGTCTTCCAATTCACTGACCCGACCATCTTCTCACTGTCCCTTACTCCCTTCAACTCTTCTTGCACATATTCCCCTATCTCTTTCCTAACCTAGCTTAGATTTAAGGGTTACATGAAAACCACTCCCTGATAAATGCCCTTACGTGCCTGCCCTACTCACCAGTCACATTTCCGAACTGGTTAGACCAACTCTTAACCTACTCAGCCTCAGCACAAGAGCAGCTGGCCATGATTAGAGAAAAATACTCAACCATGCTCCTTGAGCTCATTCTGCATTTAATGACTGGAAATCTCAGACGAATTGTCGGTATTACGCAGCAATTTTACTATGTGTTTCAGGTCAGTTCAGTCTCCTATTCTCTTAAAACAACTATTTCATGCCAGGTTATGTCTCCTAAAACCTACCAAACCAAGGTCATCTGTCTCACTCTCATTGAGAAAGTAGAAGAAATCACAGGAGAGCTAATTCATGGAACTTCCCAAACTCTAGCCTCTCCCCTGCACCCTGGAGCCCATTTTCCAGGACTTTGCACCTGTATTTCTCCTCCTTCACCTTGATCATCATTTCTTCCATCTCTCAAGCACTTGAGCATGACAGTAAAGAAGCCAAATGGGCTCCATAGGCCCCTGCCGATGACTGTTTCACATCTTCCCTCCCCTTCACCACAAAACTCTTTAAAAAGTTATCTTTATTTTCTCACCTCCTATTCCCACCTCAACCTACCTCAAGCAGGCTTTAGCAAACGACCTTCAAATAGAAACTGCATCATCTGTATTCTCCCTTTTTCCAAACCTATAGTACATTATCAGTCCTCATCTTCCTCTACTCAGGACATAAGATTTCTAAGAACTGGATTCTTGACGTTAGCTTAAATAGCTCTCCACCCTCACATTTTATAATGGGAAATCCTGAGTGAAATGAGTTCCTTTACATTCGTCAAGTGGATTTGAACTGAATTAAGTGAAGAAGGCCTATCCTTCCTTGGATATATGGCATCACTTCTGATGGGCTCTGAAGCAAGACATGTACAACTCCAGCCAGGATTCATCTGGACTTGGGTTTTAAAAAACTATAAGCTGAGTATTTGGGCCTGGCAACCAAAAAAAGGTCCATTTGATGCTTGACCTAGCTATGAAATCTCTTAAAGATCACCCTCTGTTTTACTTATATAACTCATACTGTTTTTGAGTCTCCATTTTTACTTCATTTTCTTGGTGATTAGAGGTTTTAGTTTCTTATTTTCATTTGAAAAAAATTATTTCTCATAGATTTGTAATATTTCCCATCAATAAACTTCCCACAAAGGAGAAGTAAATTATTCACTGCATGTATCATGTTTAAAGAAAAACTAGGTGGCTGAATGATTTCTTCTGTTGGGGAAACCACCATAGATCTAGGGGGAAAATATTTTGCTGGGAAGAAGTTGCCCATTTGCATACTGAAATTCAGTGTCATTCTGTTTGTGAGTTTTCACGTCTTCAGTCTTATGGAATTAGTGAAGGTGGGTCAGGGGGTAAAGTGGTGGAGTGCAGGGATTATAAATTCTAATGGACCTTTTGATTTGGCCAAAAATTACTTTATTTTTTAAAAATTTTTTTCCAAAGACTTCATTTATCTATTTGACAGAGAGACAGATCACAAGTAGGCAGAGAGGCAGGCAGAGAGAGAGGGGGAAGCAGGCTCCCTGATGAGCAGAAAGCCCAATTTGGGGCTTGATCCCAAGACCCTGAGATTATGACTCAAGCCAAAGGCAGAGGCTTTAACCCACTGAGCCACCCAGGGCCCCCCAACAAAGTATTTTAAATTTAGATTTAAATTTCTTTAAGCAGATGATGTGTCCAGTTCACTAAGACCTCAACAATTATTCCCCATTATCTTATATTCAACCAATTTTATTTAACAAATCTTTGTTGGTGGTCTTCTGTGTATCAGGCACCATACTGGGCCCTGGAGATACAGCAGGGAACAAGAG
>CM052798.1:48261973-48352219 GCA_028533885.1 Nasua narica
ACGAATGATCATTAACAATATCAAATCACAACAGGCTGCACTTGAGCACCAATCCTTCTTCCATCTCCAAAATGTCTGTAAGATGTCTAATCTCATAGGTGCCTCGGAGATCTTCCACTCATTCTTTTCTTCCTTCGTTTCGGGGGCGGGATGACTGAGGTGTGCGAGTCAGGGTATGGGGAGTCTCTGTGTCTCCAGTTGCTTCCTCACAGAGCAGGAACTAGAAGCCAGATCTTCAGAATCCCGGAGCTCTTTAGCGTTACTCGGCTACCTCTGGTTAAACCTCAATGTGAGGAAAGCAATTTTGGATTATTGCCAGGAATGTAATTTTCAAAGCCCCTAGGAAGAAAAGAAAACAGTGGGAAGCCGCTTCTAGAATTCAGATTAGCCAACTTCATCGTTCTCCTTTCTCGTCTATGGGAGGGAAGTCGCCGACTTTGGAACTGAATTCTTAGGAACTGAGTATCTGCAATATTCGGCTGTAACTATGGCCAGAGGAGGGCTGCCTACCCGCAGCGAGGACATGGGCTCCACATCACGCTGGCTGTGATTTTGCACAGCTAAGTCCTTCATTAAAAATTAGGACTGTCAGCAGCCTGCCGCCATTAATTATATAAAGGTGGGTCACTGCCGTTGTGGGTAAGAACGCACACCCCTGGGCAGCTTCCCCATCTGCAGGGACCAGATAGCACACTGAGCTGATGGCCAACGTCAGTATTTTTATGGAGACTATAAGCAAGCCTTTGAAGATGTTAGTCTCTGAATCCAATCGAGGGAAATATTTTCCCACAGAACTTGAAAGAAGCGTGGCATTTTCTCACAGATGTATCACTGCCATCCACGCGCACGCATTCTAGACACAAACAGAGACACAGAAGTTCTCAAAAGCCAAAACTCCCAGGATGCCATTCCCCAGGTTACTGCAGGGAGGTGGGAAAGAATGGGGAAAGAGGATCCTATATCAGCTCCACCGAGGGACTTCTCAGAAGTCCTCACCTGCTGGAGGTTTGAATCCAAATAGACGAAGCTTTTTTGTCAGATGAGAAATATAAACTGTGAGATGCCCTTATTCATTTAATAAATACTGGGTATTTGCCTTCTGGCGTGAGACTCGGTTCTTGGCCACAGGAATACAAAAACGGATTAGGCTCAGTCCCTGCTTCAAGGTCCCAGTCTAAGTGGAGGGAAAGCTGAGTACAAACAGAGGAATACAATCCAGTGTGGCAGACTCTGGGATCCAGAAGGGTCGTGGGGACGTGGAAGAGTGCTCCCTGGGCCCAGACGGCACAGTGCCATTAAAGGAGATCACACTTCAGAATTTTTCAAATGAATTGTCACATTTTGGAGGCTCTGTTTTCTCCTCTTTGAAATGGGAGGAAGAAAATTAGCCTTCCTGGGTTGTAAAAATTGAGGGACATAGGCGATACTCAGTGAATAAGTTTTTAAGAAAGAGAAGCAAAATTGAGACAGCAGCCCTCTCTCCCCAAATGGTGGTGAGCCACGATGCTGCCCTGTGAGTTTAAACCTCTTCTGGAGAGTTCACGATCTTTACAGTGCTGCTATCCATCAGAATAAACCAGACACTCACCTCGAGAAGGGCTGAGTTGAAACAGAAACAGAAAAGTCTCCCTCTGATTCGGAAACGAATTATCCCTAGGAGGTTGCCTCATGAGTTTTCGTTGCAGAAATTGGGGTGTGCGTGGGTAATTGGGGGTCAGGAAACAACCGCCCTGGGAACAATTGCAGGCAATTCTGCAATCGCCTGGCTTAGCTTGAATTCTTGGAAGTAGAGCTTCTCTTAGTTTAATAAAAGGTTTCATGTATACCTTGTAGTTCTGTTCTTTATCCCTGATTTTTCCTCCTGGGCTTATGAATAAGGCCTCGGTCCCATTTCTCCCTCCGAGACTGGCACGCAGCTCCACCTGCTCTGAGGGAGGCTGGGAGGTGCCTCGGGAGGAAGCGGTAGCTGTCTTCTGCCATCTGCTGGCTCCCTGTTTGCACCACCTGGCAGCTGGCTTTGCATGGATTCTTAGAGAATGGAAACCACAAACAGAGTGTGAGGCAGAGAAGGTTCTCGCTTTTATTAAAAAAAGGAGATGTGAAGAGGGCCAAGAAGGTGGCATATGGAGGGCTTTTCCCATGATGGGGTTTGTGTCAAGATGTCACCATCTCAAATAGATATCTATGGCAGTGATTTTTCGATGCAAGATCATTTCGCTCAGGGAGAACACAGCCGTGTGTTTTAGTTTACTTTTTTTGGTTTTGTTCTGTTTCCTTCATTTTCCTTGTGTTCTTAGACCCTTGCCTTATAAGGCTGATCAAATAAGTCACGGCCACATCCCTATAGATTCATTTGAAAGAAACAGCAGCAACCCGTGGTGGTGGGAACTGAGATGAGGGCAAGCAGGCAGGAAGAGGGAAGGGAGAGGAGGAACAATTTCACAATAAATCGCAGTATTCTTTAATCAGTGCAGCCAACATTTTTGGGGGGATCTGTTATTTACAAGGCTCTGACCCAGATGCCTGGGATGCACAAGGGAGTCAATATCAGGTTTATTCTCTCTGGGACATAAGAGTCTAGTGGGAATCAGCTAAGTAGAGAATTAAGCAGAGAGGTGTACATGGAATCATCAAATGTTGCAGTCTAGGAGCCGAGGGGAGCCCGGAGGAGGAACACGTGTTTGCATCAAATTCAGGCTCCACAGTCAGAGAAGACTTCCTGGAGGAGGTGCCCCGAGCAGCAGTTTGAAGATAGTGACTTAAGCGGAGACTGGCAAGAAGGGTATTTCTGTTTTCGGGAACACCGCTTCTCACCCCCAGTGTCACCCGCTACCACCACTGCCTCGAGAAGCTGAGACTCTGGATACAAAGTAGGAGAAAGTTGTTGAAATATTCAGTCTTCAACAAGGAGCAGTGGATTCGGCCCAGGGTGGTCGGCCGAGGCAGGGAGAGGCAGGCGAGTAGAGAGGGAAGTATGCAGGGTCCTGGACAGGAGAGCGCCATTCTGGGACTTTCTCTGAACCTAGAAAAAAGACAGTACTGTTTCTGTCTAGCTGCTGGATATGAACAAACCCTTCCAGGGAAATACAGTGAAATATTCAGAAACTCACCGGTGACATCCCCTCTGATCTATTTGAAACTTTTGAGTGACCTCATCTAACTATTACAGTAACTATAGGCTCAAAGATAGCAACTACAGTGTTCTTTAAGATCCTAAGGAAGGAAAATGCCTAAGAAAGTACAGTACAGCATCGGAGTGAACCATTAAATGCCAGGGCATGAGAAATGTTAATTTCAGAAATCGTAGTTTGTGAAAATACTTGTACAAAAAGTATCATGATCCAGGCCTAGAGGAAAAATACTCAAAAGGAAACCTACTTAAACGAATAAAAGTCATTTTTTTCTCTATGGTCTCTGTTTTATACAATATAGAAAACCATTATAATGATTTTTTTTAAATATGAAGGCTCTTTAAGGTGAAATGGGTATCCTGATTAAGGCAGGCACAAAAAAACTGACCCGACGTAATTCATCCTAAATGAATTATCCCCATTTATGTGTTTGTTTCTGATATTTCGGATTCCATTTTCTCCCGAATCGTGTTTCAGTTTGTGTGGTCTGTTCATTTTGCTTGTTAAGTCTGTCCTCAGCCTTCCCCTTGCCCACGCCCCTCCTCCCACCCTCAGTCTGCGGGATGTATTGTGATGTCTGCCCGCTAATTTTGCTGTGACTGGGGCTGGTGTCCGGTTGGTGATTCATGTTTGTTCCTAAGTTGTACATCTGTGTTGGTTGCTTTGAAACAGTGCCCCAGGGAATATGAAAGGCCGTTTGTCTCACTGAGACTGCTTCTTTGCACCAGAATTCTTCCCCGGCTTCTTCAGAATTCCAGCAAGCTCTTCTAGGAGTTTAGAGTTTAGGCACGGCAAGGAATAAAGGAAAACAAAACAAAAACAAAGGAGAACAGCGAGGAGAGAGTTTCAGTGTCTGGGTCTGGCCCCTGCTTGGTCGGTAGGACCAAGCTTCTTTTGTACAAACCCTGGGGACAGAATGCCTTGGGACATCCACTTTAAGGGGAATGCCTTGTGCATTTAAACCTTCTGCCCACTAGGAATGCCTCTAGCAGAACATGGGGCAGAGTGAGGCCTGGTGGAAACTCTCAGTGGAAAAAGTTCCAAGACTCTGGTGGGCGTACCCACTTGGTGCCTGTCTAATATTTTAGCACAGGAACACACATTCATAATGTTTAATGACCGCTACTACGTGGGCACGGACCAATTAAATGGACTGAGGCCATAGGGCTAAAGCTAGAGACCCCTGCTGTTCCAGACACGAACCCTTTAGTTATTGCCTCACCGAGGAGACCAGCAAATTCAGGAGGGCCTGGGGCAAACGGCTGCCTGCCAACTGTTAAAAAAAGTATTTCAATGTCTTAATATCCATCAAGGCTGGACGGATACATCCCAAATGAATAACATGAGTGCACATGAAACTTCAAAGCTCATGCCCACTCTTAAGCTTTATGTAGGACCATGTTCACCTTTTAAGAACTTGCCTCTTTGTCCTTAAGAAGAGTTCAGAGCCAGCATCAGGACCTACCGGTTCTACAAGATCTGGGTGGCACAAAGGAACCCTTATCCACAAAGGAGCTCTTTATTTTGCTCAGCAGCTAGTCTAGATCTCCCCGAAGGAGAGTTTGAGAGTGAGATTTCATGATATTTTCCCTCGCCGCAGTGTAGTTGGCTTACAGAATAGCTCTGCCTCCCGGCGGCGGCCGGGGAAACAAGCTGGTGTGTGCGAGTGATTGCCCACCTGCCTGCCTGGCATCTTTGAAAGGCAGCCACATCCCAGACCATCAGCCTGCTGTGAAAATCCATGCACGGGGGGCCTTGAAAGCCCAGATACGTATTGGATTGTTATGGCTCTTTCTTGTCCTTTTAACCAGAGATTCTCACCCACTGCTTCTTATCAGACACCTGGTGTTTGTAGGTTGGCTAAAAGCAGCTTCTCAGAATGGTCTCCAGGGAAGCATTATAACCCTGCATTCTGTTATCCTTTCCCGTTTCGAAGAAACCTACAGCTTCAGGGTAATTTGCCGCTTCTCCTGTCTTCATTCAAGATAACGGTCAAGGCTGCCCATAATCTTACTGACTCTCTACATTACCAAACACAAACTGCATTTAAACTCAGAAGAAAAATTGCACTCACTAGCCACCACGCCATTCTGATACGCTATGATTAGAGAAGTCTGGGGTTGTAGAGCAATGAGTTGGAAGCCTTGGGTCCTCCAGTACTCACCCTGCAAGGGACGAGCATGTAGCCTTGAACAGTATCTAAAATCTCGCTAAGCCCCATCTTCCTCAAATGTAGAGTGTGGTCATACGATACACTTCACAGGATTGTTATGAGGGGTAAGTGGAATCATAGCTCAGAAAGCAATTTGTAAACTGGAGAAATATAAGCAAACTTCACCCCCAAAAGAACAGATTATAAAAACTAGTGAAAGAAAAGACTGTGAGTATAGAAATGAATGATGGCAGCTGGAAGAGTATGAAGGAAGCCCACTCTCGTAATCTAGCATGGAGGAGAGAACATTCCCAACTTCATACCTTATTTAGTACCTCTCTGCAGAGCTGTAGCCAGAGACCAGAGAGTGGTCTAGAGAAATGGTAGGCAAGAGGGTTCCTGGCAGTTTAAAGCAAAGGTGCACACGAAGAAAATGCATAGGGGATGTTGGAGAGCATGGGAGGGACACAGTGCCTAACGTGATCCCAGGATAGAGAGAGGACAAGAGACAAGATCTCCACTCTTCCCATCAGTGTGTTCACCTATCGGAGCTTGTTCCACTAATCTGGGCTTGAAGGTACCTTCCTAGGGTGAGCAGACCGACTAGAAATCCTAATGGCTCTCCTGCGCTCAAGCCAGTCGCTATACCCTCCTCCAGAGATAAAGCTCCGCATTCCTGCAGGGTAATTTGACATTATCAGATTAATTAAGTCATTTTCTATGGCTAAATTCGCATATGAATATTAAGTCTCAGACTGGGCCTCCCATCTAATCAGCCAGCGAATGTTTTCAGGATAGCACTTTGTTCCTGAAACATTGAGAAAATATGCATATTGTATCTTTAATGAGATCGTGCTGTTTATTTATGGCAGGAAGATGCCTCCCAGCTATGAAGACTCATTTAAGTGATAGCTCAGCGTCTGACACCTAGAGCTGTGTTGGTTGCTGTCTCCGGAGTTGCTTCTTAGCACTAAATGATTTTATGTTTGGCTCTTATTCTGAATTTGTCCAAGTTGTTCCTGCCCCTGAAAGGCCATGGGGCTTTGCTCCAGGGTTCAAATCCTGCCTCCACTATTCACTAATGACTGCACTTCTGTGGGACCATTTCCTTGGTACAAAATGTGAATAATAATGACTACAGCTCAGAGCTATCTGGAAGATTACAATGTTGCATCAAGTGTGAGGTTTTATGTAAGATGCCGGCACACGTTGGTTCTCCATGTATGTGTGTCAGATGTCCTCCTCCATGGTTATGTGACCCACGTTTTTTGCTTTCTCTTAAGCTTTGATGTGGAAAATGGCCCTTCCCCAGGTCGGAGCCCGCTGGACCCCCAGGCCAGCTCTTCCTCTGGGTTGGTGCTCCATGCCACCTTTCCTGGGCACAGCCAGCGCAGAGAATCATTTCTCTACAGATCAGACAGCGACTATGACTTGTCACCAAAGGCGATGTCAAGAAACTCTTCACTTCCAAGCGAGCAGTAAGTACGAGCCCTGGGTGGCCTCCCGTCTCGCGCTTACCTCATCTTTAACCCGTCCCAGTGACAGCAGCAACTGTTCCCCCTTTCACCTGTGGGAGGGCGGGAGGAGAGAAATGAACATGAGCAGAAGTGACAGTGATGATCATTAAAGACATCAGTGCTCTACAGCATGGGAAATATGTAGCTGGGGTCTCCAAGGGTATAAAAATCTCAGGCACAGTGTGCAGTTTTCCTCTGTTATTGATACTTTTTTTTTTTTAAATTGTCATTCAGCTTCATTTCCTGACCTGTTGAATCATTTATGGGTTGAGAACCGTAACCCTTTTTTGCAAACCCTGCTTGAATTTTCCACAGCATGTGCAGTTTGCATGAGGCTACGGTGAGAAAGAAAAACAGTAGTTGGGGACAGGCCCTCATTCTCAGTGGTCTTTGCTTGGTGACATTTAAGAAGCTGTCATCCAGCCACGTGTCTGTGTCCCTTCTCTGGAACCTTAACTCAATGCCCACTTGTTGCCGGGCAAGACACAACACACTCCACGCCCTGTTAAACACAGCTGATGGTTTTGTTTTGCTGCTATTAATTGTAGATCTCTCATTTTTTAAAAGAACAATGACAGGGTTGTAGTATTCATTTATTAAATTTCTGAAACCAAATAAAGTTGGATGCCTTAAAAGGTTTCTGGGCACACATACAATTGTTTTTAACATTGTATGTTATAAAAATATTGGTAGCTCCCTAAAGTCTCTGGTCTGGAAATTTCCACTGGGCTCCCTTGTGCTGTTGGAAAAGAAACTGAACAGGGTCACCCTCTTATGAAAGGGGCAGGGGACATTTTAAAGCTACCGTTGAGAAAGGATTCCCCAGGGCATTTCTGCCAATGAATTCTAACAGATGTACCCCAGCCTAAAATGTCTCCATTATTGGGTGGGCCAGAATTCATGTATTCTTCCTTCATTTGGCAAATACTTCCTGAATCTCTCCTACGTGCCATGTAGCATGCTAGGCTGTGGGGATAAAAGACTAACAAAACAGTGGAAAAATCACAGAGGAGTTAAAAACAGATATTCTCAGAAAGGTTGCATGTTCTCGGGGCCATTACATTATATGTATGTATGTACATACATACATAATAATTTCTTATTACAGTTAATAAGAAAGATAAGAGGAACACCCACATAACTCTGCTATAGCGTGGAAGGAAACATTTAATGAGCGTGTACCCCAAGGCCAGCGGCCCTGGGATGTGTGTTATTTCTTTTAATCTTCACAACAGTCCTGTCGGGTAGGTCCCACTATTATCTCCACTGTACAGATAATGAAAGTGAGCCTCCGGGAGACTGAGAAAACTGCCCCTGTCCCATTACTCTGTGCCATATGCTATATCCCATGAGGTAGCTGAGACGGACCATAGGTGAACCTTTTCGATTCTGTTTGCCTATGTTCTTCAAACCGCAAAGTAGAATCTTTACCAGCCTGTAGAAAACAGATGAGTTCAGAGTCAAGGTGCCTGAAGCTGGAGGAGAGGTACTTTGCTGCAGATCCTGTAGAACCAAGGATATTTCTGACCCAGGTTGGCATGGGGGCTTGGCTGAGTCTACCTGGAATTTCCTCTTTTACCAAGAGAAGCCCCTTTTTAGACAATGTACGTGGAAAGCATAGGAAACAAGATGAATGGAAGGCAATTAGAGCTTCGTTCACAAAGCCTCTGACAGGTCAAAGACTAGCTGTGGAAGGCAGCTCACAGTTACCCAGACTCTTGTCGAGCAGCATGATGAGTCTTGGGGGCATTCTGAGGCTTTCCAGAAGATTCCAACTGAATTTCGGATTAAACTCAGATGATTTTTTTTAAGAACCAAAGGTTATGAAAAATTTTGAACCTGAAGAGACCTTAGAGATTACAGTCCAACTCAGTCTATAGTGCTAAAAAAGAGAGATCTAATTCTGAGTGACTCTGCATGTAGGGTCCCCTAATAGTCACCGTTTATCCTCTTTTCAGTTTTACCAATTGGCAAAAATTTCCCCCTAACTTAGAATCTACATAGTGTTGCCAACTTAAAATTTAGGCAAGTAAGGATTACATATATAAGTTATCTAGTATCGTTCTGTCTTTTTTTTTTTTAAGAAAAAGACTTCTTAGAATTAAAAAAATGTAGAAAGGACACACTTTCATATTAAAGGATAGCCCTTCCCAAGAAAACACAGTCGGTGACCTAAGATCACCCTATTAAAGATACTGATCATAGAACCTATTAAAATCTTTTGAGTGAATAAAAATGGCACGATTTTTTATTTTGCAAATGTTTCAGCATTACAGTAAAAGTTTTACATATTTGTCAGTTTAGGAATCTATATTTCTCAATACAACAAGAAGAAGAGCTTGAATAATATCCAGATTTTTCTGGTATTTCATTTTTTCAGGACCATGTTGGAAAGTCCAGTTTCATACAAGTAGCTTGAACTAAACTGAAGTAATGCTCTCAGAAGTATTTCACCTGATTATTACTCTTCAGAGTGAATTGAAATGAATAGAGGAAGAGCAACCCCCAGGCCTCTCACTGTTTTTCCTGCCTTCTACCTATGGATCCAAGGAAAAGAAGGACAATGATAGGTCTAGAGTCTTGACGTGAAGGCCATTCGGTGGGGCCTATGGGATGCTCCCTGCTCAGGAGCTCCTTATAGTCAACACGGCGCCATCATGGATTTATGTAGGAAAGCTTGCCTAATTCCTCTGTCTGTATTAAAACCCCAGTGGTAGAGACAACACTGGCTTTTCCACATTTCTCATCTGAACACTTTCAGAAGAGGAAGAGGAAACATAGGCAGGGAGAGTGAGTGAGAAGACATTAGGAGTAAAAATGTGAACGGAAAATAAGCTTTAACTTTTAGCAGCAAACGAGAGATTGAAATAAGGCTTTCTAGTAAAGAAAACAAGATCATCATTGGGTCCCCTGAGGAAATTTCGGATGCTTTCCTAGATGTGGCAATCCTCTGCTGATTTCTTTTTTGTTCCCGTACTGTAGTCATCTCTAACGTAATGCCTTTGTACACCGAGGTACAGATTTCCCAATGGGAACATAAAGTACTGGAAACTGGTGAGACCAGTTACGTTGTTCAGAACTGTGGCAGGAACCACCCTGAACAGGATGGAGTTTTGACAATCCCATCTGCAAATCCACAGGGAAGGATGATTCGTATTTCTTTCATTTGATCACCTGATTTGCAAAGCCTTTTATAGGCAGAGAGCTTTTTTAAGCCACCATTTGTGTGAGAACTAAGTGGTCTCTAGAGAGAGCACTCAAGGAAAATAAGACCTAAGAATGAAGAGGAAAAGCATTAATAACTGCTCACTTAAATTTAAGACCAGTTTATTAATGGGCTACCAAAAAAGTACAATGTGGTGTTTAGGACTTGAGTTAGACCTACAGCCATCACACTTACTAGCATCACAACATTGGCATTGAATCTCTTTTACAGTGTCTAAATTATCTATAAATAAAAACGCACATAAAATAAAAGTGCATTTCCTCTGTGCTAGGTACTATTTAAAATATTTTACAACTGTTAACTCATTTAATTCCCATAATCTCACTTTATTTGGTACTATAATTTTTATGTCTTAAAAACAAAGACATTGATGCTTACAGAAGTTAAGTAACGTGCCTAATAAATGGGGAACCAAGGCTTCAATCCAGGGAGTGTGGTTGATGAAATCATATGGATATTCAGTATAAATACAGACTCAAAATGAAGATGAAAATAAAAATAATGATATCAATCTCTGCTCTACCTACCTTTGCAGCTGTTATGAGGATCATATTCATTCTTTCTTTTAAGAAAGACTTTCAAATTTAAATTTAGGCACTGGCTAACAGATAAGACATTTCCTGTGTCTTCAAGGGAGCTAAAAGATTAGTCCCTGTAGGTAATTGTGATATCTTTTAAGAAGGGCGATCACAAAAAGGTTTGCAGAGGACTTTAGAAAGTCTGGCCAGGCAAGCGAGTAGCCCACTTTGAGCAATTAGAGCTAAGCTAGAGGAGTTAGCCAGGCGAAGGATTATGCAGGAAGAAGGGCAGAAGGGCTGTGTGCTAACTACTCTCTAGTTGTCAGGAGCGTTATGGAGAAGCGCAGCTCAGTGCAGCTGAGGCAGAGAATGTGAGTGGATGATGAAGTGATGAGAGGCAAGTCTGGAGGGGTAAGTAGGAACCTCGTCCGGAAGCGCCTCTCCAAAGGAGTTGGTCTTTATGCTGAAGGAAATCAGTGGGGAGCTACTAAGGGTTTTTAAGCAGGGAAATATAAAAGCTGATGAATGTTTTCGAAAGCTAGATCTAATTACGGTGAAGAGTGACTTGTACAGTGGACAAGCCTAAAAATTGGTATTCAAGAGCCAAGTGGAAGACCGCTTTGGTAATCCAAACAGTAGAGGGTAGGGAACTATATTAGAGCACATCCAGTGTAATTATTAAAAATTAATAAATATTTGCAAGTTAGCATAAGCAGGGTCTGCTGGCTGACTGGGGGGGGGGGGGCGGCTTCAGGCTTGACCAACAAGATGGCTGGTTGCACCATGTTTTAGGGTCAAGAACATTCTCTTATCCTATGAAATAATGTATGTGAAAATGCTTTGTAAACTGTAAAGTACAATATTCATTCTCTTGACTGCAATAAGGGGCAGATCTGACTCTCTGAAAAAAGTTCTCACCAACGGGGAAGATAGACATGCAATTCTTTAATTAGAATAATAATGATACCTACTACTAATAGGAATAACTGTAACAAATGAGTAAATGCCTTTATGTCCCAAGCATTGTTGTAAGAGATGTACATGTATAAAAACTCATTTAATTCTTACAACACCCCAGTTTACAGATAAAGAAATTAAGGCCTAGAGAGGTTGCCTAATGTCCCATAGCTAGTAATTGTGCAACTCAGAAACAAACCAATACTGTCTGGGCTCCAAAATCTCTGCTCTTGTCTACGAGAGTATATGTCTGTCTGTAAGACAGACTAAAACCAGTGTCCAAGGAAAATTCTATGTAGGTTTCCCTGTGTCATACCTACACTCATTTGAAGAACCTAGGGAGTTCTTGTAATGTGCTGGTTGTGTCGCTAGATGTCGCTCGTGCCCCGATTCTGAGCATCTGGCTTTGCCCTCTAGGTCTGGGAAAGGGAGGACTTCAGTTTCACAATTAATCATAATTAATTTTGTTATTCCCATGCTATCTTATTCTAATCATTAATATATCAAACTATGACTAAAATTTTTAGAATAGTTTCATAAATAATGTGGCTGCACTCAGATAGGAATTTTGGTTTTTTTTTCTTTCCTATACTTGCTATAAATTACCTATAAATTGTCGGAACCTGTCCTCTAGCAGCTACTACCCGATGGACATGAGCATGAGCTTTTGCCATTCAGATACTTTAAGGGAACCAACCCTGGGGACCCCAAGTCCATCTCTTGCTTCTGAATTTTCTGCTTTCCTACACTCCAGAAGTTCCAAGATGAGAGTCATGCTGACCTTATACCCCTTCAGTGTTTACTTCCCTTTAATCGTTACTTTGTACCATTTTAGTAACTTCTCATTCATGCAACAGTTCATGAGCTTTAGCTGCTACAAATGTATGAGATTTGTTTATGTGTTTAGCTTTTTGGCTGTATGGACTCCTGAAATCCAGGAGCCTTGGATGACCTCCTGAACTCTTAATTCCATTGCCTTATAACCCAACTCACCCTGATGCCTTATGAACAATGTGAACTTCACAGGCAAAATCTGAACAAATAGCAAGCTATTTCACCATGTAAAGTTCATCTCAAGAAAAGGCTTGGGAAGGGGCAGCCCACCATACAGTTCACCCCACTGTATTTATCCCAACGGCTCGTCTCAACACCTTCTTCTGTTTCTCTTTTGGCTTTTCTCCAAGAACCCTGAGGCTCTTCCTTGGGCTCCCTTTCTCTATATTCCCCCACCTCCAGAAGCCACTCCCTGCCATTGCTTTAACTTTCCCCACTGTCATAGGTAACTCTGAAATGTAGAGCTCCAGTTCCCATATTATAGTCTTCCTGCTTGATGTCTCCACTGGGATATGAGAGAGGATCTTAAAATTCAGCTTGTGGGAAAGAGACACATCTCCTCCCGCATGTTCTCCTTACTTTCTTATTTTTGCTCATGACTTCACTATTTTCCCACACACCCATTTTTCAAACTGAAGTAGTATTTCTTTATGACCCTTGAGCCAATTAAATGCTGAGTCCTTGGCAAGACACTTAAGGTCTCTTCAAATTGTCTTTTCCTGTTTCTTCCTCTGCCTCACCGATTTCTTCTCATCTGAATGACTGCTCTGTTCCCCTAACCATTCTTCCTGGCTCTGTCCTCTCCAGTCTCTTGGTGTCCATAGCATTTTACTCTCTAAAGCACTTTTCTGCTTGCCTATCTCACTCAAAACCTTCACTAGTTCCTTTCTTCCTTGTGAGTTAAGCACCACTTGTGAGTTACAGACCACAACCGTGGTCCATACCACCCTTAAGATGAGTCGGGGAGGAGGGCTGCCAATCTTATCCTCTAGACACGTCTCTAGTTAATGTGTTCACCTCCGCCCAAACATCCACCAGGCATCTCAGGGAGCATGCTCAGTACTTGCCCATTTCGATGCCTTTGTTCTTGCCATTTCTCTCATTGGTGGCATCTCCCATCCGTGCTTTTTAGAGCCTGCCCTTCAAGGTTCATCTCAAAATCACTCATTCAATCAAGCCTGCCCTACTTCCTCTAATTTGTAATTATTACCTCTCCTTTACACCCCACTAAGTTTCCCCAGTAAGTGTTTGTATTTCTCATTCTGTATCTGTTGTGGTGTTTTGAATATTTTTTCTGTCTCTAGAGTATTGCATTGGAGGGGGTGGTGAGGGAGTGGGTCATGGAGTCTGTATAATTCAATCTGCCAACTCTGCAGGGTCATCATAAAATAGGTAATATAATGGTTAAAAACACGGATTTTTGGAATCGAACAATCGTAGCTCTTCCACTTATTATGTGCTCATTAAGCAGTGGCTTAACTTCTCTGAGCCTTGATATCATCTTTAAAATGGGAAGAGTAAGGGTACCTGCCTTAAGCCTTGTTACAAGAATTAAATGAAATAATACACAAAGTGCTTAGTGTGGGGCCTGATATCGGGTAATCATGCAAAGAGTGCTCTCATCATTGTATTTCCCTATACAAAGCAGTTGCACAAGAACTCGACTAGAGTGAATTAAAGGAGGACCTTTAGCTAAAGGCCAAGGTAGAAAGCAAAGTCTTATATTAAATAAGACCCCAAAGTGAAAGCCTGTGTTAGAGAAGAGGCCCACATGGGCAGAAGTGTCGTTCAGCACTGTGTCTCTACATCCCATATAATGCCTGATAGAAGGCAGGTGCCTAATAATCATTGGTTGTGCTCACATTATTAACCAATAAGGGGCCATTTATGTATGGCGATCATGAGGGCAGAGATCAGACAGTGAAGAAAGCTCATTGTCAACCAACTTCCGTGCAGCTGCCTTGATTCACAGAGAATAAATTGGCCTGATTTTGTGGCAGCTAAAGACACTGTGTCTTCTAAGGACTTGATGGAGAGCTTGCCGAATGTGGGCCTTAGGTAGATTTATTGAAATATGTGCCCAAGAGAGAGTGCATTTCTGAAAACATACTTTTGACTGTTCCTAAGTATAGATTTGCATAAGGACACTTAGGTACAGCTTAATCAGATCTTTGGGACAAAATGAGCAAGAGAGATATGGTAATAGTAGACTCAGTCTACACGCCCATCGAAAGCTTTTCCTTAGGTACTTTAAGAAAAAAAAGAAGTTATATTAAAAACAAAAAGTAATGGGATCCCCAGACAGAAATCTGTGTTTAAATGGCTTTAAGGCTGTGGTTCAAATCAACAAAAGCCAGGAAATCCAAAGTTAACCTTTATCCAGACTGTTAGGCCATTTTTTCCAACTCTGCGTGCTTGGGAGTAGCTTTCCCTTTGAATTTCCTGGTTCTGGCAACCAAGTCGTTTTGCATTACAGTACACCGGGTCTGCTATTTAATGGGAATGTACCCTGAGGTTATATGCTTACTTGCAAGTGCTTTTCTGTGTCACCGTAAGCCCAGGAGCCATGAACCTGGTGTTTTGTTCTTTCAAATTCCTAAGGTTCCCGTTTATGCCTAGGTCAGTCCTGCCTTATATCCAGGTAGAAGGACTTGTGGAACATTTGTGTCTCTGACTCTGATATAGTTTAGTATTACAGCTTATATGTCCTGGTTATGATTCAAATTCATTTTTACGTGTTTCTTTTCTCTCTTTTCACCAGACATGGCGATGACTTGATTGTAACACCTTTTGCCCAGGTACGTATCCTGCTGGCCCTGGCTTGCTCTCTCTCCCTCTGGCCCTGGATACAGTTTCTAAGTGTGGCCTCTGAACCTGCCCCTTCATCTCCCTTTGTTCCTAACCATCCCGATCCTTGCCCTTCCAGGTCCTCGCCAGCTTGCGAAGTGTGAGAAACAACTTTACGGTTCTGACAAACCTTCATGGAGCATCCAACAAGTAAGTATGGACTTTTTGTGGAGTCATGCATCCCTTCCATAAAACAAACATTGAGCCGATTAAAAAGAACAACAACAACAAAGACTATTGCGTGGAAATTTGCCCTGCAAACTGAATTAGGACACACGATGAAATTTGAAAAAAGATGGAGCACCATAGTATTTTAGAACTGGTAAGACGTTAGAAATTAGTCTGGATCTTGTGAATCTTTGTACCCTTAACACTTAGTAGACAGAAAGAGTTCAACAAATGGAAGAGTGAGATGAGGATTTTTGTTGACATTTACATTTACTACTGTGGAAAGTATGAATACTTAGCGGTAACAGCCATAAATTCTAGTAAAATCCTTTTGGAATAGCTATTAATGAACTCAGAGATTCAAATGCAAGATTAAAGGTAGCAAAAAGTTCAAGTCCAAGTTGCCTTTTTTTGATACTATATAAGCAGGTTCATGCAATTTGATAAGAGAGGGATTATCTTCTCCTCTGCCCCCAAATAATCTTGGTCATTTCAGTAAACATTGCTGAACCTTAGTCTCCTCATCTTTGAACTCGATATTCCCACATAACTTTCTCCTCCAAAATCATTTCCATCGGGGAGTCTAAGTGGTGTGCAGTTCACTACCCAACATTTTAAAAGGTCATTACAGGCCTCAGAAGGTCCAAGAATCAATGATCGCAGAATGGCACCCAAGGCACCTCATGATCCAACTCAAGTTAGTTCGATGGATGGTTGATCGGGTTGGTATTTGATGTGGTAGACACGAGGCTAGAGACTTGCCCACCCACTTTGGTAGTGATACACCCTGTTTGTTCATGTATTAAATGATTCACCCAGGAAGTATTTATTCAGTATATACTATTTATCCATGCACACATGTATGTTTTTGCCAAATATTTATTGAGCACCACCTTTTACTGGGAACTGGTAATAGAACAGTGACCAAAACATACAAATTTTCTGCCCTTTCAAAGCTTGCATTCAAATAGGAAGTTCCAGAGCATATGGTGGTGAATAATCAGCCCAGGTCTCTGGCCGCATGGGATCACATTCTAACAACTGTGGTCCGATTGCTCCCTGCATGTTCTATTTTCCATCCTAATTATGGACTTACTGTTCTGTCTCCCTAAAATGTCTCTCTCCGCCTGCCAGTGATTGCCTTGCTAGATCCCATTCATCTCTCCTAGCTCATTCTAGTATCACCTTCACCAGCACACTTCCCTGTGGCCCCAGAGCACTCTCCCAACCTCATCATGCCGTTTATGGGTTTCTGCTCACCACTAGACTGCATGTCCTTTGAGAGGCCCCTTTAGAATTACATTTACCCTCAAATTTCCAAGATGTAGCAAAACGCCTGAAGCATAGTGTATGCTGCATGAATAATCATCACACATATAAATTTTTGAATAAGAAATTATTGAAGAAAGACCACCAATTGCTGGGAAAATTATTTTTTCAGAAGATATTCCTTCCCTTTACCCACTTTTTTTTTTCTTTACAGACTAGGGCCTCTGGGGGGCCTACCTATTGATTTCATAACCCAATCCAACCACTTGATAGCTAGTGACTTTGGTACAATTTCTCTGCATCTCGGTTTCCCAGTCTATAAAACAGGGTTGCTCTGAGGTTGAAATGAGTTGTTATTTGTAGAGCACTTATAACAGCATCTAGCACGTCGTAGGGGCTCCATAAGTGTGAGCTATTGTAATTGACAGTTCCATTTGTCTTACTGAATCCAGACAGCATAACACTTTGGAGTTTTCACATCCACTACCTCAGTTAGAATCACCATAAATGCTATGTATGGCAAGTGCTATTGCCCCCACTCTGTGGACGAGGAGACAAAACCTAGGGAGATTAAATGACTCCCACAAGAGTACACCACTGCTGGCGAAGAGCAGAATCAGACCTGAAGCCTGACATCCTGACTCTCACTGCACTGTACTTTGTAAGGAAAAACGATTGTTTTCTTCCTGTGTAGGGGAAAACCCAGTTCTTCCTGTGTTTTTCTTCCCTGGGAGTCTCCCTGACTAACAGAAAACACTTCACCTCTGACACTCTGGTCACCAACTGCGTGGAGGTCCCCCTTTCTCGCAATAGCAAGCGAGTCTCGGACACGAGCTAGGTGTTCTACAATTTAACTTGGTTCTGACACTATCTACCTGGAGATGCCATTAGATCCTAGATCAAAGGCTCCATCCCACAGGATTGCCTCCCACTCAGATGTCAGTCACCCCTCAGGTTATCACCTGTGCTTCTCACCTACAGATGAGAAGCCTACAGATCACAGCTTCCAGCAGGCCCCTCCTCTGGCTCCATTAATTTGCCAGAGTGGCTCACGAACTCAGAGAGACACTTACTTACCTTTACCAGTAGACTAAAGGACATGATAAAGGCACACATACACAGCCAAAGAGCTACCTAGGGTGAGGTCTGGGAGGGTCCTGAACACAGGAACTTCTGTGCCCGTGGAATCGGGGGGTCGGGGGGGGGCATCAGCCTCCTAGGATAAGTATGTTTGTTCATCAGCCTGGAAGCTCTCAGAACCTCATGCTATTAGGATTTTATGGGATTTTCATCACATAGACCTGATTGATTATTAACTCTGTTTTTAGCCCCTCTCCGCTCTCTGGAGGATGAGAGATAGGGCTGCAAATTCCAAGCCCTTAATTGGGCTTGGTCCTTCTGGTGATCAGCTCCTCCCAGGAGTCTACCCAGAGTTGCCTCATTAGAACAAAAGATGCTCCTAGTGCTCTTATCACTTAGGAAGTTACAGGAGTTTTAGGAGCTCTGTGCCAGGAATTGGGAGCAGAGACCAATATATCCTATTTCTGTTACCTCACATCTTTGCATTCCCTACGCTCATTATGTCTTTTGGTTATGGGAAGAAATCCTGAAAAGTTTTTTAATAGAGTCATTTAGGAAGAACTTATGGAATAGATGAAGGTCAGAGAGCCCAAAGGTAAAGACATGAGCTAGGACAGTGTTTTCAGGAATTAAAATATTAGGAGTGAATGGGGCATTTGGGTGACTCAGTCAGTTAAGCATCTCACTCTTGATTTCGGCTCAGGTCATGATCTCAGAGTCCTGGAATAGAGCCTTGCGTTGGGCTCCTCACTGAATGTGGAGCCTGCTTGAAACTCTCTTTCTTTCTCTCTCTTTCTCTCTCTCTCTCTGCCCTCGTTCTCTCAAAATAAATAAATAAGTAATTTTTAAAAAAATGTTAAAATATTTGGAGCAAAGCCCTGGACCGAGAGATGATGGAGGTAAGAACTGGGGAGGAAAGATTAATAAAAATACATTTCAAAGGCTTCTTTAGTTTAGCAGGCCTCCAGGTCATTGTACTGCATAGCCCCAGGGAAAAGGGGTAGGGGATGTTTTCAGTTATTTTGTGTTAGCAAGCAACTTGAATATTCTTTTCCTGTAACTATGGGGGCATTCAGCCTAACCATGTTGAATAATAGGCTCAAGCTACTTTAGCTCAAGCTACTTCCTTGAGAATCAGGTTTTTCAGCAGCCTTGAGGGTTTTGAGGCACATAAACCTTCAGGAAGTAGAGTACCTTAAGACCACAATTGTCCATATAGAGCTGACCCAGAGTCCATTTTCACACTGCGGATGAGGACCACTCTCCAAATCATGGCTGTTCGCATTGCCTTCAGTCCACACCAAATGATCCCCCCCAAACAGACTAGATCTCCAGCAGTAGGATGGTTGTAGCCGATGGATTCTCATATCCATCCCCATATTTGCACAGAGTTGGTACTCTTACTGATTCCAAGTATTTTTTTGAAACCAACGCCACCTAACCAAAGTTCCAGCCAGGGCACATGTACCACTAGGGTTTCACCAGGAATTGAGATTGCCTGTCTAGCTCAGGCTGAGAATGGAATGATGGGCTTTAGCAACAAGTGAAGCAGCCTAGCAGGGGCAGATGGGAAAACTGAGTGTTCATTTAATGCATTCCATCCTATTCCTAGGCAATACCCTCAAAGAACGAAAACTGAGGACAAGAAAAATGGGTGCCCCATACTGAGAGCATTTCCCCCACATATTCATTTGTCTTAACAACCGAAACTATAAGATTCGTGGAGCTCACAAGTTGCTTTCTGGGATATTTGACTTGGGTTCCAGGGTGCCACTCCTTGCCCTAAATGTAACATTTAACCAATAATTCTGTCCTTGGAATGGTTTTCTTGAGACATCTGGATAGTGTGGTTTATTATATGAAAAGGAACTCCCACATAGAACTATACTTCTCATAAGTCAAGATTTCCTTTATCTTTTGGCTGTTTGCTCTGCACCAAAATAGCTCATTGTCTGCCTGAGCTTTACCACCCAAAGGGTGAAAATCTCAGTTTCTGTTGAGGTGATTTCCTTGCACTTCCATGAAATGTTCCATTGAGAGATGCTTGATTGGGCCTGTATTTCTTGGCTTCAAATTAAAACCTATTATTTCTTTAGTCCCAGGAGTTACTTTTGAAAGTACGGCTTTCATTTAGATCTGTTAATTCAGATAAGCATCCCTAAAGCATTTACTGGCTTCAGCTGATGGAGAAATCACTTACGAGTGAGAACGCCCACCATTCTTCAGTCTGATCATCAGGGAATAGAGCAGCTGGGAGCAAAAAGGTGTCCCCCATCATTCAACTGTGCCTCTAACATCACAGAAATTACCAGTGGCTATCAGGAAATCATGTAACATCTCTGTATCAACATTCTTCCAAGGCATAATTTAATCAACATTCATGTAATCTTTGAGAAAGAATTAATAACCACTTAATTTTGTTTTCAATGTATATCTTTCATTACTTTATGTCCTTTGGCATGGAATTTTAATTAGCTGAGAATAATAAAAACCTTGAGCATTCAGAGAGAAAAGAACCCAGCCAAATTTCCTCGGAATAAGTGAGGAAATATATGTACAAGTGCTCACACAGGAGCTGGCACATTGTAAATTAGCAGTAAATGTTAGTTGCCTTCTGCTTTCCCCAAGTGAGGAAGAAACGGATAGGTTCAGTGAGTTGCTGACAGCTGTACAGTTGGAAGGTGCCAGAGCCAGGATTAGGATTCCTGTGTTCTTATTCATAGTCCAGTTCTTTCTCCACTGTGCTATTCAGGGCTGTAAAAAATTAACTGCTATGGCCAAATTATCCTCCTTTTAATATCACCATATTTAATCCAGGCATATAACTTCTTATGATTCTCGTATAAGTTAGGGACCACTGGAAACTGGGCAACCGACGAGATTTTCTTCTGGCACTCATGACAGGTTCTAATTGGCACTCTCATGCCCTGCAAGCAATAATGCAACTTCCAGAAGTCATTCACTCATTTAAGGTGTGTTGAGCGTCTTCTTTGCACCAGGTCTTGGGAAGAAGTGGTAAACCAAATAAATATGGTTCTTGCCTTTGCAAAGCTTACACACACAGATGCTTATCTGAATTAACAACTCTAAATAAGAGCCAGGTTTTCCAGATTAACTCCTGAGACAAAAGAATTTATGTGATTTATGTCATTTTCAAGATGTCATTGGGAGAAATGGGTGCTGCGAGTGGCCAAACTGTGAAGAAAGCCGAGATTCCCAAACATTCCCAAATTACTAGGGTCCCCTAGTTCAATGTCTCCTTGCACAAAAGCCTTCTTTGGAACTCAGGAAGACAGGGAAAATAACATTATTAGTGACATGTTATTAATCCAGTGAATACATATTGAATACCTCTATCATAGCCAATATTTTGCCAATTCCAAGGTCACTAAGATGAACGAGGTCCAGTCTTTGCTTAAATTTCTCACAGGTGAGTTGAGGAGACAGACAAGAAAATAGGAACTGTAGGAACTGCAAGACAGTCTGAGCAGGGCTAGGATGGGGCAAAGGCAGCAAGCCACAAGTAGCACAGAGGGTGACTACTCACAGTGGGGAAGGCACAGTTGAAGAAGTGATGGCTGACAGGATTCCTCATACCGGGGAAGGAGTCTACCACTTACAAAGGACAGGAGTGAGTGAAGCAAAACGTATGCAAAGGCCCAGTAACGTGAGCACATGCTGGGTTTGTGGGAATGGTGAGTGGTATGTAGAACCCAGACTGTAGAGGAAAAGGAAACCAGATAAAACATTCATGTGGTATTTGGCTCCTCGAATGATTGTCACATCAAGGGTTCATTCAATCAACAATTCACCAACATCTATGGAGTGCCCACTATTTGTGAGGCAGGTTAGTAGTGCCTGCAGAGGATGTATGAAAAGGAGTTACCACTGGATTCCCCATCAGTGGGGTCACAGGCTAGTGTTGGAGTTCTGACACAATTCCAATGTACAGATTTTTTCCCTACACATCCAAGCAATTTTCCCTTGACGCCAGCCGAGTGCCCTACAATTCAACTCAGTTCTGACACTGTCCACCTGGAGATAGCATCAGATCCCACAGGTTAGGGGCTCAGTCCTCCAAGACCCTCCCCACTTCAGCCACCAGGTGCAAGTCCAGTTTGTTACCAGTACTTCTGACCCACCGACTGTAGATCAGAGGTTCCCATGACACCCCCGTCCTGGGTTTTATTAATTTGCTAGAGTGACTCACAGAACTCAGAAATATTTTATTTACTAGAATACTTGTTTATTATAAAAGGATGTAATTCAGTAACGGCCAAATGGAAGAGATGCAGCCTCCTGGCATTCACGGTCCTGGAGCCACTCCAAACCCAGTCCTTTTGGGGTTTTATGGAGGCTTTGCTCCATAGTCATGATTGATCAAATCATTGGCCACTGATGATAGAACTCAATCTCCAGCTCCTCTCATCTCTCCAGAGGCCTGAGGTGGGGCTGAAAATGTCAACAATCTAATCAGGTGGTTGCTTCCCCTGGCAATCGGCTCCCATACTTAGATTACCTAGAGGCTTTCCATAAATCTCATTAACATAACAAAGGACACTTTTTATAACTCTCTTCAAATTCCAGGAGTTTTAGGAGCTCTGTGGTAGGAATGAAGACAAAGATCAAATCTACATTTCTTATTCTAAATCACAAAATCACAGAAAGGTTGGTGATACTTACATGTGTGGATTTGTGCTGGGAGAGCTTCCCTTCTAAGATTTTATTTATTTACTAGAGAGAGAGAGACTGAGAATGAGAGGGGAGAAAGTCAGAGGGAGATGCAGACTTCCCACAGAGCCGGGAGTCCGATACGGGACTCAATCCCGGGACTCCGGGATCATGACCTGAGCCGAAAGCAGTCGCTTAACCAACTGAGCCACCCAGGCGCCCCTTCCCTTCTAGAGGAATAGTCTGAGCGGTGTCAGGAAAGGGATAGCCTATGTTCAAGGAAATATAAGTGATCAAGTTTGGCCTGGGCAAATATGAGGTAGTTCCTTCCTGTCTTCCTTCCTTCCTTCCTTCCTTCCTTCCTTCCTTCCTTCCTCCATTCATTCCATTCATTAAGCCATTAAGCGTTCACTGAGTGCTTGGCATATGAAAGACCATCCTGGGTCCCAGGGATCCAGTAGTAACCAGGTTGTTTCCTACCTGCATAAATTTTATATTTAAACTATGGAGTTCTATATTGAACACTACTAAGTGCCTGTTTTAATTACAGTTTTAAAGTGCTATTAAGGAGAAGCACAAGATTCCTGAGATCAAACAGCCAGTCAATGGTTTAAGATGAAATGTCAGGAATTCCGACCGATAAGCTGGGAAAAGTATGTTGAGGCCAAAGAGCGGAGGACTTTGAATGCTAAGCTAAGGAGTTTGGAATTTAATCTCTTACTTTTCCTGAAAAACAGCCCTCAGTATGACTGCAGGTGTTATCAGCAGATGGAATAGTGGAAAGAGAATGCACTTTGGATTCAGAACGACTTAGCTTTGAATCTCAGCCACGCCAATTACAAACCACGTGTGCTTCAGCATGTTTCTTAACCTCTTCACCTCTGCTTTGGTTTCCTTCTCCTTAAAATGATATGATTCTATTTCCAGTGGAACCTAAGAAGTACCTAGCATGATGTTTAGCACAAAAGAAAAGAAATTGTTGGAGGACAATTGTTCTTCCTTTGTTACACAAGAAAATGTCAGGCCACAGAAGGTTTAAAGGTACCTTGCCTAGGATGACTTAGCTGTAAATATTGGGTAAGTGTGGTCCCTGTCCATCAGAGCCTGCAGCTATCAGGTGCGCTACCTGAAGCTAGATTCCCCCTAATGGATCATAGATGAATTTGGTGCACTTACATATCTGGGAAGAGAACGTGTGGCCATCCTAGTACTGAGATCTTTTCTTCACAATATCCTTGCAGGCCATTCTCTGTCATTTGGAATGTGGCTTCCTTCCCAAACTAGGTTGTGCATCAGAATTCACGTGAAAAATGCAGATTCCCAGAAACTGAAATAGCCTTTCCAGGGATGAGGAGGGAATCATAGTTTTAATGGCTCCCCGAATGAGTAGGACACTCATCCGCGCTTGAGAACCACTGACTAGCCTATCGTCTCCCTCTCTTGCTTGTTACTAATATCCTCTTGCTCTGTAGTGCCGTAGACAGCCCTCTATTCCAGTGGCTCTGATAATAGGCTCCCAGACCAGCAGTACCAATAACTCCAGGTACTTTTAGAAATGCACCCTCTCAAGTTCCCCCCAGGCCTGTTCTGTCAAACGCCTTGGGGATGGGGTCTTGCAGTGAGTCTTAGCAAAGCCTTCTAGGTGGTTCTGTTGATACTACAGTTTGAGGCCACTGCTCTAGACTACTTGGGGGAGGCTCTCCTGTAATGCGCTGGGCAGAAGTTCTACAAAGCATGGTGAGAACAGCAAAACCAGGGGTGGGCGGGAGAGGGGCGGGAAATGGGAAATTAAGAAGAAAAAAAGAAAAACAAAAAAAAAAACAAAGGGTGGAGCCCAGTATTTGTGGAGCCTGTGTTTGTTTGCTTGTTTCATTGGACTCTTGACATCAGCAGGCTTATTACAATGTAGAATAATGCTCAGTTCCTCTGTGAAAAGACCACTCCAGAGGTTAAGGAAGCTGGATTCCTGTTCCTGCGTGACTTTTTGGCAACTGACTTCACCTCTCTGGGTCTCAGTTTCCTGAGGTGCAAAAGGAAGGTCTGGATTTACTGGTCTCTAAGGACTCCTCTGGCATGACCTTCTGCAGCGCTGCCAAAGGAGTTGGGATCCACTCTGACATTTGGTGTTACTCCTGAGCAAGAGTATTGTCTGAGGGCCCCCCTGGAATAGTGAAACCTGAAACAGGGGCTGGTTAGGGACCTGGAGTAAACGACTTCCTTCCTGGAGAGTTGGAGCCTCCAGGAGGCTGCATATAGGGAAATTCCAGGCCATCTGGCTGTGTGAGGATTGCAGTCATCTACCAGTGTTATGGGAGACGGCCTTCCGGAGATAGCATTATGTCATTTGATAGCTCATTATGACCTGGGAAACTCCTCAGTGATCATGAGGTGGGGGGGGTAGGGATACGTGGAGGTGATATTCATACAAAGACTCAGGTCTTCTTTCCTCTCGGTCTCCACAGGAGGTCCCCAGCTGCTGCTAGTCAGCCATCTGTCTCCAGAGTCAACCCGCAAGGTAAGCTGCGTCGTGAGGCCTCGCTCCGTGTGTCAAAACAATCAAGGTGTCATTTGCATGGAAACTTTTAGGATCTTTGTACTTGTTTGCATACCATGGCCCTCCAAGGTCTCCCGGTGACTTTTCTCAAAGGCAGAGTAGAGCTTTCCTTCATTCCACATAAAACCCAATGAAAAGCAGTATTGAACAGTTTTCCCATCATGTGCACACCTGGGCTTTCAGGCTGTGATGGATGTGCGGTAATGGGGCTTCCCAGAAGGGAGGCAGGAGGCAGAGATGTATTGATAGTGCAACCTCACCTCGGCTTGCTGGCTCCCCGTAAACTCCAGGACAGCTGACTTCAAAGGCCCTGGGGGCCCCCAGCTTGGCCTCAGCATCCCACAGAGTATGCTAGCAGTTTTCCTCCTAGCGTCAGCTCTGGGTCCCACTTGAATCTACATCCTTTCCAGGTGTGAAACCAAAGGCTCTTCCAGGTCACAGATCATTTCCCTTGGAAGTCATCCAACTTTGTTCCTCAAATGTGTGTGTGTGTGTGTGTGTGTGTGTGTGTGTGTGTGTGTGTTTTAAGAAACCCAACGTCTCATCTTTCAGTGCCATGCACATGCTTTCCATGCAGAGCTGAGAGTTGTGGAGGGGGAGGGCTACGCAGAAGGAGCCCCTTGGAGATAAATCAAACAGTAACTCTACTTGACATAAGATGCAACCAGTTACAAGTCCAAAATGGAGTTTTCCCCCTTGAATCTGTCCCCACTAGTGTGACGGTGGGCCTGAGTAAAACCACAGGAGAAACAAGTCAGATGAGCTCCAGCAGAAATAGCACTGCCTCAAACACCTCTCTCTTTCTAGCTATGCTATTCCCCTCGCATTATCCTTAACGATCTCCCTTCCTTACATGTTGTGTTCTCCCGCTAGCCTCACAGCCATGAGGATAACGGAAATAATATAAAAGCCTAGCTTCTAAAAACAAAGGAACAAAAACCCAGGTTCCATTGGCTCATTGGCTTCAGAAGTATTTATGGTACACACTTTTAAAAATATTTTTGTTAGAAAAAAGATTGAGAACAAGAATCGAGGTGAAAGGAAGATATTAAGTAAAAGTAAGTTTGCCTCTGGAGCCTCATGATATAAAACAGAGGGAGGAAAATAATACTCCATCCAGGGGCTCCAAAAACCTGGTGTGCTGATGTCTTATTTCCTTTAGAAGTTTGATAAAAGGAAACAAAATAAAGTGAACACATAACTGGTGTTACATAGTTGGAGATCAAAGGAGGTGGTTTTGAAACTCCTATCATTTCATCATAGTAGCTCACTAGTGAGACATCATCGCTCACATTTCTGTTAGGCAAATGCGCTAAGAAGCTTTTGACATCAATTTGAATATTTAAACTGTTTTCTTTTTCTTGTAATAAATACTGACAAACATTAGGAGAATATGTGATATTTATGGCTCTATAAATTAGCTCATTAGCCGGAGATGTTTTTGGAAAGATCATCTTGTGATTACTGGCCCAGTAACTACCGCTTGGCAACTAGGGATTCTTTTGCTAAATTCTTTTAAAACAATGGAGCAAAGAAATGACAATACCACTTAGGCAATTTGTTTTTGTCTGTCTTTGTGGCAAACTACAAAAATTCTGGCTTTTCATTGGGAAGAGAATGTAGCGATACCAATTATTACGTAATTATAGGTTTCAAAATCTCCTTAACGCTTAACCACAGCCAGAAAAGGAAGGAGGACACACACATCCTGTGTTTTGTTCTTATTATCAGCTTAAATAAGTCAGGCAGATTTTTCCTGGTATTTTAATATTTATCAGCATGTGACAAAGAGGTGTGTTTAAATAGAAACTTTAAAAGGGAATGAAAAATACGTAGCTCAGAGCAAACAGAATTGAATGCTGGAGTGCTGCCTTTAAAAGATGATTTTTCATAATAAGATCAGGTTTTCATTTATTATCACTAAAATTGAACTCATGCATTTCAGTTGAAATCCAAGATAAAAGATACAAGAATCCCATGTTCATTTAAACACATTTAGCAACAATCCAGTTTGTTAGGAAAGCCTGACTGACTTAGGTAACTCTTCTTGGATAAAAAGCAAGTGTAAGAGAGAGACAGAGAGAAATAAAGAAAAGCCAAATATTTTTTAAAAGGCTTTTTTTTTCCATTCATCTAAATGAAGGGAATGCAATTCATTTTAAGAGCTACTTGTAAGAACCCCTGGTTACATCGGTACATTTGCTCTTACAAATTGATCACTAATTGAAATAATTCATGGGGGAAATAAAAGCAAATCGCTTTGTCTCCAGTACCTTTATTCTGACCATTCTAACCAAGGTTACTCTTTATAGCTCTCGAGGTACAACACGAATTTCCCTCCTCTGCAAAGACATCCCAATATTTTTTTTAAAAAAATCAGTGTAATTGCTCCTTTTTGTGTGCTATTGCAATGGTTCCATTCTAGGTTATATTGTAATTCGTGGCTTATGTGTCTCCTGCTTTGGAGCACCTTGATGACAGGAGCTGTACCTTACTCATCTCTTTATCATTCAAAATTCATTAGCATAGCTATTTTCACGTAGCAGGAAGACAGTAAATCTTGATTTGATCAGAACTGCATAATGTTTGCAGAGTTTATCTGAAGCAAAATGTTCATAAATTAAATTTTAATAATGAGTCAATATTTTTATCTCTATGAGTATGAAAAATATTCAACTGTGGCTTTTTTACTATGAAAAAAATCAGTTCCTGCATTGAAATGAAAAGAGGTTTGAAACACACCCTATAATAGCATATATATGTATTTGTGCAGTCCTGTGGGTTTTGGACAAAAAGAGTTAAATGCAAAAAGTTGGCATTTTTGCACTTTGAATAGCGAAGCCAGAGTAAAGTAATTGAGAATTTAAAATGCAGAAAGTATAACAGCGTGGAAGTGATATGCTCCTGATTTAAGGAGAAAGATGCACTAAATCCTCCTGGGAGTGTTGAAAATGCTAATGCTGTGGAGTGTGGGGAACATCTCGATTTTTATCACGTTTTGCCTTTTCACAAGCAGGAATTCCAAGCCTTTTCTACATACTACATCAGGATTGGAACAAAAAGGGGGAAAAAATTGAAGAAAGAGCACTCCAAAATAAGGCAGGCTTCTATCATCTGTACAAATTCAACATGGAAACCGAAAGTCATTTTTAAGATTTCAGGCCTCAAACTATTTTCAACAGAAAAACAAACAGATTATTGAGGAAAATCAGTGTGTGTGTGTGTGTGTGTGTGTGTGTGTACACGAGTGGGTGGATGACTGTGTGTGTGTAGGATAATTGTCTCACTTTCCCACCCATTCTATCCCTTGCCTTCACATGCATTTCAATACTGAGTACAGATATGTCATGGGAAGTAAGAATTTCCTGAAAAGATAAATCATCAAGGGTTCACTGCCTTGACAAAATGACTCTTTGCTTTACAAAAGGATTAGAGTATTCCTTTTAATGGCCAGTACCTCTGATTCATATAAATGTGACTTGATTGATAATATATATTGTATATACAATGTTTCCAAGGTTCAATTGATGTGTAAGGTGGGAGAGTCTATATTCATCTTCTCGTTTTAAGATTTAACAATAAACATATTGAGCAAGAACATCACCAATATAATATGTCAGATGACGTGAAGAACAACCCCCACCCCAACTCCATGGGTCATTGGAAATGACAGCAAAACCATGCCACGAAAATGATTAGAAAATTGCCTGAGGACTTCTGGCCGGACTGCTGCAAACCCAGAGTCTCTCGGCGTGGGTCTCCAAAGCCTTGGTTTATGGTGTTTTTCAACACCAGTCGATTAGATGTTTTTCAAGAAAAGCCTGTATATGGAGAAATAAGATGTGATAACAGAGGACTTTCCAGTATGTCTGAAATAGGTTGGCCTAAATAAGAAACAGACTTAAATATATTTTTTTCAGTGCTCACGGGAATCCCTTTCTTGTGTTACATGTCCAGGCCATTCTATGGGGAGGAAATGATGCTTTTATTAGTTGATAAAACAGAAGAAGGGGCTTTCTGCTAAGAAGCCTGTTTCTCAGTAGGAGTTCCTCCCATATCTTTACTTGATTATAAATATCCCCTTGAAAGTTCATGGGGTGTGCCAGATACAGGGTCTGTTTGAGGAGCGGACAAGGGGCTCAGAGAGTTATCTTGGATTCTAAGAATTTCAGAAAGTCATGACACTAACGGAGTTCTCATTCCTTACCAGAGCTGCCAGGGCTTGGGATGAGAGATGGACTGTGTGTGCACGAGTAAAGGGCTCTCTGAGAACCACAGAAAGGGCCTGTGTCAGATGACTGGAAATGAAGCCTGGCATAAGCACCACATTTGCTTGGTTTGTACATTAAGCAAGAACTCTGAGGCGGGATTACAACACTATGGACAAATACGAATAAAATCAATCCTGTCACCAGAGGCCATGGCCACGCACGCACGACAAAGGAAAGAATGAGGATGGGGGATAAGCAAAAAAACAGAAGGGTGGGTGGTTGGAAAAGAAGAGGAAAGAAAGGAAAGGAACAAGAGAAAACACCAGAAATCTCAGAGAGGTTTTTCGTTAGTGTTCTGATTGTCCTGTGGCCTGAATTATTGGGCTAATGGTCTTAATGAGTCACCTCCAGTGTTTAAGCAGGCTGCATACAAAACGATAGGGCAAATGCACTAGAAAAATCCCAGTAATTCTGGGAATAAGTCCCCACATGGTTGTTTTATAAGAACTGCTTTTGTCTAAAATAGCCCTTTTCTGAACGTTTACCTCAGAGCATCAGCATCGAGCTATTTATATTGATCTGCAATTATTTCATATATGTTTAAAATTAAGTGTGGGTAGTTGCAGAAACATTGACAAGTCAACTAAAGTGTGAACAGTTAAAACGTTACCCTTGAGCAAACACTGCCAAAAATAAAGCCCTCCTCATTAATGGCTATTCCACCGTTCAAAATTAATTTCTAAATTTAGTGTGAATGCTGCTTCCTATTCAGTGGAACCAGTGAAACCTGCAGCATCTAATCTCTCTCACTTGCTACCAAAAGACTTGAGTCCATTCCGAGTTGGCTCCACTCCACGTTTTTGCGCTGCTGAGAAACACCATCCACCCCCCCCCCCCAAAGTTGGAATCATGCATGTTAGTAAGTATTTCAGTTATGCTATTGACGTCAATGGAGTCATTAAATAGATTGCTGGCCCTCCCAGAGGCAAATCACTGCCAGGGACCTAGATACAGACACGTTTTTTACAAAGACAACCATCAGGGTTTGCTATAGCAGTAAGCTAGAGAAAGGGAAAAGTTTATACTGTAGCAGACCTATCTCCAAACACAGTTTATTATTTTTCTTTTGCATTCTGGTTCCGGCCTTTCTTTCTCTTTGGTTACAGTAGGCTCAGCCGATGCCCAGATATTGTTGCCGCAGTGTTTTGTGTGCAAAAGCATCTCCTGTCATTGAGATCGTGAGGGGTGGCTCCCCACTTCTGAAAACGCGTCACACCTCTAGCTCGACACAGCCCAGCTTGATGTTTATTTGGTGGCATAAATTGTCTGGGCAAACCACTATTGTCTGCCAGTGAGGCTGTTTGACATATAGTTCTCCGGATAAACAGTTTCTTCCGAACACACACACTCACAGCTTTGTCCTTTCTGCCACCTCTGTCCACGCGTGGCCGCAGCCCTTCATCTGTGAATCGAGCACCCTTTGCCCTGAGGCAAAGGGTGGAGGAGGAGGCAAGAAAGAAAGATTCACTTCTCTCAGCCGCCTCATCTGCAGAGCTGCTGCAGGAGGCAGGAGGCTGCCCACGTGCCTGTGTCCTCCCAAACCCAGCTGCTGCCTACCTCAAGCCTGGTCATGCAGCTCCCAGGCGTGTGGGAGAGAGCCCTTCAGGAAACAGCTGTCTCTTTCTGGGTGTTTCTGACAGCTCTATTTACCTGGGTAGCCCCAAGAGTCAGAGCCAAAGATTCACCTTACACCTGGACTCCTCTCCCCCCAACCCCTGCTCAGAGGTAGGGAGCCATCTTGAGCAGACAGCTTTCTTCAGATCTGGTCATCTGAACCCACCATGTTGGTTTCGGCTCTCATCTCCCTTTCTAAACCACGCTCCCCTACTCCCGTACTGCCCCACTTGCTTATCAGTTAGTGTGTGTGTGTGTGTGTGTGTGTGTGTGTACACCCATATTTATATATATATTTGTTTTTCCTTTTTTAGTTAGTATGTACATAAATACCAGACATCTGACCACCATTGGTGACTGACCCATTTTGGTTCATTCACCATTGCTCCTTCCCCTATATTCCTGACTTTCAGTAGTGGCTTCAGAGTCCATCCTTTATCTCTCTCTTTACCTCCAACAACCAATCCTTGTGGCCTTTTCTCTAATCATCCCCCCTCCTTTCCTTCCCCACCCCCTCTTCCTTAGTTCAGTGCTTCATCCTCCCATACCTAAACCATTATGTTGGTCCTCCCACTGGGTCTGTTATCCTCAGTCCTTCCCCATTGGAACCTACCCTCCATTCTGGTACTAGAATTATTCTTCTAAAACCCAATCATTGTTACTTCCTTAGTTGGCTATCATTTGCCTTCAACATAGGACCCCCACTTTTTATGAATTCCTTCAGAATTTTACTTCTAATTCCTTCTTTGTTCTCATCTTTCACTTGAAGCCCCATGCACAGCTGATGGCCAAGGTGCCCTGAACATGCTGTCCCTTAAATATGCCATGCTCTTCTTGCCTTTCTGCCCTTGTACATGTGGTTCCTTTGTCTGGGCTGCTTTTTCTCAAAAATATCACTCCCATATTCAGCTCAGGGATATTCTTACATTGTCAAGTGAACCAGCTCTTTCCATTCACTGATTCTTAGATTCTGACTCAGGATTCAGCTAAATACACAGTCTCAATCCAGAGCCTGATATATAACACCTGCTTAGTAAATGCTAATTCCTTTACTCATCCCCATCTTAAAAGTACATTCCTTATCCTTTAAGACTCAGCATATGTGCCATCTTCTGTATGTGCTCCCTGCAACTCATCCAAAATTACTCTCACTTATTAATTATCTCCAAATCTCAATTATTGCCATATTATGCCTACTTATTTATTTAATTTTATTCCCTTTTAAACTAAGACTGTCTCAAGTTCAACTCCTAATCTTTTTTTTATATTCCCAATTTATAAACCATGACCTGGAATATAGTAGATGCTCAATAAGTGTTTATGCACTAAACAAATACAAATGAGCGTATACCTGTGCTTGAATCAGAAAGGATTAGAGAGCTCCTAGTTGGCTGGTCTAAATATCTTCTAGCTTTCAGGCATGCATACAGTGCTGACATTCCTAGCTAATCTTGACTACACATAACTTTTTTTCACTAGAAGTAAGCTCTTTATCATCCATTACTGCAGGCGGTGTTAAAATAAATACCATAAACGTGGCAGTGTTAAATACAATAAACAATTACTAAATGTGACTAACTTATTACTCTGTATTATTGCTCAGTGGCTAGTACAGTGCCTGGCACAAAGTAGGTCCTCAATTAGTATATTGAATTGAATTGGGCTGGGAATCTCTGAGCCAATACCTTAGACAAGTTACTTCTCTGAAACTCAGTTGTTTTGGTCTTGTTTTGTTTTGTCTAGAAAGTAGGTATTTTAATATTCTATCCTGTAAGATTACTGTGAGGGTTGAATGAGAAAAGCTATCTATGCATGTAGAGGTTAAAAGTAAAGACTCTGGAGGCAGACTGGCCCTTTCAGATCCTCGCTCCATTAGTATGTGACCTTGGGGCAGATTGCTTAACCTCTCCATGTCCCAATTTCCTCATCTCCAAAATTAGGGTGGACATTTTATATACCTCATATGCTGGTTGTAAGGATTAACTGTGTAAACATACCAAAAGCACTTAAAATAGTTCGTGACACTTAGAAAAGTGTCAATATTAGTATCATGTTATTAATCCTATTCTGCAACATGTTTCCTAGCACCCCCAGCACATCGCAGGTGGTCAGTGTGTGAAGGTTTAGAGCCCAGACCTGCTGGTGTAGGTTGGGAACCAAAACCCAAAGTCCTGTTTGCATCTGTCTACAAGATTCGGATCCACTTCCCTTCTGTAGGAATACAATCTAGAAGGCAAACCTCTTTGAAGTTTAAGATTCGTTTCCCCTGAAACCATACAAATATGATTATATGGAAAGACATTTGGAGCTGAAGGTAGGACACCATACAAGGATGGCTCTTTCTCTTAAAGACAGATTGCAGAAAATGCTCAATTTGGACTCTGATAAACTGGATCATAATTAACTGAGAGTTTTCTCTTGCCTAAGCGTGAGCGGACTTCACCTTATAGGCTGTGCAGCCCATTACAGTTGTATTTCAATACAGTGTTCAGGGCTTCGTACATTCCTGCAGACACAGACTTTCAACTCGGGGAGCTCAGCAGAGATGAGCAATGGGAGCTGATACAGAGCTTCCCTTTGGAGAGAAGGCAAAACCCACTGGCAGAGTCCAGCTTAAGGGAAGGCTTTGACTTCTTTTGGAAGGACTCTTCTGCCCTCTGTCCATTACTTCTGAGAATGGGAAAGCCCCCTTTTACCCATCTGCCTCTTTCTCTTCCTTTTATTGGGAGAGAGGGAGGGAGAAAAGAAGGAGGCCAGGGTTGGCCTAGAGAAGAACGAACATGAATGTTGGGAAATGAAGGAGGAAGGAAGAGAACCTTCTAAGTTCCCTGTTTTCTCCTGCCTGCATCCCCAAAACCACATGATCCTGGGGGGCAGGGTGAATTCTGCTTGCTTGCTTCTGATCAACTCCCGGCCAACACTTTCTGGAGTTGCCTTTAGAGCTGTTCTCGGAAGCCAGGAGCATTTCAGGGAACAGTCTTTCACCCAAGAGAAGAGAAACAAAGCGGGGACTGTCCCCTTGAAATAGAGAACAGGCAACAGAACTCACTGGATCTTTTTCTTCATTTATTGTCTTGACTTACTCCCAGCCAGAGCTGTTGACAAGTACCCAACGTCACGGCTCAGAGTTTTGTATACTTTCCTACCTCCTCTTTGGTTATGTCCGTGGCGGGAGGCGGGGCCACAGCAATTATCCGGTCTGTTTGATCCGTGGTCGCAGTCCCGTCAGTAAAGCAGCCTGTGCCCCTTCCCCCTCACTTATGCTTCAACACGTTTCTGGGGTCTAGTCTGGATGGTACTGCTTACCTAGCAAAGCATAGAATTTTGAAAGCCCACCTGCCTGCTTTCAGGAGAGGAGAAGAGCAAGCAGTTATTCAAGTCCTGATATGTGCCAGGCGCTGGGCGAGGCCCTCTGCATGCGTTATCTCCCCTACTTCTCAACACTGACCTATCCTGCAGGTTGTTGTCCTGATTTCCCAGATTTAGAAAAGGTGGCTCAGGGAAAACATGAGGTCTACTCCAGACCACATAGTCAGTGACAAAGTCAGAACTGAAACCTAGGTCTGTATTTCTTGAAAACACATGCTCTTTCCTCTAGTCTAGACCACACTGTCCCTGCCCCATCCCCATCGTAAACCTCGGAAGTTTTAACTGACGGAAAGGGGGATGGTGAGCATTTCATAACAGGAGAGCAAACAAACATACTGAATTACCTACAGCCTTAGTAATTACTGCATAATAATTCCCGTTAATTCCTTTGTTATCTAGCCATTTTATTGCAAGTAATAAAAATGTATAAATCTTAAAAGAAATGTCTATTACATGTCCATTACTTGTTTATTAATTTATTCCGTGTTTATTCGATGCTTACTGTATATGAGACACTGCGTTAGACACTGGAGGTATAATAGTGAAGAGAAAGAATTTAGAGCCTGACCTCGTGGACCTTATAGCCCAGGAAATATTAAGAAAATAAATACATGATTACATATTTGATCAATATAATGAAGAAAAGTACAGACTCCTATAACATTGCCTCACCTGTAAAAATGGGAATAATACTAGTACTTACCATTAGGATTGTTGTAATATTTAAATAGGCTGTTATATGTAAAGCACTTAGAATACTGCCTACCGTCTAGTATTATTTAACATTTGCTCTAATTATTATTATTGTTAGTTATTGTTGGGATTAATGTAGATTAGCGGACAGGGAAGGCCTTTGTAAATGCCCTTGAATTTGCATCCTAAACACTGAGTAGGAGCTGGGTGGGTAGAGACGTTAAGTAACACCTTCCAGGTGCTCCAGCCTAGATCTCGATCAATAGGGTGGCAGTGAAGAGCAAGGCCAAGGAGGCTGAGAAAGGCCAGGTTGAGCAGAGCATTTGTAGGCCATGGGTGAAACATGTAAATTTTATTCTTTGGGGAATAAAGAATGTGGGAAGCCACTGAGGTATTTTGAGAAGATTGATGTGATCTGATTTGAATTTCAAATAGAACACTTCTCCCTGAGCCCTCACTCAGTCTGAGCTGCTGGCCCCTCCTTTGGGCTCCCGCGGTCGGGGACCCCCGTGTGCTTTCTCTCCTGCAATGCTCGGCACCTGCCCTTTCTATCCACCTTCGTGGCTGAGCAGGAAAACTCTGGATCCAGATTGGCTGAGTTTAGTCCTTGTTCTAGACCTTTCTTTCTGTAGGACTAAAGACAAGTAATTCCACACCTCTGGGCCTTCATTTCTTCATATGTACAATGGGGATAACAATAGGACCTTTAGCAGAGAATCGTCATGAGAGCTGATTTAATGTATGCAAAGGGTTTAGCACAACGACACACAGAAAGCACTAAATAAATGTTAATATTTTCATATATTATAACTGCCTATTTTCTTGATTACTTACACCTCTAGACTGTGTGCTCAGTGCCTAGCACAGGGCAGATACTCAAAAAATATTTATTGAAAAACCTCATTGAGGGGCGCCTGGGTGCCTCAGTCGGTTAAGCGTCTGCCTTCAGTTCAGGTCATGATCCCAGAGTCCCCAGATTGAGCCCCACATCGTCATTGGGCTCCCTGCTCTGTGAGGAGTCTGCTTCTCTCTTTCCCTCTGCCCCTCCCCCCACTTCTGTTCTCTCTCTCTCTTCTCAAATAAATAAATAAATAAATAAATAAATAAAATCTTTAAAAAGAAAGAAAAACATCGTTGAAAAGAACGAACAGTGAGGGCGCCTGGGTGGCTCAGTTGGTTAAGCAACTGCCTTCGGCTCAGGTCATGATCCTGGAGTCCCAAGATCGAGTCCCACATCGGGCTCCCAGCTCCATGGGGAGTCCGCGTCTCCCTCTGACCTTCTCCCTTCACATGCTCTCTCTCACTCTCTCTCTTTCCTAATAAATAAATAAATAAATAAATAAAATCTTTAAAAAAAAAAAGAATGAACAGTGAAAGAGAGGTAATGCCATGAATTGTAAACAAAAGAGAAAGGTTGCTGACCTACTCATGGGAAAACGGACATCCTTGAGTCAGGGGGTGGGGGGTGAGATGTAGATTCCAAGGAGGGGAAATTGGCTTTTGGGGAAAGAGAAACTGAATGACTTTGCAACTGCCCAGCTGCCCCAGCTTTGGGGAACTCGAAACAATGTCCGTGAGACAAAAATATGCCTCAAGATCTGTGCTGCCAATCTGGATTGCCATCTGCACAAAAAGAAAATTGGGCTCCTTCAAGAGCTGCTCTATGCCCTCGGGCTACCTGACTATCTGGAAGGTGAAGGTGAAAGAACCCTCCAGAGTTCTCCATTCACTAGCTTTGGAGGACAGTCCCACCGACGAAGAGCAGAACCCTGTGACTTCCTGTTCAACCCCACACTGCTAGCAGAGCTCAGTTCTGTGAAGTAAACCCACCCCTTCAGTGATGCAGAAGCATTGGGAGAGGATTTTCGTGGCTTTGCGTAGCTGGGGAGTCTGAGGCAGTCAGTGGTGACAGCGGCTGTTCCTCTCTGTGCACAGTACCTGTCCTGACGATGAACCCCTCCGGTCCCTCCAGTGCCAACAGTGTGCCATGTTGGGCATGCATGCTGGTTGGTTACTTCTTTTTTTATCCCCAGGGAAAATAAGGTCTCTTCAAATGCTTTTTTAATCAACACAATAGACCTCTGTGCTCACTGACCTCGTTTCCTATTATTTCTTCCCCTCTCATTGCAAATTTAACCAGTCTATCTCTCTTCACCTGCAGATCATTTCCAGGCTGCCCTCTGATTTGCTGTTTTCTCCATGCCCCTCACACTTCCAAACCACCTTCCCTCCAGACCTGTTAATCTGACTCAAAAACTACCTATGGAAATCCTCCTAGTAAGCAAGATTAGTCTTGCTTATGGCCCACCCTTTATATATGGTCTTGGGGTATCCATGTCCTGTATTGATTTTTTTAAAAACATAATTGTTCTTTATGCCACTGGCACACGTTCATCCATTTGTTTGGGCTTTTGTGTGTTCCATAAGCGAAACATTTTTTTTATGGCCCGCTACCATGCAGGGGGGAAGGGAAGTACTAACTTGAATAAGACTCAGAATCGGATTTTGAGTTTGCACCATCTGGAAATAAAAGTGTAGAGTAAAAGCTACCTGAAGATATAGACTATCTCGGTCAGGATTCTCCAAAGAAACAGAACTAGTGTGAGAATACATATATACATATACTTATGATTTAAAGGATTTGGTTGGCTCATGGGATTGTGGGGACTGGCAAGTGTGAATTTTTGGAAACTCAGGCAGGAGTTAATGCTGCAGTCTTCAGGCAGAATCTGTTCTCTTCCAAGAAACTTGTTTTTGCTCTTAGACCTTCAACTGATGGGGCGAGGCCCACCAACAATATCGAAGGTAATCTCTCTTACTTAAGATCCACGGATTATAGATGTTAACCACATCTACAAAATATCGTCACAACACCTAGATCGATATTGATTAAATATCCAGGTACTATTGCCTAGCCATGTTGACACTTAAATCATCAAAAGGACCAGCCAACAAATAAATAAGCCTGTCCTGGAAATCAGACCACAGTTACGCCCAGCTCTACACAAATAAAAAAATACAAGACCCAGGAAAATAAAAATCTTTATATTCCTTCTGACAGAAACTTTACTCCAAAACATGGTAAAATAGCCATTCCTCCAAGCTCACAGAATTGTTTTGAAAACCATGTGATGGTTTGAAAGACCACAAGGGCAGCGTGTTTGTATTTTGGACACCCCAACAGACCCCAGCAGTGGTGAAAAAACTACTAAATGTTGGTAACACCACAGAGCCCTCACATTCTCACCATTCCTCTGCTGGGCAGCTGTGAGAAAAAAGAAAATCTTGGACTTCAGCTCGACAAGAATGCTAGTCATTCCGGGCCCTTTGTCTGATAACCACAACTTATTACTGCAAACTCAATAGGGAACAATACCTCAAAAAGAGGTTAATTTGGCCAGAAATATCTTGGAATGAGGCGAGCATCCTCTTTACGTGTAGTACTTGTTTCCACAGAAGGGGGTCTGGAACATTTATATCCTCTTGAGGAAATTTGATGTCAGCCCCATTCTCTAAGTCATCTGTGGGACCCTTTCTTTCTCAAGCGTGGACTCTAAAACCTCATCTTGTGTTCCTGCCGCTGAGAAGGCACACATGTGTGATCACGCCTCTGGCCCCTTTGCCAAGCACATAGCCTTGTGTTCGCCACAGCACCCAGCTTCTGCTCTCACCTCGGCTGTCCGCATCTTGGGGGGCTCTCTGGGTACCTTAACCATGAGCCAGGTGGCTCCCGTAACCACCTCTGTCTGGAACATCTCAGACCGATGATCCTGCCTTCACAGTGCAATCTCCTCCTCACCTCATTTACCTTTTGAAAAAGAATGGCTCTCAGCAAGTTACTAAACTGAACCCCCCCACTATCACTGCTTTCTGGCGTTCAAGGAACTGACATCTCAGCTGGTTCTTTTTCCCCAAATCTTGCCTTTTCTCCTGGTCTTAAGTCAGTGGTTTTCCTCAAGTTGTAGAAACACTTATCTTCTCCTCCTCTTTTTCTGCAGCAATGGAATGTGCTCCTTCTAATTCATTTTCTGATTTTGTTGGCGGGATTATTTACTAGCCCCTCCTCCTTTGGTTTCTGTGGAGGGGAGTCACTCCGATTTTCAGCAGAGAAGAGTGTTGGGGAAACAGGGCCTTTTCACCATTCTGTGTTGCCAGGGCAAAGAGCAAAGACAGGTTAGAATTTGAATTCTAACCTGGGTAGAATTTGTAGCAGAGACGATTTTTGCCTCAGTGAACCTTTTAGCCCACTAGAGATGTGGCAGAAAATGGAACGCAGTTCCCTGGGAGGTGGTTCATTCTGCGTGCCCCACTGGAAGAGCACATCTAGATAGATGTAGAAAGTTTAACATGAGATTCTTTTGTTCAGAAGAAGGGCAGACTCAGCCAATTCTGAGATTTTTCCTGGTATTATGAGCCTATGTGATGGAACAGTAGTTGGACAAATTTTTCAATACTATACTAGCCTCAGAGTGTTTTCTTTGTTTCCAAAGAATCCACTCTAAAACATTTGTTTCAACTATAAAACACAGGGGAGAAGTGCTGACATCGTATTAAACCCCTGCTAAGTGTAAGATTTGATATTAGGAACTACAATGATATCTTTTCCTCATCAACAACCCTTTAAGAAGTCATTATTATCTTGCTTTTTTTAACCAATGAAACCGTGCCCCTGTGAGGGTAGCTACTAATACGAAAACACTCAGCTAGTAAGTGAAAGAGCTAATATTTGAACCCTGGCTGATTGGCTCCAAAGGTACTTGGCCCTAGTCCTCTGTGTTGTTAGGTTCGTAAAATGGTGTGGGTGATGTCCAATTGGGTACCTGTCTTCAAGGTATATCTACACCCTTGAGATGATGTTTACTCCCACTGCTCCACTAATACTCAGTGTTCTCTGGACAGTGCCCTCCTTTTCCTGCGCTACATTTAATCTACTCTTTTCTTCAGATTCTAGAACTATAGAGAATCTAAAAGAAAATGTGCTTCAAGCCCTTCAGGGAAAGAACTGAGTTGACAAGGAGGTAGTAGTGTCTTTCTCTCTTCCGGGAGTAAGTCCCCTTCACTGAAAGGTATTTTTGGTATCGAGTAGGACATCTCAATAGGGAAAGAAGGCAAGGGAATATTTTTAGGACGTAGCAGAGCAGTGGGAGACGTATCTCCAGAGCATTACTCACTGCTTAGAAGATGTCCCCAGCCTCTGACATCACAGGGAGAGAGAGTTAGATTTCAGATCTGTAGTGAAACCCGGGTGTGCCTCTCTTGAACACAAGGAGGCAGCTGTCCAATTCCAGACTGGCTCTGGAAAGTCCCGTTTTTGAATAATTTGCTTCTGATGGTGTTTTGTTCAACTTTTTACCTCAAGTGAAACTCTGTGACTTAAATGAAAGAGCACTGAGCTGGAACTCAGGAAACTAAATTTTAGTACCAGTACCAACCAGGTGTGTGACCTGAGGTAAATCTTTTAACCTCGGACTTAGTCATCTTTATTTTGAATTAGTTTTGAGTCTTTGAGGGTAGAGTCCAATCTTACCGAGCCTTCAAATTTCCAAAATGGCTTTTGGCCCAGAAATGGTAGTGTATGGGTGTTGGGGTGGATAATTTTTTTTGTCAGAGAAGAAAGAGCCCTGAAGCTAGTTACTGGTGAATCTGGAGTTCAAGCCCAGGTCTCTGGTCTGGCTCCCAAACCTGGGCTTCTTCCACCCCTTCCTACCCTGACATTAGGCCATATTATTGTTGCATAACACAGTGTATACATATTCTTTTCCTAATCCTTGTCAGCCCTGTGGTTGGCACAGTTTAATAGCAAATGGTCATTGAGTGGTTAGGAGTGCTGGGGAAACAGAAATGGAGATGACATGGCCCCTCACCTGAGCTTAGGAGCATGCTCATGGGGAGTTTCTGGAGCCAGACTGCCTGGGTCCCAGTTCTACTGCTTATGACACGAATTACTTCTGAAAACTTCTGTAAACCTCAGATTCTTCATCCTCATCTTCTCATCTTTAATACTTTCCTCTTAGAGTTATTATGAAAATTAAATGAGTTATTTCATATGAAACAACTGAAATGGTGCCAATCACAGAGCAATGACTGAATGAATACGTAGTCGTCAATACTGTTACCACTCTGTATGTTGGTTAGCTCCCTCATGCCAGGAGTCTTAGAAGATTGCGGCAGGGTTTCGTTCATTGGCATTTAATAAGTGTTTGTTGGATCCAATTATTTTAACAAGTATTTACAATGCCTGTACTATGTGCAAAGCTTCTGCTGGATCCTTGTCAGAATCCGACAACCTACTTAGGATGAAGGAAAAGTCACTGTATTTTTAGAGCTTATATAATTTGCAAAATTTTTCTCTTTAACAAGCCCTTTTTTTTTTTTTTTTTTTTTTTTTTGTGTGGCCCTTCTTTAGAAAGAGTTGAAGGAACTGGGAAGAAAATATTCTACATCTATATTTACTGACTACTCAGATAGCCATTTGGAGGAAGTGGAATTAACAGTAAGCCAATGGGAAGATTAGAATCTTTTTTAAAGAAGAAACCTCTTTTTGAACTCTGAGGTCAGGCAAGAGAATACTACCTACTTTTAATGGGTTATCTGTGTCAGACAGAGAGAGCAGCTCATTCCGTCATTCACTAACCCTCTCATTCATTCATTCAGGATCAAGTGAGTACTCACCATTACATGAGTCGGGTGTTGTGCTGGGCAGTGGTTATACGGAAATGAGCAAACGCAGTTTCTTCTCTGGAGGGGCTCACACTCTTGTGGGGCAGACAAATATAAATGGATATACAACGTAGTGTGCTAAGAAGTTGCCTAAAGCACAAATAAAGTGTTCTAGATACACAGAGGAAGGTGGGTAGTGAGGAACAGGATTTGACCCTAGATCCTGTGTAAAAAGTAATGCTGTGTTGCTCTACCTGGGAATTTTACAAATGATTTTTGTTGCATTCTTAAAAATTAGTACTTCTCATAGCTAGGTCATTCATTAAACAGCTGAGTATTTTTTTTCTTTTTTTTTTTCCCAGTCATTTCAGCTCAAACCAGTGTGTTCACGAGTACCTGTTATAACTAAGTGCTTAGGAAAATATAGGTTAATTTTAATCAGAGTCACTAGGATGAGGGAGTAAGGAGGTATGGGAGGTATGACTTGAACTCTGCCTTGAAGGATGGGTAAGGGTTCATAAGGCAAAGTGAGAAATACTACTCAAGAACTCAGATCATGCTCCAACAAAGGTATAGTGGCCCAAAGAGGGTTGGCTGAGTTTTTTGGAATGAAAGTCATCCTGGGGGATTCGTGAAGGGAGGATAGGGTGGAAGTGTGCAGTGGGAAATAAGGCAGGAAAGATCAGTGGGAAAATAGTAGGAAGCTTTTAATACCTAGCACACAAATCGAGATTTTATTTCTTGTGCAGTGAGGGGCCCGCGGTATTTGTTCTGGAGGGGACTGAATTAGCAGAGCCGTTCTCGTCAGGATGCTTAATGTAGTATTGGCTGTGATAGCAGGAGATGATCTCAGGCTTGGAGTCAGAAAACATGAGAGAGAATTCCAGTTCATCCATCGCCATCGATTAGCTGTGCGGTCTTGAGTAAGCTGGTAACCCTTTCTGAGCTTTGTTTTAACCTCCTCATCTACACAGTGAGCAAGTGGAAACTTCCCACAAAAAAGCAGCAGCAACAACCACAACAGCAATTTTCATTGATCCATATTCCCAGTGGCATTGGGGAAGACCATGTCTATGTAATATCTAAGCGTAGGACAATTCCATGAGTTAAGATGTTAAACATAAGTGTACCATATGGCCCACCACTTCCACTCTTTGGAATCTACACAAGAAAACTAAAGACATATATCCAACACAAAGTCTTGAATGCAAGTCTTCTTAGCAACATTATTTATAATAACCAAGAAGTGGAAATAACCTGATTAGGTCTATCACCTGGTGACTGGATAGACAAAAGAAACTATATTCAGAGAATGAAATACTATTCAGCAGTGAAAAGTAACAAACTAAGGAGACATGCTACATATGATATGGATGAACCTCAAACTATTCTCAGGGAAAGAAGCCAGACATGACAGACCATATATGGTATGATGCCATCAGTTGGGTTTTATTTACATGAAATATCTAGGAAAAGCAACGAGATAAAGACAAAAAGTGGGGAAGGAGCAGGAGACAGGATTAATCGTAAAGGCGCAGGAGGAGTGATAAAAACATTTTAAAGCTGATTTATGGTGACCATTGCACAACTTAGTAAACTACCAAAAAATCGCTGAATTCTACACTTGAAAAAGTAAGGTGTATTTATGTAAATTAAGCCTCAATAAAGTTATTTTGAAAACAAAAACAACTCTGAAGTAGGTTCAGTTCTTATTCACAGTCTACAGACGAAGATATTGACTTTTCCAAAGCCTCCATTAAAAAGTAGTGGAGGGGCGGGGCGCCTGGGTGGCTCAGTGGGTTAAAGCCTCTGCCTTCAGCTCAGGTCATGATCTCAGGGTCCTGGGATCGAGCCCCACATCGGGCTATCTGCTCAACAGGGAGCCTGCTTCCCCCTCTCTCTCTGCCAGCCTTTCTGCCTACTTGTGATCTCTCTCTCTGTCAAATAAATAAGTAAAATCTTTAAAAAAAAAAAAGTAGTGGAGGGGCACCTGGGTGGCTCAGTCGGTTAAGCATCTCTTATTTCAGCTCAGATCATGATCTCAGGGTTGTGAGACTGAGCTGCCCATTGGGTTCTGTGCTAGGTGTGGAGCAGATTCTCCCTCTTTCCCTCTCCCTGTGCCCCTCTCCTACCACATGTGCTCTCTCTCCATCTCTCTAAAAAAAAAAAAAAAAGTGGAGTGATAGATGTGTTAACTAAGCTTACTGTGGTAATTATTTCACGATATATCCATGTATCAAATCATCACGTTGTATACCTTTAACTTAACACAAGGTTATAACTCAATTATAACTCAATAAAGCTGGGTGGGGGGAAATAGTTGAGCTAGGATCGAAAACTCTTTCTGCCTGATTTCAAGCCCATGGACTTGGCTACTGTCCATACTTTCCCCCTCCTTATGTTACAAAATGGTTGTGACAAGGGGCCCCTGAGTGGCTCAGTCGTTAAGCGTCTGCCTTTGGCTCAGGTCATGATCTCAGGGTCCTGGGATCGAGCCCCGCTTAGGGCTCCCTGCTCGGCCGGGAGCCTGCTTCTCCTCCTCCCACTCCCCTCCCTGCTTGTGTTCCCTCTCTTGCTGTCTCTCTCTGTCAAATAAATAAATAAAATCTAAAAATAAAAAAACAAACAAACAAAAAACAAAGTGGTTGTGCAAATAAATTAAGCAAAGGATACGTATTTGATCACAGTATGCACAGAGCGAGCATGTGATTGACTCTCAGTAAATCTTAGCTGATGCTAATTTTGGCAGCTGTTGGCCAGATGGTTTGAGTCGGAGTAAAAGCTATACAGCAGTCCAGGGAGGAGGCACCAAGATCATGCCCAGGCAGCGTACTGTCAGGAGGAAAGAACAGAAGAGGTGGAGAAGGAAGCCCAGCTAAGGTTATGGTCTTACTCTTCACATATTTTAACTTCTCCAAACAACCATGGGGGACGCTTGGCTCTATTATGAGAGAAGACAAAGAACAGAAGTCTTTCTTTCCTTCAGCAAACAGCTGACACACGTTCCCATCATAAATTTTATAATTCAGGATGTAAAACCAAATCCAACAACCCAACCCAGCCAGAAGGTTAAATAAATAAGTGTTAAATAAATAAATGTCGGGTTTTTGTTTTTTTTTTTCTCTCCTGCCCATGAGTCTCCACGGAAGATACCACGTGTTTCTGTGACTTGAAGTCTGCTCCTCAGTTTTCTCTCTGTGTCAATTCGGGGCAGCAGCCTACTCGGGGTTATGAATTGAAACTTTGAGCAGTTGAGATTTTTTTGTGTGTTTTCCTTTCCGTTTTCCCATCATGAGCACCCTCATTAATGGTAATTTGGAATCACAGGTGAGCCATCACTCTTAACATCTCATCTTTTATTCCGAAATGCTGGTAAAGCTCATGAGGCAGAAACATAGCCTACAGACTTGGCACACGCAGGACCAGGTGATTTAATGGGGTTTTTCCTGAGTTACTTTCTATGACTGATACTTTGTAACCCAGATGTGCCTGCCCCATGGCGAAACTTTATTAGTAATAAATCCACTTTCCTCCAAAACAAACAAGACAGCGTGGAAAACAGCAGTGTTTGCTCTGTATACATCTGGGTTGGGTTTTCATCATTTCCTAGGACCAGGGCCCTGGTGCTTCCCATCGCACGAGTGAATAAAATGTGGGAATTCAGTTTGCCTATTTTGGCAACATAAACACAAGACCATTTGTGGTCACAGAGGCAGGACTCCCCGTTCCAGAGGGCTTGGTGTCAGCGCGGGGGCTGTGAGGGCCCCTAGGGAGGACAGTATTGAATCTGGAAGTGCAGAGGACCTAGGCCATGTGGTGAGGAGAAAAATTCAGAACACCTCCTGGTTTTATTGCATTCACTCTTCAAGTGACAGTCCCCAGAAAGCCAGGAAAACTTAGTGTATGCCTGCCATGGTAATTAAGTGTTCAAGTTTGAAGAAGCTTGAAGAAATCTTACACAGAGCAAAACTGAGGACTGCCAGCTTTGTTCCCTGTTGTAAGGACTCACCCAGTCACAACTCATTCAAGATGCCTTTATTGGACACTATACGTGTAGCAAACATAGTCCCAAATACTGTGAGCAGTATTAAGTTAGAGTCCTAGTCCTTGAGGAGATCACAGTGAGCGAGGATGGAGATGATACTTAAATGTGAAACATTTAACATTTAAATAACACTAAGTGATGAGCATTGCCCTCCTCGTTGGGGAAGCTTTTCAGAGCTGTCCCAACTCCATCATCTGTTCTTTGAGGGGTCATCTTCGAACCCAACAATTTGGGATCAAACCCAACAATTTGATTGAGTTCTTTGAGAATAGGATCATGGCAAGGTCACACGTCTTGGATTTAAGGGTTTCTTAACCCTTAAATCCAAATCCCACACTGTCCACATATCAGCTGAATTGTAAACTCCCTAAGGACGACAAGTCTATTCAGACCTCATGTATCTTTGAGATATATATATGTGAACTTTGCATAGTGCCTAACATTTGGAGGGCACTCTGTAAGTATTTGGTGCTGAATACATGGATTAACTGTATAACCCTAGCTAGGTTAACCTGAGGGTCCCGAGTTCTTCCTGGAAAGAAGAATAATCATACCTGCCGAGAGGTGGCCTAGAATGATGGTTGAGAATGGAGACTCTGGAGCTCCATGCCTGGGCCCAAATTCTGGCCTGCCATTTATTAGTTCTATAGTTCTAGGCAAATAACTTGTCTTTGCCTCAGTTTCCCAAAGTATCATAATACTACCTATCCTTTAGGTTTGTCATGAGGATTAAGTGAATGAATATTTGTATAGTTTTTAAACTAGGGCCTGGTACATAGTATGTGTTATGAAAATATTTGCTAAATAAAAATAAATAGAAAATGGGTTTGTAGTGAGAACAAGTAAGTGCTGATGATTTTCTAATTAGGTAATTATAGTGAGTGCTAACTAATATAAAATACTTAACATAACTTACAAAAGATGCTGAATAAATGTTAGTTCATAGAATGTTATGTTTAATCCTAATTTCCTGAGCCAGTGCTTTGGCTCATAAAAAATGCACAAAATGGAATATAAATATTAAGTGAATACTGTAGGTTTTTCCGAGGATCATGAAGACCTGTGGGCTAGAAATACGAGGAGGGGGACAGAGAGTTAAATTTGGATCTTGGTTAGTAATTAAATAGGGGTAAGGAGTTCACAGAGGAGGTATATAATTTGCATAAGCTGGAGGAAGGAAAGATCCAGTCACAGTCATCAGATGCTCCATTATCAATAGGACTTAGGGGAGTAATCACTCTCTAGGGCGGGGGGTAATTTGTCATGGTCCAGCTCTTTAAGTGAGTTGGCCGAAGCTCTGTTTCAGTTCTATGGTTGTAACTGCTTAGATTAATATTTGAATGACTGCTTATTTATTCACTCATTTATTGAGCAAGTATTATGTAGCTTCAACTAGGTATCAGCCATTTTGTTAGGTTGTGGGAGTAAAATAGAAATGGACCTTTTCTCTTTGGATCAGGAGGGAAATACCAACTGTAAACAAGAAGATAAACAAGTTTGGATAAGTGCTTTGAAGGATATTTAAAGGGCACAGTGGTAGAAAAGAAATGGGAGGGAAAGGAAGTTGTTGAGATGGGAAAATGAGAAAATGTCTCTCCAGGGAGGTGACATTTCACCTGAAGCCAGAAAGCTGAGAAGGAAAAAGGGGGCTATTCCAGGCAGAGAAGTAGAAAGTTCAAAACAGAATGTATTGAACTTGATGTATGTAAGGAAGGCTAGTATAGCTAAAGTAAGGTGAACTGTGGTGGCATTTGGGGCTGAGGGGGGGAGAGCAGTACCAAATGGGGTGGAAAAGAGGGCAGGGGCTGGATTCTATAGGGCCTTGTAGACTCTAGAAAAGAGTTAGGATGATATTAAAGCAAATTAGGAAGCTTTGAGGAAATGAGGAAATGTTATATAACTTTTTAAGGCTCACTCAGACATCAATGTGGACAATAAATTGGATTGGAAAAGTGGAAGTGAGGGGAACATTGAAGCAGACCAGGTAAGAGATGATGCTTGTTTAATTTACAATGATGGAGAAGCAGGGATGGAGAGAAGTAGTCATCAGATATATATGTTGGCTATGGAATAGATGAAACTTGTTAATGGATTAAATGGGAAGGGGTGAAGGTAGAAACATTCAGAGAAGGAAGAATTAAGAGTGAAATCCAGGCTTCTGGCCTGAGCCACTGCATGGATCCAGGTGCCCCTGACTAAGATGGGAAAGATAAGAAGAAGAAATTTTGACAGGTGGGGTGGGAAAGAAATCAAGAGTTTGGTCTGAGCTATTGATTTTGAGTGTTGTTTTGAATCCTAGAGGAGATATGATGTAGGCATAAGACAGGCTAGGCTAGAAATCTGAACTTGGAGTTTTGAGCACATACATTTTGAATAAACCTACGGGCATGAGTGGGGTGTAGAGGGAGAATTCAAGTCTAGATCCATGTTCGTGGAAAGTGACAGCATTTAGATACTCAGTAGAGAAGGACAGGATTGGGGAAAAGATTGAGATGGAATGATTAGAGAGCTAAGAAGAAACCCTGAAGTGTGGAACCTGAGAGAGGGCACTGGGTTGAGAAGAATGGCCATCACCTGTGTTGGACTAAGTTGAAGATAGAAAGTGACTACCAGTTTTGACAACAGAACTCACTGATGATCTTGAGAAGAGCAGATTTGTAGGACTTATAAGGATCAAAACCAGATTGAGAGTGGGTTGAACATTTGAGAATAGTAAAGCATATTTTATGTTGATGAAAAAAATCTAGAGTGAAGGAGAAAGTACTAAAGAAGAGAGAGGGGAAATAATCAAAGGACAATTCTAGAGGATGTAAAGGACAGTAGGCTCCAGAAAAACAGGTTGAGGGCTTGGCATTTGTCAGGAGCAGGGACACCTTTTCATGTGAAAGATGAAAGAAGGAGGAAATGGATTTAGGCACAGGTAATAATAATTATCATTACAGGTAATATTTCCTGAGAGCTTACTATGTGCTGAGTAATGCTCTAAGTAATTTTCACTTATTAACTCATTTAATCCTTATGACAATCTTATGAGATGGGTTTGTACACACAATCAAAACTGAGAGAGTTCTTTCTCATCCGATGATTTAAATTGTGTTGGGGAGGGATATTTGAAAAGGAAGAAAGTAGAACGTGGTGTCACAGAAAGTTCTCAGTGGGACTTCCAGGCAGTATTGAGACTTTATTTGAGATTCGAAATCATGAATAAAAAGCAAATCTAACAAAATCCAAATGGGTTTTCTACCGCATTCAGCCAATCATACTTTCGTAGCCTGCCTTGATACTTAACTTGGAAGCAGGAGTAATTTCCAATGCCAGGAGTGATAAAATATACTGGTATCCCCTACTAGCATTCCTAACCCTTGATGAGTGTTTCTGAAGCTTCTTTGGAGGTGTGGCCACAAGGACTGCTCCTCCTACCCCGCTGTCCCTTAAACCCCAGCTCAGAGGGAGAAAACATGGCCTCCACAAAGGAATGATATGTGGAAGGAATTATAATAGCCCATCAGGATGATGATAGAAATTGATCAGGTCTGAGCTTTATATGTATCAAAGGTCCAGGCTCAATTCTCTGTCCTGCTGTACCTCACAGCTTGCCAGGTTTCTGTCAAAGGCATCTTCTCTGTCCAAGAAATCACCAGTAGGTTTTCTCATTGCCAAGATCTCATGAATGGACAAGGGGTTCCAAACCTTTACTTGACACAGAAAGCTTTAGATTGACAGCGAATAGCAATAGCTAACATTAAGCTCTTATTCTTTGATCAGTCTCTGGGCTAAGTGCCTTTTTTATGCAATATCTTCCTTAACCCTCTAAACAACACAGTGAGGTAGATATCCTTATAAGGTTTATATTACACATAAGAAAACTGAACTTTAAGGAGATTAAATAATTTTTCTAAGACTGGGAAGTTAACAAGTGGAGAAACCAAGAGTTGATTGCTGAAGTCTAACTATTCTTAGTTAGCACCTCTTAAAACTTAACTCCTCTTAAACTTAACTCTTCTTAAAATTAGCTCTTTTAACAAGTACATTATAGTAACAAATCAGTGAGCATCCAGGCCAGATCAAACTATGGTGTATACCAGTATATCAGATGTTGTATAAATTTTACTCCGAAAACACACAAGCTTTGTTTTCAACTAGATTGAGGCTGGTTTCTACTCCCCCATGTTCTCAAAATAAAGGACTAATTCACTGGGAATGACTACAGAACTTAGGGATTTTATTCAGATTTCTTCTTTTCAGAGCAACCAGCCTGTTCAAGGGAAGAGTTTATGGTTGTTGGTTCTTGCAAGCCTGTTGACCTATGTTAAGATAATTTTCCCTGAAGTCAGACGTGTTGACACATGTGACACAGCATAAGCTGAACTCCTTGGACCCTAAGCACTGATGACCTGATCTTTTCCCACCATGTAATTATGAATTGAGATTTGATCTTTACCACAAATTCCCAGATAATTGAGGTCAGTAAGAAAAGTTTAGTTTCAGGATCTGGGCATCTCAACTGTCCAGGTTATTTGTGGATCTACTGATGATAAGCTATATTACAATAATGACAAAAGCCCGAAGCTGGTTCAATGCTTAATCTATGCCAACAAAGTGCTTCATGGGCCTTTTTTACATATAATGAATTCTTAGGCAGACACTATCATTAACCCTATTTTGAAGATAAAGAAAAGGAGATGAAAAGAAATTAAGTAACTAGCCCAATGTCACATAGCTACTAAAAGGCAAATGAGGATTTAGAAGGATACTAGAGTCTTTGAAAGACAAGTCATCATCTGGAGGCAGATAACTCTGGATTCGAATCATAGCTTTACTACTTACCAGTTTGAAAGAGGAAGTGAATGGTCTTGCATGGTTATTGCAGGAATGACAGAAAAATGCACATAAAGCACCAAGTGCATGCCTGCCAGGATTCGGATACTCATTAAATGGTAGCTATGGTTAGTAAATGGAATGAACTGGAAACTAAGCAAGTATCCTATAATTTTGACCCTTGTAATTAGTGAACATTTATAATTCAAATATCTGCCCTATATATAATACACTCTTCTCTCCTTAGTAAGTGCCTAAATTACTCAGCTAATCAATTTTACATCCCCCTTCCTCCTGCTTTCTTGGAGGTGATCTGTGCCTGAGACTCTCTCAGATACTTTAATTTTATGGAACTTAAAAAGTGAAATAAGTATATCTTTTGTCCATTTGTCCTTTCTAATGAATTCAAGATATTTTTCCAATGGCTTTAGATGTAGATGTTAGCAATGGTCCAGAGCTCCCTGGGGGTAAGTTGAAAAACAAGGCCAGCCAGAGTATCCTGATGACCCAGCAGCCCTACCATAATAACCTATTTGGGGATGACATGGTAATCTGGTTCATGGCGTTTGGCTTTGTGGTTCCGATTATGACATATGATGATTCAAGTTTACTCATATACACACCAGAACTTCATAAAATGACCTTTTCCAAGGTCCTTGAGGTTCAGCAGGGAGGGAGGGAAGACACTGAGTTGCTCTGAACAAAGCAACATTTGTTTTCACACCACTTGCTTAGACAAGTGTCCCCTCACGTGCAGCAGCTATTTGCTGTGGGGCTCTTGGCAGAGTGACTAAAATGTGACCGAAATTAAGGACAAATTCTGCAGTCCGCTGGAAAAATCACACTCCCCAGGAAATATTAGCCACGAGATTGTAAAGTGGTGAATTATTTCTTGTCATTCACTTCCTTGCTCATTTCTTTTCCTGTATGGCCATTTTAAAAAATGGTTGAATAGAATATTTATCAGGCCTTGATATGTGTTTTGTACATACTGTACCAGGTCTATGGAGAACAGAGCCCAGGGTAAAATTATTTACCATCTTTGAGATGCCTTCTTCTGGTCTGTGAAATGGAGAGTTGGACTGCACCAGCAAGCCCCGAGTTTTATGCATAGTTTAATAATGCAAATTCGACATTACATTTTCATTTTAAAAATATAAGAAAAATATTTTCAGAATTATTTTTCAGAAACCACAGAATATAGAGATTCACAAACACTTCTTAGCCAGTAGAGATATAAAAAGCAAAGACTCCCTACCAAAGGGCCATTTGAATCTGCATGAGGACCAGGCATGTGATATTTTTTATGTTCTCAACCTCATAAAATTGATTGAGAAACTCTGGACCAGATCATCTCTAAGGCTGTTTTCAATTCAAGAAGTCTATGATTCTACAAAAGCTCCTCCCAATAAAAATTGGTGCTTTCATACCTCAGACGAGAGATGTAGTCTTAGAGAAGTGTAAATAATTAGGGCATGAAAGGTGATCTGTCATTTCCAACATTGACTTCTACTTGTTGATTCGTAGACAAGTGTGTGAATAATTCTGATATTGGCCAATAGTCTAATTAATTTAGGCCCAAGGTCAATTTTTGACTTGTTTTTATCAATTCTACTATCTTAATGGCCTAAATTAGCCAGATAATTTAGTTAAGAGGTATTTATTAAACTACTTCTGTTAAGCTTTCTCTTTGACTGTTGTGCTTTGCAATCAGTTGAAGTATTAAATTTAAAGGAAACAGCAATATCTTAAGTTCTTTCCTTTTAAAGCCATGATTTATATGGATTTTCTTGTATATGAACTTTTTTATGAATTCAGAATGATCAGACAAAAGAGAAGAGAAACAATTTAAACACCATAAGGGAAAACATCAAAGAGCAGAGAAACTGGCAAGAAATTGACTAGGAGAAATTGACTGAACTTAGAAAAAAGAGGTTAGGGATAAAATGCAAAAAAAAATTTTTTTAGGGAAAATCCCTGTGTAAAGGAAAAGAAGAGAGAGATACGACATAGGGTGTGTTTCATGACTCATATGCATTGGCTCTGTACCTGGGTGATTCATTTGGTGGAAAACATAGCTGGGACAGAGAACTTTCTACTGGCCCCAAACTTTCTTAGAGTCATTTGAAGCTTCATTTTGTGTGCATGTTTTGTCTCACTTCTGCAAAATGGAAACATTAATTGCTTTTCAGAAATAGCCCTGGTCATTGGAGTTTATCTGTATAGCCACTTGAGATTTAGAATTAGATCATGGACTTTGGAATATGGAAAGTCTTTAAGAAACTGGGACAGGTTTGTTCCAAGTGACCTCTCTTTTCTCCTGACAGGAATAGATAGATAGTAGGTTCCCCAAGGAAGCCCTGTTGAATAAGTCCAAAGGGGACAATCTGCCCGTTGGAAGGTACAGACTAGATCAGTGCTTTTCAAGTTTTTTTGGATCATGACTCATAGTAAGACATACATTAAATATCAAGACTCAGTCCCAACATATGTGTGTGTTTTATGAAACAATACCTTACTACATATGTTATACTTGATATTTTCTATCCTATTGTATGCTATTCTATTGTATTCTATTGTATTCTATTGTATTCTATTCTTCTGTTGTTTTAAGTAAATACTGGCCAAGATACATGAAATAGATTCCATAACTCACTATTAGATTTCTAGGTGCGTCCCCCAATTTCTTTCCTGTCTGCAACCTTCACTAAACACATACATTGCTAAAATACACTACATCCAGTTTTCAGGAACATCTCTCTCACACTTCACCCTCATGCTGAAATACTTGCATTTTCTTGAACACTATGCTGTCTTTCACATCACTGCACATGTCATTCTCCCTCTCTACTCAAAGCACTTTACCATTTTCTCACTCCACCTCCCCTTTCTTCATCAAGCTCATTTCTGCTGGCTGAGACTCAATGCAGAGGTCAACACTCCTTCCCTTCAGTCTATATTGACCTGTTTTCTGCACTCTGCTGAGCGTTTCGGGCTTTTCTTTATCTCAGCCTTATCATGCTGTGTTAACGATGATCAATTTTTTTTGTTCTTCCCCACTAGACTTGTCTTATTTATATAGCTAAGAAGTGGTCTAAGATTTGACACCGTACCCAATTAATACATTTTGGTTGAGTGAAAGCCTGCCTGTTGGTAGGCACTTGGTACTGAGTAGCCACCTCCTTGTAAGTTGTAGTCTGTTTACTGAAATAAGAATTAAATTTTTATCAAAAATACCCATTTGAGTTGCAATAGATGTGTTGATGCTCATTAGAACCCATTTTCTGTTGCTTATAGAAGATAGTGTAGCAAAGTAGGTAAAAATTTAGGCTTTGAAGCTGCACAGAGCTGGATTTGAATTCTGGCACATGAGTTACTAGCTCTGTGACTGTAGGTAAGTCATTCAATTCTTTAAACTCTCAGCTTTCCCATCTGCAAAATAGGAATAATAACATCTATGGCTTTTGTTAAGATTGTGTAGATGTTAAATAATGGGATGTAAGCCCCATGAAAGGAGGAATATTTGTCACTTTGGTTCATTGTCATGGATTTAGAAGAGTGACTGGCACGTACTTGTATCAGTGAATATTTTGCTCCTAATAGGCCCTCAGTACTTTATAGCAGCTCTTATTCATGTGAATTTCTCATCAAGTTTTATACAAGATTCCTTAGAATACACATGATGTGCATAATAATTTCTTATAAATTCTTTAATCAGAAGTTAAGCTCCTACCCATGAGGTGATACTTCCAAGACCCTCATGTTCGATGACTCATGATACATGTAGAAACACTGGTCTTCCTGAAGAATGTTGTATTTCATGCTGTTAGGCTAGAATTAAGTTAGCCATTTCAAAGTTGATTTTGTGGAGGTTCCTCGGTTCTTGTTTTTGAGTTGCCACATATGTGGGTATTTGATTCTTGCTTCATTCTCTGTCTCTCTCTTAGTTATACATCTGTAGCCATATCATCATTCACTACATGTTAGATAGACTCATGCAGATTCTGATTCAGGGTCTTGGGGAAAATGACTGCATTTCTCACTGTTCCTAGACTTGTTTCCCTCTCTTCCTCTACACGGATTTTGTGTGAGATCCATAAGGATGAAAAATCCATTATTACCTAATGTCCTTCACTGTTTCCCATTTCATGAATGGATGTTTGTATTCCAAGGTCTCATCTTAGGCCTTTCCCATTTTCAATACTTTTATAAGTCACTTCTTGTGCCACATAATAAAGGTATTGTTTTAAGGTTTTCTGAATGTCATCAGGTTACAGACATCTCTCATTTCTACCAGGAGGCAAAATGAAGAAACAAATTTTAAAAAGCAATTCTCAAACTCTTCCACAAACCAGGACAAATAAAACGATGGCATTGCTTCATTTTTTATAATCCATCCAGACGAAAAGAATGAGAAGAATTCTCATAAGCACATACTCACCGAGCCTTCACTTCTTTGTGCATTTATTCAAAAATCCACTTGATGATAATATTTGCTGCAGAATCTTTTAAGTAATAGTGTTAAATGATCCAGATTGTGAGCCACTGTGTTTGCTTGCCTTATATGGATCTGAAAACATTTAGTGAAGCAGAAAGCACTGTGTTCATGGTAGCCATTCCTATAGTACTTTTTTAATAATAATAAATTTGATTGCAGAATGAAAATGTTACAAGGAAAATAACATACTATGATATCAACTCATAAAGGCATGAATATTAAAATCCAACTAAATGAATCTTTGGGCCATTTGCTCCATTGCACAAACACAGGCATCCAGAGCAATGTTTCTCTGTAGGGTTCGTGGTTCTATCTACATGTGAGAAGACTTTCAAGGGTCCTGTTTCATTCTCAGAGTTGACAGGCTTAGCCTGCAGTTAGTAGAGTGGCTGGTCAAAGCCAGTATTTTTCTTGAATAAATTTATTTTCTGGTGATTTTAGTTCCCCTCATCATGAGACTTCCTGAGATACTGACTATAGAAGGGAATATTATCAATTTAGTTCTGGGAGCCTGGTTAGCCCTCAGATTGCATTGCTGGCTGCAGCCTGGGACCTCACTTCTCCTTGCCCACAAGGCAACCTGAAAACGACAGTATGGTGGAGAGGAGACTGTAGCGCCATCTCCCAGCTAAGAGATCAGCTAATTCACTGCACTTTATTGATTGTGAGCTGCTTATTTATTGCACCCTCTCATTTCACAGGTGAGGGGCAGTTTTGGAATGACTTCCTATGCTCACAGTGCTGAGGATGGAATGTGGGCTGGAATCCACATCCCCTGATTTGAGTTCAGAACTCCTTCCATTGCCCAGTCACTCACTTATTAATACACTCATCAAACATTTATTGGATGCCTACAGCGTGTGAGTAGCTGTGACTTCAAAGGTGAATTATGACCCAAACCCTGCACTCAAGGCCTTTACTCTGATTTGTGTTTTTGACTTCCTGGAAGGTCTGAGTTCTATTCAGGAAAAGACTCAATGCCAGAGCAATCTCTCTACCTTGGATGGATTGGACAATCACAACTGGTCAAGTACAGTGCCATTTATAGTATCCAAATATAGTCTTCGTAAGTGGCATATTCTTTATCTTCTAATTTTCTGACATGGGTGCCTCAACCAAACATGACATTATTGATAAATAGTATTTAAATGGGTGAACTCTAAAGGTCAAGCAAGTAATACTATCAATAGACTCCACTATTGGAGTAAAAGAGTCAGTCCAGACACATATGCTTGAGTGTATATGTGTGCATATGTGTGCATGGGGTGTGGTTCTTTGAAACAGAAGAAAAGTGTTTGCTTGCTCATGAATGGACCACAGGAGAAACTACGAATATATTCTTGATCTCGCACAGCTGCAACACGCATCAGTCTACCAATATTGATTGAATAAGCAGGATTTTTGTCAATTGGTAATTTTTAAGAATTTAAGAACATTCTCTTCCCTTTAAGAACCCATCATTGAACTTCTCCATTTGGCAAGTATTTCCTGAGGGCTTGCTGCGTTCCCAACACCATACGACCTTTGGGCTATGGGAGACTGAGTCAGAGATCATGATCCTCAAACCATTTTCACATTCTTCTTGGGGCTGTCATTCTTTGCTCCAGTTGATCCTGAGGTAAAAGCACTCATAATGTTATCTCTATGTCACAGAGAAGGAAGCTGAGTCCCAGAGAGGTTTAGTGACATGCCAAGACCCTCAACACTAGTGACTAATAAAACTGGGACTGGATCCTCATTCTTCTTGCCACTATGACAGTGCTCTTTTTGGTTAGTGTTTTGTTTTGTTTTGTTTTTATCTATACCAGATTGCCTGCCCTTATTTTTTAATAGCAAAGCAGAAATTAGAGAAATGTTTGCAAACTCATGTGACCTCATGATACAATACAAGTATGAAATAAAAATGTTAAAGTTCATTTTAAATACTACCTGAAACTAGGTCATAAATCTCTTTTGTAATTCTTCCTTCCCCTGGGCATCATTGGGAGTTCCTTTCCCAAATGACAGGTTTAGTTTTTCCATCCACGTAAGTTACAAGGACCTTTTCCTTGCAGGGATTCCTGCTGAACTTCTCCTAAGGAATGAACTTGTGATGAGAGAAATATAAGTAACATGTTCACTAGACTTTTACAACTGTAGGGAAGGCTCCTGCTGGAGCTTGGAGCCTGCTGTCCATCCAGCTGATCGACTTTGCTGGAAGGTGGCCATTAGTCTCCCAAACCAAGAAGTTTGTACTAGTCAGTTACAGTGAGCCCAGAAGCAGAGAGGGATTAGAACACAGCTTCACTAAGTGAAAATGGGGAAAACTACCCTGCTTGCACATCGTACTTCACTATTTCTATACTGATTTGAGAAGGACCAGAAAAGAAGGGACCCAGGAGCTTTGGAGAAAGGAGGTGATAGAAACGAACCAGACCCTGTTTAGCACCACTCCCTAGCTGGGTGACGTCCATGAGACCTTCCCCTGCACCAGTTTCCACATTTGTCAAATGAACAAGAAAAACAAAAAGAATTCCAGATTACTCAGTTGGCTAAGTTTCCCTGATGGTCCATCCTACTGTTATCTGTGACCGCAACATGGGCTCTCATGTTGTGTAATGTGGGAGAATCTAAAAACTGTTTTTTTGGCTCTCGATCACCTTATTTGATTTATTGTCAGCAGATGACATTGAAATGAGCTTGCACTTGCTGAGCAAATCTGGATGGGCAGTGGAAGGTGGAAACAGGGAGTGGCCTGGGTGGCAGCAGGAGTCAGAATAATAATCCCTTACATTTTAGAGAATGCAAAGCACTTTCCCACACATTGTGCCATTGGATCCCTGCAAAGCCCTGAGAGGGCAAGTGGTGTTTTTAGCCCCGTTGGACAAACCAGAAAATTAATATGCTAAAAGGTGAAGTAATGGCCAGAATTTACACACACACAAAAAAAATGCTAGTGGTAATATAAAAAGTAGAATAAAAGCCAAGCCCTTGCTTCCTTTTGCAACACACCAGAGAGTGATTAGAATCTACCATAAAGCATTTTAGCAATACTCAGATAATCAGCAACTGATTATAGCATACTGTTAGCACAGGACTCTCATGTCATTCTCCTTCTGGGCCTTTAGAACTTTGCCTTCGCCTCCCATCTCCCAACCTCCTCTTCATCTAGTAATTCCTTCATTTTCCCCCAAGACATTCTTAGGTGACCGTCCTGTAGGTTCTCTTGACTTCCAGTGATTATCACTGCTCTGTCCTTACCACTGTAATTAAATTGCCTATATTGAAATAGAACGCTACCTCAACACCAAGATTAGTTATTCACAAGTTATTCACTAGTGGTTATTTCTTCACCATTGTAACCCCAACATCTAGCACGATAAACTGTCTGGATAAATATTTCCCCAACAAATGCTGCATGATCTACCGTAGCCAAAAGGGAATTTTGCTTCCACATAACCATCAGCACTAGTCAGAGGAGATTGAAAGCTCTTTTAAAGCCACCTATGGCAGTACTGTTTCCAGAAGGAAGCTCTTAGGAAATGAGACTCTAGCCATTTGCCTAAAATGTTAGGTCCTTCCCAGCAGACTTAGAGGTGAAAGAGGACAAGAAGTGTGATAAGGATGGAGGTTAATGTTTGTGTAGCTCTATGGGGAAAGAAGAGCAGATATTTTTGGATTTACTGGAAAACTTAGCCATGACACCCAGACTGCTCATGTGTTTGGTGTTATTGCTGGGAACCAAGCTTCACACCAATCCTCTGTGAGGTACCAGTTTCTAAAAAGGGACTTGAACTTGCTATGTGGTTATTTATAACTATTTTTTCTAGTTTGTGCCAGGTTCAAAGACTCTACAATACCACTGATGTATGTTATCAGAACCACATGTAGATAGAATATGATAAATATGGTAGCACTTAACCTAGTACCTACATATACAAAATCCTTTGAAGTGTTTAGGAATTAATGAATGTATGAATTCAATCATCATAAGAAATGAATTAGTCAAACCTTGGCAGTGAGGCCATTTCTGCAGTGGCAGAATCTTAAAGAACACGTAGAGCTTGACAAGGGGCATTACAGGCACTGTACTGAACCTCTAGCAAAAGCAATCATAGGCAATAGTAGACAGATGGGCATAGCTGCATTCCAATAAAACATTATTTACAAAATAGCGGGTTGTGTTTGGTACACCATAGTTTCCTGACCCAGGTGTAAATTGTAACTACTCAGTCCTATTTTTACGATTTCATTTCCTTCTGAAAAATCCCTCCTTTGTTCTCTGTTGCCTACAGACTGAAGCATAAACTCCTCAATTCTGCTCTGATCTGGGCAGTGCTTTCATACCCCCTGATACTTTTTCTTATTTGTGCTCAACTCACATTGTTTTGTACTAATGACACCATTCGTCGTGCTTGCTGCTTAACCAAATTCCACCCATTCTTTATGGTAGATATTCCCAAATGGGGATAGAGGGGTCATATCAGGGTCATCTGGGAAGACTTTGACTTTAACAGTGCTCATCTCCCACCCTAAATTCTGATAATAGGGGGTGGGAGGTGGGGGTAGGGACAGGGATAGACTGAAAAGGTTGCTAAGCTTATTCAGGCAACTCCCACCTCTCCCCCAAACCATTGCTTCATAGCACTACTAAAATCCCACTTCCTCCAAGAAGCCTTCCCATACTCCACTCTCCTCCTTTGGACTCCCTTAATCCCTCATTGGTCAAAAAATTCATTTTTAGCACCTATGATATTTTTTGGTAATTTAAGTGTTTCGTGTGCCCCGGCATTGCTGTAGGTGCTGGGGAGATGGCAATGAACAGGACAGCAAAGGGCCTTCCCTCTGCAGATGACATTCTAGTGACAGGAGAGACAGACAATAAACACGTGCCCATGAGAGTGAAGAAGATCATTTCAGATAATGAAAACAAAACAAGCTAGTGGGATAAGGAGTGACTGGAGAGGGCAGAGGGAAGGATAAAAAGGTGCTACTTTATTTAGGAAGGTCAGGAAGGGCTCAGGGAATCTATCATTGAGCTAAAATCTGAGTGCAGAGATCCAGGGGAAAATACTTATAAGCCAAGGGAATAGCACGTTTATCTTTCTTTGCTCTGAAAATGCCATTACAACATAGCATGTTGAGGTAGAAAGCCTAGGAGATGATTAAGAGCAGTTCCCTCATTTAGGATTGCCAGATAAAATATGGGATGTTCATTCACATATGAATTTCAGATACATAACAACTTTTTCTAGTGCAAGGGCTAATTAGAGTATAAGAACTAATATATATATAATTTATCTGAAATTTAAATTTAACTGGATTCTTTGTTTCTTGCCAAATCTGACAACCCTACATTTTATTCATACGAAAAAGTGACCCAGGGCAGTTTGTGTCTAATATCATCCAGCTACCTGGCACTGAGCTAGAATAAAATCTGAGTCTAAAGTAGAAGTAGTTCAATTTGGTATTGATATTTTAGAAAATCCTATATTCCTTTCTAATTGGCTCACTGAGTCATAATCCTCAAAGGCATTTCTCTGTGAACCTTGTTTATTTATTTATTTTTATTTTGTCATACACTAAGTACATTAATATTTAATTCATTCTTGTATCCCCCTACTATTGCAAGCCTGGAACAGAAATACTATTCTGGGGACACGGCCTCTGCCGTCCAGATAATAGGGAAAATGAGCATCCCTAAGTCATTTTAAGTCAGCTTAGAATATGACAATGGGTCTCTGCATCGGAATGCGGTGGCACTGGTATTTCTAGCAGGGAGAGATGACCTCCAGTGTGGGAATCAAGGAAGCCTTCAAGTGGAAGTTAACATCTGAGTTGGGTTTTGATTGATGGCAAGGATTTCAGCAAAAGGGATAGAAATCGTCATCCAGGCAGAGAAAATAGCACATGCTAGGAGTGGGTGGTGAAAATAACAGGACTTCTCTGGGAAGTGAATCTATCTCTCTGGTCGCAGCAGAGAAGAAGTAGAGAAGAATGGGTGGCATTGGATCTGGGTTATGTAGAACCATGAACACCGAATCACAGCATTTAGACACATTTGATAAGTCATGGGAGCCAGTAAAGAAGTTTTTGAGTTGGCACTCAATGTAAGAGGCACATGTGAAGCAATCTTTTGGTGGTGCAGAACACCATGAGACCCATGAGAAAGTGACTGTAAATATCTTGGCTAGTTAAGTGAGGGCTGGACTCTAATGGACAATGAGAAAAAGAGCGATAGATGTAATGGATGCCTGTTAGCAGGCCACTGAGCCTGCTAACTGGTTGGTTGTAGAAATTGAGAACAGATAGAGGCATGAAGAGAAAGCTGAGATTTGAAGTTTAGATGACTAAGAGAATGATGGTACTGTTCACAAAAATATGGAGGTCTGGGAAAAAGGCAGATTATAGGTCAGGAGAAGATAATGGCTTTATCTTTTTAAACACAGCATTACAGAATTTCATAGGTATAAAAGTCATGATTATGCCCAATCCCTTTGCTTCATGTAGAAGAAAATATGGTGACAGTAAATGACTTGCCTACAGTCACTCAGCACATTAGTAGAAGAGCCAGTTTCCAAAATCAGAGTACTAGAGGAAATGGAGGACCATAAAATGGGGAGGGACAGTAAAATGGACAGGTAAAGGGGGACAGAAAGAGCCTCCAGAGGCATGAAGGGGTGCAAGTGATGAAGTCCAACTTGGCCTTGATCTTGTCAGTGAGGCAGGAAATTGCATCTAGAGTATAAGCGAGAAGAAGGAAGAGGGGATGTTTTAGTGTGACACCTGTTGGGAATCCATATCGAGATGATAAAACTGCACTTAGGGCCCTGCTGGGGTTAGAGTTGGGCGTGTGGGGTGGATATAAGGGACTTAGCCTTGATGCTTTCAATTATGGCAGCAGAAGAGGAAATATGGCCAGTGGTGGTTTCCCAGGAGTTCCCGGGCAGTGGGGGGGGAAGGGGGAGGGTGTCCCTGTTTCATGTATCGCTGTTGATGGGTTTCATGTTGCACAAAGGGTCAAGCAGACCAGGCAGTGTGGGGAGGAATTAAGGGCAAAGGTCACGTTTACGTTTCTGAGATTCACCCCTGTTGTCCGTGGCAATTGTTTAGATTGATTTAAGCACCATACAACCTTGTAAATACGTAACCACCCCCTTCTCTAGTGGGAAGAGAGTCTGATTATGTGAGGTAGATAAACAGAAGCTTATGCACATTTCTTTTCTATATGCTTTCCTTGGGTAGACAGTGGGAGAGACTTGGTAGATACATTTCTGGTCTACATGAAACTGTTAACATTGCATTTAGGTACAGTTTGTAGAAGGTTTGCTAAGGAAGTTCTTCATGACCTTATAGCGTGACATACACCCTTAGGTGTAGAAAAGAGGTTTCAAATGTTCTGTGTAGCTTACGTATACACTGTCAACTCAGTAAAGAGAATGAGGTTTGATGAATGTACCGGTATTTTGAAAGAAAAAAGTTGTATCATTATGAGGGTCTGAAACTTTTGGAGTCACTGAACTATTCTTAGTTATTTGGCAATGATATACATTTAGTCCTGGAAGAAGATTTAAGGAAATACTGCCATTTGATAATAATATCTCTCTGGGACGGCCCTCTGTTGACCACTCTATAATATAAATATAAATAACTGAATACACTTTAAGATCCAAGACATAAGGTTCTGAAAAATGGTGTAGCAGAGTGGTCAGAAATGTAGACAAGTGTGTGACTGGTATGACAAGTGGGTTTAAGAAACCTCCAAATTACTAACCTCCCTTGAGACTCAGTTTCTTCTTCTATAAAATAGAGATAATGCTCCTTCTAGCTCTCAAGTATCTATGAGAATCTGATGATGGGACATATGAGAAGGCACTTTGCAAATTGTAAGGTAAATATGATACAATGCTTAGTGGGCATATGTCCTTTTCAGTTGCTCTTTGCAGGTGAAAGTGAAGGGAGATGACCTAGATTGGAAGCCTCGCAGGTGTACAAAGTATAGCAGGAGGATGAGGAACTGTGCCTTTGAAGTCAGACGGTGAGGGTAGAACATACTGGGGCTGTATGGCTTCAGGTAAGGTATTTAACCTTCTTGAGCCACAGATTCATCTGTAGAGTAGAGATAAGAACACTCAGTACATTTGCCAAGAGAAATAGATAATTGTAAGAAAGCGCTCCTCGAGGCATCTTGGGCATAGAAGGCTCCCCGAGTGGTTTTTGTTACTGGAATCCTCTAATAACAACAACAATCGTAATAGTGCCAAAGTCTCCAGCAGCCACTTAGTGCTACTGAGGTGCAAGGCATCTGACAAACATGGACCTCTTGGGTACCTGTCTTGTGGTTTCATTGCTTAGGGGAACCCTTGCCAGGCTGAGAACAGAGAGCAGGCCTGGGAGCCTGGCAGCTCGAGTCAGGCGGCTGCCAGGCATGTGCAAGACTCGGGTGCCGGAGGCATCTTAGGGAGGAGGGCTTCTGAGGAGGTGAACTATTCTCTCCCTTCCCACCCCACTGTCCCAGGTAAGCCCTTTCCCTGCACTTCGTTGATGAGTCTTAGAATAATAGAACATCAGAGCTTAAAGAGAACCCAAGACATCATCTCTTCCAACACTTGCTTTTCACAGCTGAAGAAATGGGGCTCAGAGAGGCTGAGGGGCTCATCTAGGGTGAGCGGATGGATACACTTGGAACAAGAACCCAAATCTTCCACTCTCGGTTCAGAACACTTGCCCTTGGGAGTTGATTTTACCCTGACCATCTCGATGCAAATGCAAGGATTATCTCTTTAAGAGTTGGGCTTGAATATGCCAGAATTCCATGGACAATGCTTTGCACCTAACAGTTACCCTGAAAAATATTTTTCAGTGGAATCAAATATCTAGGATACTTAATTCTCCTGCGCAGTTTTTGGAACTAGGGGTCAGCGTAGAGATCATCTCTAACTGACCTGGTTCATGTCTCTATGCTTCAGTATAGGCGAATGCGCACTTCTGGCGGAAACCTTCCTTCTCTAATTCTGCCGGGCAGCCCGTCCGTCCTTCCCCAGCTCTCTCACTGCCTCGGTGCAGAGCCCTGTGCCAGGGCTTCTGTGGACATAGCACAGAAGAGCGGCTGAGAGTGAGATCTGAAATCAGCAGAGAATGAAGATCCTGTCTGCAACTGACAAGATGCTCAGTGATTCTAAATCTATGTTTCCTTATCTGTAAAACGGGGTAGATGATGCGTGCCTCCTAAGGTGTTCAACGTTAATAGCCTGTGAAGTCCTTAGAACAGTGCCTGGCGCATAGAGCACTCAGTCAGTTCCTTCAATTGTATCTGCATTCATACGTTGATGTGTCTGCCACCCTTGCTAAACTATGATCTTCTTCAGGTTCAGAACCTTGTCTTGGTTAGTTTTGTTTCTGTGGGGCCCTAGACGGTGTTGTCTGATACATGATGGGTAGTCAGTGTTTCCTTCCAGCAGGGAGGAGGAAAGAGAAGGGAAGGAGGGAGGGAGGAACCCTTGTGGGATGCGGCAGAGCTCCAACCGAAGAAACCAAAGACCTGGCTTCAGGCCCCACTTCCCAGCTGCTAGCAGTGGGGCGTTAAGCTAGTCACTCAATGTGTGTGACACTCCTTCCCTTTATCAACGAAACGGGTTTCCCGATACTCACTTCTCAGCATCCTTCAGAGGATAATTTGAGACCATGTGTGTGGGAATGTTTTGTAAATTAAAATGAACTTTCTGAATTTGTTATGAGTATCATCATCGTTATGACAAGATCCGCCTTCTCTGTCTTACTGATTTTACTTAATAATTAGTTAGCCGCTGTGCAGTGATGCCTGTCTGTGGTGTATAAGGCACAGTGTCAGCGGGGCTGCGAGGAGGTCTCCGCCTTTGGGATGTTTATAGCATGGAAGGGAGGTTGGAACCCATGACTTCCGCCCCCCGCCATGATAGGTAGTCAGAGAGATCTTTTGGGCAGGGGCCCTTGACTTCGATCTACCTACCTCAGTGAGTGCCCAGCGGCTGTGGTTTCTGAGGTGACCCCTAACAGCACATGCGTGCCCGGCTTGCCCGAGCTCGTCTTTGGAATGCTGCCTCCTTTGTGAAATGTCACCAGCGTCATGTTCTCATTTCCCTCATAACACACATTTTAAAGCAGCCAGCTGTATTCCCCGTGACGTAAATGGTAAGTGGCACAGCAGCAGGGCAGAGGGTGGCCTGATGCCAGCGGAATAGAAAGTCAGGGGACTGATTTCTGGCAGCCCACTTCCCCACTCTGAGCGCCGCAGACAGGGACCTACTCTGGGACTTTCATCTTGCCCCCTCCCACGCCCAGACCATCTCTTGCCTTAGGTATAAATCCCCAAGCGTGTAGGTCTGAGAGCCCCTGGAGAAACACAAATAGAAATTTTGTTTCAGTGCCTCGTATACTCCATCAGGGAGCCATAAAGCCTTTTCAGTGTGAAAGCAGCTCCTTATTATAGATGCTTCCTGAAAGCATTGCCTAATTTCCCCACATCCAAATGCAGAATTTTTTAACCTACCTTTTTCATCTAAATGAAGCACTTAAATGGATGTTAAACCTGCTTTCTTAACTCTGGAGGCTCCACTTTCTTCATGATGTGTAGAAGGTTTAGGTCACGTGGGGAAAGTATTAGTTTTCTATCGCTGTTGTAACAAATTGCACAAACTTTGTGGCTTAAAACAATACAAATCAAGGTTTTGGCAAAGCCATCCCTTTCTGGAGGTTCTAGAGGAAAATCCATATTCTTGCCTTTTTCCAGCTTCTAGAGGCTGCCTACATTCCTTGGCTCTTGGCCCTATTCCATATTCAAAGCCAACAATGGCTAGTTGAATCTTTCTCACATTCCATCACTCTGACACTGACACACCTGCTTCCCTCTTCCACAAAGACCTTTATATACTGGGTCTTTGAGGATAATCCAAAGTAACCTCCTTATTTTAAGGTTAGCTCATAAGCAGCCTTATTCTCTGCTACCTTAATTCTCCTTTGCCACGTGAGATAATATATTCACGGTTGCAAGGGTTAGCAGGAACCCGTCTTTGAGAAGCCATTGTTCTGTCTACCACAAGTATTGTGAATGACGTCAAGATCTCAGGATGTCTCTGTAGCAATGTTTGGCAAATATGGCCCATGGCCAGCCACTTGTTTTTGTATATAAAGTTTTATTGGAACGCAGCCACGTGCATTTGTTTATGCATTGTCTGTGGCTGCTTTCATGCTTAAATGGCAGCGTTGAATATTCACCACAGAGACCATGGGGCCCACAGACCTAAAAGGATTACTATCTGGCCTTTGCGAAAAGTTTACTGACTTTTTTCTGTAGCACTGCATCTATCTCTAATTGTGACTATACTCTGATTGTGACTATATAGAACATCACTCAGGGAACTTCTGGATATCTTCTTCATGTTTTCCACTCCCCTACCTGCCCCCCCCCTTGCCTGCCTCTCCTGCTCTTCCCCTCAATGCCATGAAACTACTGAACCCTATTCTGTGTTGTCTCTTTACTTCGATGTATACTGGTCCCTTTGCTTAGAATGCATTTACCTTCTTTTTCTATCTCCTGTCAGGCAAGCTCCTAATCATCCTTTAAAACCCTCTCAAGGAATAATTTCCTCCAAGAAGCCTTCCTCCACACCCCTACCCAAGGAGAAGTAATTACACCTATTCTCAAAATAGTGTTTAGAGACTATTAGTGCCTCGGTGGCAATGACTGCTATATTCCCCTTCTTGGTATCCCCTTGGTATCCCCTTTATCAGCATAAAGGCTGATGTATTAGGTATCCAATAAATATTGGTCTAATTGAATAGTACTTTAAATATTGCCAGTCAGAGGTGAGGCACAATATGGTGGCAATAACAACATATTCTATAAAAATTCAGAATTGGTCTCCACTGTTACATGGAGACTGGATGATCTTGGAGATGTCAGTTCTCTTCTCCTAGCCTTGGTCTCTTTGCCTATGAACCAAGGAGTCAGATCTCTAACATCCTTCCAGCTTTAATGGTTCTCTCCACTATGGAAAATTTGGCCTAGTTCCTTGCTGATGCTAAGGACAGAGAAATCCCCTGCCTTAAATGTGTGTCCTACAGAGCTGGAAATCACCCAAGACATGTATCACTCCTGGCATTGCTTTGACTGTGTGGCAACTGGGGACTGAGGCAATGGATAGGAGGGAGTGGAGGAAAATAGGAGCTGGTGAGATAATCTGAGGGAATCATGAATTTGTTATTGACCTTTCTCCAGGAACCAATGAGAAGATAGACACATGCCTTCAAGAGCCATGTCCAACTAGTATGTTCTCACAACCCCTAGCCTGTAATCCTTGTGGCAATCCATGCCTGGAGCTCTGACCACTCACTAGAGACCCACCCCAATCCTTGTAACCCTATGGGAATCATGCCGAACTCAATGTGGTCCATATTTCTCCCTCCCCCTCCTCCAAATCCCTCACATCTGTTCATGGTTCTATTCTTAACGTCCCACGATAAGACCAGAAACCTTGGTGACAATATCGGACACCTTCTTCTCCCTAGTCCTCTATATACCATCTCTTATGAAAATACATCTTTTTTTTCTTCCAGGCATTACTTAGAATCCAACTTTTTTCTTCCATCCTATTGTCACCCTCTATTCTAGCCTGCATTGTTTTCAACTCAAATCCCTGCCTTAGGGTCTTCCTGGGGTCCCTAACTCTAGCTCTGTCCCATTGAGAACCATCTGATATACTCCCCCTGGCCTAATGTTCCTAAATCCCAACTTTCGTCATGTGTCTCCTCTGTTCAAGAATCTCTAGTAGTCCAAAATCCTCCACTTCGCTTCATAATTAGACCAACTCTGACTCTCGAACCATTTTTCTTTAACACCCGTCTTCTCGGTAAGACATGTCTCCCCACTGCTTTGCATTTCAGCATGGATTCCACATCTTTCCTTCTGTGAGTACCTTTACCTGGCTCTTAATGAAGTTCAGTGCACTTCCACCAACATTTATTAAGCACCTGTTCCATTCATAGTTCAACACACCTTTGCAGCTCCCGGTCTTCTCCATTGGTTCGACGCACAGCCCACAGTGTGCCCTTGATGTTTTCATTCTCTGTCTGTGCCTCCCTGCTCCCCTCCCGGACTACACATTCCTTGAGGATGGCAATGACCATGTCTTGTACTTCTGTGTATTCCCCACTGGGTCCCGCCATTAAGTCCAGATGCCCAGGCCACCTTTCCAGCCTCATTTCCCATCTCCGTTCCCGCCTGTTCTATCTTCTATATATTAATGATAATGCAATCTACTTCACAAGGTTCTTTGGAAGACTAGAGATATTTTCCTCAGGCCGACTCTCAAAGGATTATTGCTATCATTAGCGATATCTGTCTTAATCATCCTTCTCATGGTCCTTCGGTTTTTGGCGTGCAGGCTCTTAAGCATTTGGAGTTAGAGAAAGTAACAGAAGGGATTTTCTCACTACTAGACATAGAACTGCTCTTGCCCCTACATCCTGACTGGAACATTCTACACTCGACCCCCCTATGTGATGGAGGTTATTGCATTTGGATTTGCCTGTATATAAGGCAAGTGTTTATTAAGTGCCTGCTGTTTGCCAGGTACTCTTCAGGCCTTGCTGTTAGCAAATTTCAGTGGCCTTTTTTGTCGATGAGTCATTCTGCCTTCCTCATCTCAGACCCGGCCCTCCCTCCCTAAGAGGAAGTGCGGTATGGGAACTGCAATTCAAAGTTTTCACTGAGGGCTTGGTCCTGAGCCTTGGCCATGTAAAACTCCCTCACTCTCCACCCTCCTCAGTTCTCCTGAGGCCGCCAGGTGCCAGCTGGGGCCTTCTGTCTGCTGGCTGCCTGAGTTATTCAGTTTCAGAAAAATAACTTCTAATCCAAGCTACAACTATTTGAAATTCATTCAGAGTGTAGCAGTAATTCATTCATTCAGTAAATTCAATGAGTGAATAAATTCAGTTCTGCAAGTGTTCACTAAATTAAAGCAATCGCTCACCTAGACTGTCTTAATCTCAAAATGCTTATTGTATTCCACAATAAGCTTGGTAGCGTAAGCTGTGTTTTATAAGACCATCATTCCCTTGTTTACTCCTATTTCGAATAATACAAAGTCTCACAATTCAAGGAAACTTTTTAAACGAGACGGTAGGGCGACGGGTGGTAAGTGCCAGGAGAAGCACCACACAAAAAACAAAGCAAAACAAATTAGACAACAACAAACCTTGGCTAGAGAAACAACTTAAAAAAAATGACTATCAGAACCTGTTGTCTAGATTACGCTGCTCTGAATCTGTGTTAAATGGATGTATGCGCGAAGCTGAAGAAGAGAGGCGGGAATGTCAGAAGTGACACATAAAACATTTACAGTCCTTGTCTGTCTGTGTGTGTTCAGGGGGGAGATTGATTTAAGCCAATATTTTTTACCTTGCCTGCACATTTATGTTGGCAGGATTTCACTGGTAAATATTGGTTTAAACCAAACACTGAAATCTTTAATCACGGTTTAACAGACACTACATTATACTGTGTTGGACACTGCGTTAGAAAGGGAGAAGCAGAGAAAGAGTAAGCACAGCTTATAGCTACCATCTTTCAAAGATAGAAAGGGAGAATTAGAATTACGTGAGGTTCTTCAGGGGTAGAGAGGCCAAGAAAACCATTGCTGAAATACAAAATTTTGTTTTTCTACAGTCTGGAGTTGAGTTCAGTGAAGTGACGTAGTTTACAGACCAGGGGAAATTAGGGCAAGAGCGGAAGTGCTGCTAAATTAGGAGAAACTTGCCAAAGGAAGCCAAGCTGCCTGTGCCATCCAGGGTTGACTTCTATATTCTCCGTTTTTGTTTGCTGCTGTGTCAAGTTGGGTTGCCATGAAACCTGCAACCTGATTTTACATTTTGAGGCGTGCTAGTTACAAGTTCTGGATCTGTCACAGAAAACAACAGCTTGTCTGCTTGAAAACAAGGCTGCAGAAATCATACTATTCACCTTTCTTACTGCATGCACACACACACACACGCACATACACACATGCACAGACCCCACCCCCAAAGGAGTGGCTTGACTTTATTCATTCTGTGTCTTCCTTCACATCCAGAGCTCCATAAATCACCTGGAGAGCCTGGAAGTCTCTCTCTCGGTCTCTGCTTCTTCTTCCCACCCCCACCACACCTGCACTCCCCACATTCCCACCTGTCTCATTTCAGACACAGCCCTGGGCTGCCTAGATGTTTCTAAGAATGTCTTCAAGAGGACCAGCTGTTTTATCTCTGAAATCTATGATTATCTCTATTTAATTAAATCATTGGACCTGCATATGGGGGTAGATGATGATCAGATTTGAAAGAAGCAGGGACCCTGCTGAAATGAATGGTCACCTCTACTGGAGACTGCCTGAGGGAAATACTGTTTTTTATGTGTTTTGTTTAGTTTCATTTGGTTTTGTTGGGTCTCTTTTGCTTTGCTTTGCTTTCTTTCCCCCTCCCTTCCTCCCTTCCTTCCTCTCTTTTTAAAAAAAATGGTTTTTATCAGATCCCAGTAAAGTTTGAGATGGCAGTACTTGTAGGGGGAAAAAATTTATTGAAAATGAGACCCAGGGGCACCCAGGTGGCTCAGCCATTAGGCATCTACCATCTACCATGGTCAGGTCATGGTCTCAAGGTCCTGGGATCGAACCCGCATCGGGTTCTCTGCTCGGCGGGAAGCCTGCTTCTCCCTTTCCCACTCCCCCTGCTTGTGTACCCTCTCGCTGTCTCTCTCTCTGTCAAATAAATAAATAAAATCTTTTTTAAAAATAATAAAAATAAAAGAAAATGAGACTCAGATAGGGTGGTTATCACCAAACTTGGCCGAGGATAGAGATCATCTGGACCGATTCTAACCAGGATAAACTGCTGAAGGCCACCCTGGAGAGAGACTGTATCAGTGCTTCAAGGTTTAGCCTGGGGGTCACCCCCAGGAGATAGGCATGATGGTCAAGTAGCAACTTTAGATTCAGTCTGGATTAGAAACTGAGTTCCAGCATGGATCTAGTATAACTTTGGGCAGACTGTATAAACTCTTGAGCCCCAGTTTGCTCACCTATAAAGTAGGAATAAGAGCTACAAAATGAGGTTGTTGCAAAAATTAAATGAGATAATATACAAAGTCTCTCTCTCAGATTAAAATAAAATGAAGCCCATCCAAATGTCTTCTCGGGATTTAGCAAACAGAGGCAGCCACGGAGGCATTCCTAAAGCCACGGAGGCACTGAAGGTAGATTGCCTAAGTTTGAATTCTGACTCTACTAAATCTGTGACCCTGGGAAAGTTACTGAATTGCTGTGTTTCTCATCTGTAAAATAAAATGATCTATTACATACAAAATAATATTAATGAAATATGGATAATAGTCATATTTATATTATTCATAAATAAATTCATAAGGTAATATGAATGAAATTTTGATGAAGATAAAATTAGTTCATGAATGCAAAGTGCTTAGAAAGTGCAAGTGGTACTCAATGAATATTAACTATGATCATTATTACTATCTCTTTTAAGACAAGCATCTTTTAAGACAAGTATCTGTGGGTTATAGTTAAGTCCTGACTATAGGCTATGATCTGTAACAGTGCTGTCCAACAGAAATATAACGCAAGCCACATAGATAGTTTTAAATTTTCTACTAAACACATAAAAAAACCAGATGCAATTAGCTTTAATAGGGTTCTTTACTTAATATCTAAAATATTGTAATTGCAACATATAACCAAATATAAATTTATTGAGCTATTTTGCATCATTTTTTTCATCCAAAGTGCGTGCAATCCGGTGTGCATATTAGCCATGCACACTGACTAGCCACATCATATCACAGCAGACCAGCCAAGTCTTAGTGCTCAGTAGCTGCACATGGCTAGTAACTCCTGTGCTGGACAAGGCAGAAATTCCAGATTCGAAAGCAAGTCCTTTTGCCTTGATGAGCCTCAGTGATTTCATTTGTAAATATGGAGATGACTTTCATGGCTTTGTTTGCGGGAGAAAATGAGCAAACTTGAAAGTACTTTGTCAACTAGAAAAGGCTATATGGAGTAGGCTTTCTGCTCTCTGCAACACTTGACTGTCAAATGTAATGCCATCCTCACATGGTGAAGTTCCCCAAGTCCTATGTGATCTGAGAAATCACCCCCAGAGTACTAGGTGAATGGAGCTTTCCTACAGGTAGCTGAAAGAGATTTGGCCAATAATGTCTTGAGAGGCAGGAAAATTTCTAACCCTCTTTTGTTCTCCACCTACCATATTTACTCCTAATGGCAAAAACCTTTGCTTCTACTCTTCTACTCTCTATTCTTGAAATTCCTTTGACAACTTTCATTCTCCAGGCAAAAATAGAGTTAAGGTATAAATAACCCTTCCACTCCCTCTGATAACACCCTAGTTTGGGACTTCATTTCTTCTTAAGTCCTAACTTTTCCTGCAAGTAATAACCCTGATATTAATAATTTATCAAGTGCTTATTCTTTACTCGATCCTATAGTCCTTATAATTTACTGCTATCAGATCAATAATTCATTTTCATATACGCATGCTTGTAATAGCAAGAACACTGAACTTGGAGTCAGAAAGCCTAGATTCAAGTCTCTAGGTTCTGCATTTACCACTTATGGGATTTGGAGTGAGACACTAAAACTCCCTGGACATCAGTCTCTTCCTCTATAAAACAGAGACCAATTATACATCTCTCATAAGGTTTGGTGAAGACTGAAAGAGAGTATACATATGAAAGGAATCTGTAATTGCAAAGCATTGCACAACTGTAAAACAGTATTAAGATATTTATAAACCACTTTGTTTATAATGTGTGCCATTCTTCTGCTGAACAATTTTCAATAACTCTTTATTGCCTGACAAGTAAAGTCAGATACCTTAGTCTAGCATAAAAAGTTCTCCACAATTGGCCTGATCACCCTACTTTTGCAAATTTATTCCACTCTGCTCCCTTATTAAAACCCAGGGTTCTAACCAAATAAGACTGTTGTATTCGAGGTCCCCAAACAGAAAAAAATGCTGTGGTGTATTTCAAATTTTATACCTTTATTCATGGTGTTCATTGCCTTACCTCATTTTTTTTTCAATCTCTCAAAATTCCATCCATTCTTTTTTTTTAAGATTTTATTTATTTATTTATTTGAGAGAGAGCGAGAATGAGAGAGAGGAAGCATGAGAGGAAGAGGTCAGAGGGAGAAGCAGACTCCCTGCCGAGGAGGGAGCCCGATGCAGGACTCGATCCAGGGACTCCAGGATCATGACCTGAGCCGAAGGCAGTTGCCTAACAACTGAGCCACCCAGGTGCCCTCCATCCATTCTTCTTTACTTGGCCAAATCTCTCTCTCTCTCTCTCTTTTTTTTTTTTTTGCCAAATCTATCTTGATCTCTCTTTTCCCTGTGTCTTTAAGATCTTTCTGTGCTGCCTCTGAACTTACTTGTATCTTTCTTATGACAGTTGTCAAAGTATTTGAAATTTTAGTATTGCTTGATGCCCAGAGAACTTCAGTAAGTTGTCTGAATACAGCCCTTCAGTGAGAGTCAAATAACAAGTTCTGCATGTGATTTTGCAGAAGTCTCCTTAGATGTCCCCCATATTAAAACTAGCCAGCCTCGGGGCACCTAGCTGGTTCAGTTGGTAGAACATGTGACTCTTAATCTCAGAGTCATGAGCACCATGTTGGGCTTGGAGCTTACTTTAAAAACAAAACAAAACAAAACAAAAACTTAACCAACCTAGATATTTAATCAACATATGAATGCTACAGAAATGTAGAGTCCATTAATTGTGGTAACTTTGAATAAATCAGCAAAAAAGAAGGTGGTTTGTTTGATGACTAATAAAAAGAGTACCAAGAACAATAATTCTTGACATTGTTTCTCTGGTACTGTTCAGTAACAGAGGTCCCATTCCTTTTGGTTAATCGATATCCCATCTATTGATATGTTGGGCAAGTCAGCGGGGCAAACAATATTTTTTGAGTTTCTACTATACAACACATGTTGTGCGGCATAGAAGATCAGGCAAAAAGATATGTTCCCTTCTCTCAAGAAGGTTATCTAATGGGTGTGATAAACCAAGAGAAAAAATTTAAATGAAATATGGTTGGTTGGAAATAAAGAAAAAGGAACTTAATCCAACCTTAAAATATTTAGAAAACCAAAAAAAATATATATATATTTAGAAAACCTTGTAAAGAGGTAACTCTAGACAGAATCCTAAAAGGGAAGTAAAAATTAGTCAGGTGAATAAAGCTGGGAAGGGCACTTCAGAGAGACTAGAAAGAACTGCAGTCTACCTCAATAGCGGAGTCGAACATATCAGACTTGAGGAAAGTGACATAATCATCCAATTAATCCGCCTGCTCTGATTTCATGCTTACCAAGCAATCTTGTGAATAGAAATTAGTCTCCCATGTCAAGGAATGTGGAATGACTAGATGACATGAAAAACTCCCCATAAATTTTTACTCTCTGTAAATTGGTTGTTTGGTCTCTTCTCAACGTGTTCTTGTGAATTGGACTAATATAAACAGAACAAAGTCAATTAACACTGACCAAAATCACATTCTGGACCTGAAAAGCCAGAGGGACTGGGAGTTTTGGTCACCAGCCAAATACCATCCTCCTAGAGGCCGTCTGGTTTCGACTTGTGAGCATCTCAAGCCCATTTACCTGACTCCTTCTCCACGGCTCTGTAATTCTAGGCACCTAGGCAGGAGCATAGGCGACTGCAACAAAATAAATAATAATGCTACTAGCAACGGGCATGAATACTTTACTGGGTGCTGGGTACTATGCTACGTGTTTTGATGTGGATACTTCATTTACTCCTCATACAACTTGGTGGGAAAGATATACAAAGCTGTGGGAAGGATGTGGAAATTAAGACTTAAGGAAATGAAGTAGCTTGTCCAGGTTCACACTGCTAATAAAACAAATGGCAGGACCAGAAATCAAACTCCTGTTTGTCTTCCTCTAGACCCTGGGCCTTTCAGTACAATTTAGCTGGCCTCCTTCCTGCCTTTAAGTTTATTCTTCAAATTGCAGGTAGAGTGATCTTTTTAAAATGCAAATTTGGCTAGGCCACTCCTTTGATAAAGCTCCAAAAAAGTTTCCCATTGATTCCAGAACGAAGTCCAAAGTCCTCTCCGTGGCCTTCCTAGGCTATGTGTGACCTGATCTAAACTTCCCATACTAGTCTTTTTCTCTCTGTGTTCCTGCCACAGGTACTGCTTTCAGTTCGGTGAGCTTATTACCCTGCTCTTATTCCTGCCTAGAATGTTCTTTCCTGTTTGTACCCAAGTGGGTTTTTTTGGTTTCTTTTTTAAAGATATTTATTTATTTATTTATTTATGAGAGAATGAGAGAGAAAGAGAGAGAGCGTGCAGGCAGGTGCCTGAGCTGGGGGAGGGGCAGAGGGAGAGAATCTCAAGCAGGCTCCTCACCTACACAGCGTTCAATCCCAAGACCCCCAAATCACAGCCTGAGCTGAAACCAAGAGTCGGACATGCCACTGACTGAGCCACCCAGGTGCCCCTGTACCCAATTCTTATTCCTTTGAATCTCATAACCTTCCAAGGTACAACTTCCCTGAACTCCCTTTGTCACATCCGTGCTCCTCAGACTTTCAGGTCCCCTGTCATTCCTGTGGCAAATTCTTAGGACAATCTATACTTCTTATCAGCTCCTTTCCCAATTTTAATTAAATCAGTTCTTGTGTAATTGTCTATTTCTGCTAGAATACAGGCTTAAAATAAGCAAAAACAGTGCTTATTTTATAAAATTTATCACTATATCCTCAGAGTTTCCTGCTGAACCTAAGATATAATAGGCACTCAAAAAATCTATTCATTAATATGATGTATACATACGTTGGTGTGTGTGTATATGTATGTGTATATATATATTTGTATGTATATAGATACACATTTATAATAGTGTATATAGTATATATATTGTGTACATATCTGGATATGTGTATATATATATACACATATATTACATAATATATATACATATATACACATATATATTACACAGCCTTAAAAAAAAGATGAAATGCCATATGCAATGACATCGATGAACCTAGAGTGTATTATGCTAAGTGAAATAAGTCAGAGTGAGAAAGACAAATACCATATGATTTCACTCATTTGTGGGATCTAAAAGAACAAGGGAACAAACAAACAAACAAAAACCGGAATCAAATATGTAAATACAGCGAATAAAATGGTTGCAGGCGATGGTGAGGAGGAGAGGCAGAACGGGTGAAGGGGAATAGGAGATATAGGCTTCCAGTTATGGAATGAATAAATTACAGGAAGAAAAGGCACAGCTTAGGGAATGTGACTGATGATATTGTGGCAGTGTTTATGCTGACAGATGATAGTTGCATTGGTGAGCATAGCATAACCTTTAGAGAAGTTGAACCACTGTGTTGTGTACCTGAAACTAATTGTGTGTCAAATCTACTCAAAACCTTTTTTTTTGCTGTGTCATGTCCAACAAACAACAAATAGCGAATACGTATCTGGTACTTATAATACAGCAGATGCTGTTGTAAGCATTTTACATTTATTTACTAATTAAATACTACAATCGATTATATAGTTACTGTTTTTATTCTCATTGCATGGGGGAGGAAACTGCGGCATAGAGAAGTTAAGAAACTTCTTCCATGTTAGGTAACAGCAAGTGGTGGTATTGGAATATGAGCCCTGACAGTCTGGTTCCAGAGACTGAGTTTCTAACCACTATTGTATATTCTTCATAAATATCTCTTACATATATTTAATGTATTAGGAAAACATTTGGGTAGGAACTTACCTTCATCTTTGATCAGTTTCTTGTGTCACTGCTCTTTAACACTAACCCAGGTGGACAGTGAAATTCCTTGAGCACGTTTTCCCATTGATGGGGCACGTTATTGCCTAGAAGAATACAGATTCCCATTATTAAGTAAATGCCGAAGTCAGAGTCCTTCTGAAGAGCAAGTTTCCATAAGGGGAAGGACTTTGGAAGAGGGGGAGGTGGGGCAGAAGGGAATAAAGGTTGAGGCTGGTGCATCAAAAACACAGTTTTGTCCTAAGCCCACCTGGGTGAAAGAAAAAGGTGGACCATTTGTTTATAACAGGCCCTATAGCTTATTAAAAATTACCATGGAATTTAAAATCAGAGACGTTAGGTTCTCTCCCTCCATTCTGGCTGCCCCCCTTCCCTCTCCCTCCCTCCTTCCTCTCAACCTCTCTTCTCTCTCCCTCTCTCTCTCATTGGATGACTTTGAGGAAATCATTAAACACCAACAAGCCTCAACTACCTCACACGCATAATAATAATTTCTATCTCATGGGATTTATTTTTCAAGGAAAAACTAAGATTTGCCAGTGAAAGTACTTGGTAAACTGTCAAGTTACATGTACAAAAGCTAGTTGTGATTGGAATTTTTTTAACTTGTAATCTTAGAGGAGTTTGCTAAAGAAATCGGTATCAAAATGACCTACTTTTCACTGTTATTTCTCTTGAGGGCAGTGAGCCTCTTCTTCCAGGAATCCACCCACAGTGAAATCCCTGTCATATGCAATTGCAAAGTTCCGTATTTGCAAAGACACATTGACAAAGTCCTGCCTAGAGAAAGGCCACATAGGGCTTACAAGCTGCCTTGGGAAGAACTGTGTTAGGGAATGTATAAATGTCCTCCAGTTTCTGTGATTTGTTCTAAGAACGGTTTACTCAAGGTCAAAGCAACATGCCTTCTCGAAATGTTGCATTTCATTGACCAGATATTCATCAGAAGAAAAGAAATACCTTTGGACATAAGAACTTATAATGAAAAAAAAAAAGATTGCTAGTAAAAGGGAAAAAGTTCATAACTAAGACCACTAAATAAATAGACCAATAGCCGCAACTTAACCCCTTGAGATAAAGAGAGACTGATTTCCATATGTATGAAACTGTTTTGCATTTAAACAAATACTTATTGCACTGTAAGGAGCAATGGAGGAATGAAACAAGCCTGCTAACTTCAAGGCACAAAGAACCTAGAGAGGACATCTACAGGGTTAGAAGCTTGTGGCTAAAGCTAGAGTCATAAGCTGAATACAGAGAATCCAATTAATACACACTCCTCACATCCAAGGATCAGAAGAGTGGTTTCTTAGTTTCCCTGATGAAGGACTTCTTTAATATTCCCCCCACCCCCCGCCCCTGTGGAACCTTGCTTTAGAAGTTTTGTCTACAAAAACAAAAACTGTATTTAAGGGTCATGATTAGTCTATCAAATTAAAATTGTAAGCTATTTTATAGAGCCTATTTAATGCTATTTCAGTTATTAGGGTGTTCAAAAATTAAGAGCTAGGGAAGGTTTTGGGATACTTTCCTTTCAATGTCAAGGGCTTGCTGTATTTTGAGGTTTAAAAGTGTGGATTTTGCTGTAACTCTGTTCTGTGTTCCACTTTCACAGAACCCTCCCGGTCGTGTGGGGGAAAGCTCCATGCTGATTTGCCCCCATATCCATGTGTCACTGGGCCATTGCGTAAGGTCATGGTGTAATTTGGACACTGATCAAAGGTACTCAGCCAGGTGATGGGGAGAGCTGAAATTCAGCCCATGCGTCACTTCCCAAGCTTTCTGCCCAAAGGCTGTGTCTGCCAAGAGAGGGCACATTTTTCTAATTTTCACCAAGGCAATGTATACATTTGGGACAGGAGAGGGGATGGGGAGGAAGCTACTAAGGTACCCAGTTTCACAGATGGACCATTCTGGAGAATGGGAAAGGGGTTTCTTATATAATCATTCAATGCAACGGACCATGTTTTGTTTGTTGCTATAACACCCAGCCCCTAGCATCAGGCTTGGCATATACTAAATAAATATTCATTGTATTTTTCTGGAATGAATAAATGAACCAACAGCTCTCTTGTACATTTCTCTACATCTGAAGGTCCACTGACCAATCTGGTGTTATCAGTCAGGATTTGGTGAAAGCAGAATGATGTATCAGGCCAGGTCTATATTTTAGAAGTGAACACCAACAAACTCTAACCTAACCAAGAGGCAGGTCTATCTGAGGTCAGACAGTGGGAGGGACACTTTGGGATTTCATGGCCACTTACACATGCTCCTCTCCCTAGGACCAGACCAAAACTCCACCCAGCCCAGCTATCAGATATGTGGCAATCTACCTTTAGGAAAGTGACCAGAAACAGGGAGAGGGTTGGGGATGGGAGGTGCTGGGGCAACAAAAATTTCCCGACACATTCCAGCACAGTACCAAACATTGCCATGGGTTGCTTCCCTTAATTCTCAAAGCTGTTCATGCCGCCATCCTCCTGTTTTACAGGTAAAGAAACTGACATAGTCAGGATACTCACCTTCTTTAAGGTTACACTGCTAGTGAAGGATTGGCGCCATCAGGATTTATGAACGTCTGGGTCAGACTCCCATGTGAATTTTGAATTAGTAGGAGCATCCTGGTCTATGCAATATAAACTAACATATTTGGGGAAGCTGTTTTTCAGCTGTGTTAGATTTATTTAAATTCTGTTGCTACCCACTGCTGTAGTTCAACAAAAGGAAAGGAAATGGGTGTTTTTTTGGAAATCCTGTTCTTTGTTTTTTCAAGTGGGCTTCTCTAGATGGGACTATCTGTTGAAAGCATGCATGGAAAATCAGAAAGATGGAGAATAGTGCACAAATCACAAGTGTTAGGAGTCAGTGAGTTTTCATAAAATGAACACACTCATGTAGCTAGTAGAGCAAGAAATGGACCATTACCAATCCCCATAGAAGCCCCCCTCCCCCACTAAGTCCCTTCCAGTCACTAGCCCGCCACAGTAACTAGCATCTTGGCTTCTGATATCATAGGTTCATTTTTGCCTCTTTTGAACTTTATATAAATTGAATCCCATGTTTATACATTTTGCAATATCTGGTTTCTTTTGCTTGACATTTATATTTATTAGATTCATCCCTTTTGTTGCAGGTGGAGTTGTTCTGATTGATTTAACTACTGCACAACCTTGCAAATAACTACCAGCTTTGCTACTGGGAAGAGTTAGTTGGATTATGTCAGGCAACTAAATAAGAGGTTATTTACATTTCTTTTCTGTGTGCTGTCTCTGGGTGGAAAGTGGAATGACTTAATCGATACATTTTTGATACATATGGAGCTATCTTAAAATTGCATTTAGAATGCTCCCTTATATCAGGAATCTAAAATAATAGAACAGATAAAAACAGAGTAGAATGGTAGTTGCCAAGGCTTGGGGGAAAGGGGATTGGGAAGGTGACAGTCAAAAGGCACATAGTTTCAGATATGAAAGTACGTCCTAAAGATTACTCTATAGCCTCGTGCATATAGTTAACAATAATGTATCATATACTTAAATATTGGTTGAGAGGGTAGATCCTATGTTAAATATTCTTGTAACACACACATGAACACACAGAGGGAGAAAGCTTTTAAAGGTAATGGTTAAGTTTATGACATTGTTTATAGTGATGGCTTCACAGGTGTATGCTTATCTTCAAACTCATCAAGATGTACACATTAAATATGCACAGCTCTTTTGTATGCCAATCATACCTCAATAAAAAATTGCATTGGGATATCGTTTGTAGAAAATTTATATTTGGGCTATAAGGAGATACTCTCACTTGCTGAATTCTCATCTGTATTAAGAGTTATGATACTTAGGGTTTCAAAGTTTAAATGGTATAGGTGTGGAAAGGGCCTCTGTCTCCACTTTTCCCAGAGATCAGTGGGAAAGTGAGACTTGCCTACACCGAGTGAGGGCCCAACCGTTAGGGCACCTGAGGTCTGTTACTAGTTGGGCCACTAACTTCTTTACTGCTAAAGTCTCTTTCCATGTTTTCCAGCTATGAGGAGCTAGCTCTTTGTGGCTAGGCTGAGATTTCTCATTACCCTTTCCCTTCCCTTCTCTGGGTCTGTCCTTTCCCACATCTCTCTCCACACGCACACACACACACACACACACACACACGCTTCTACTGGATTTGTGTGGGGGGAAAAAAGCCAGGGAAATTGGAATGTGGACTAACTATTAGCTGAATTGGAAAATTATTAAAACAGAAGAGGGGGCCTCACTGACCAAGGAAAAGAATGGAACTCAACAGTTTGTATGGTAGATCTCCACACACATACATGAACAGATTTGCACATTAATAATGATGATCTTAGTAAAAATGTGACATTTTTATCATTTCAAATTTTTGCTTCTCTCTAATTTTCTCTAAGGTACCTAGATACCATCTATAATAATAAATGTGATATTGACAAAACGTGCACAATACTTAAAGATCAACAGTCTGGTTTTGTGTGCATTCTCCTATTGTACCTTCCCTGTGAGAGTAGGGTAAGTCTTCTTCTTAACTCTTGTTTTCCAGATAAAGAAGTTTAGTCTCAGCACACTTAGGTAACTTGCCTTAGGTCAGCTACTGAAGCAAGATGAAGGACCAGAACCACGCCAGGTCTTTTGAGTAAATACCGCACAGCCTTCCTGGGTTGCTGACTGCGTTAGATACAGCAGAAAAGGGAAGAAGAGACTCAAGAAGCTGACAACATTTAAGAAAGCAGTTACACAGTTTTAAATAGAAAATACCCAAGGGTAAGATTCCACTTTAAATCAGCATTTTCAGGGATTCGTGCATTTTAGTGCGGAGCTGAATCCTTCAGTAGGCCAAGATATGGTCTTGCCAGGAATCTTGCTCTAGTAATTTAACCTCTGACTTCTTGTCTTGTGCCTTAAGGTAAATTCGAGATAATCATACCTCTTCGGTGGCTATCACAGAGATATTGCAAGGATAAAACAGTAGTGTGCTTGGTGCTCCTTTGAGAAGAGGGCTTTATGAATGCCATACATATTACCAGATTAATATTAACTATAATTACTTATCTATACTCTCTTCTGTGTCTCAGGGTCAAATGCAATATCTACCAGACTTACAAGAGGAAGTAAATCTCCCTTTGCCACTCTTGTTAGAGGGAAGGACACATAGGAGATTGGTTCTCCTTGACCCTCTGGAAATTTGTGACAAATAGGGTCAACCCCATGATTCTATATGGTCCCATCACCTGCTCTTAGCCGCTTGAGACTTGCTTCTGTGGCATTAATCATTGTTCCTTCTCAGAGCCATTTTTGCAAGACTGGAAATGACCAGCTTCATGGGCAAGCAACCTATGCAAGGTGCAGAGAGCCCCCCATCCAACGGGCCCCCATCGCTGCTGTCTTGAAGCTTGCAATAATTTTATCTTTGATCTTATATTTGGAAGTGAAGTCTGAGGGGAAAATAGAGTATACTCCAGTGGCTTGGAGCCTTGGTTCATATGCTCTCTTACCTTTCTTCAACCACTTGCCTGCCTCCCTGGACGTGTTCTCAGCCATCCATTTCCCTGATTCTTTGGCGCCCCAAAACTCATCCAGTGTCCCTTATCCTTGCCATCCATTCACAGAGGAGCCCTGCGTATAGGTGCAGAGAGGGTCTGAGTTGGGCATGTGTGACTTGCCAAGTCTCAGATGGGGCACGGTAGCAACTGGCCTGGCCTGGGCTGGCGGGGCTGCACCAGGGGAGACAAGGCTATGCCTTGGTGGGGGTGAGCCTCTTATCCTGCCCTGACCTAGGTATCTAGCATGCCCCATTGCAGAGCTTGTGGGATCCTTAGGAGCCAACTAGCTGCTGTGGAGTGGGGCGTCAGTACTGTGGGGAAGGGAAATGTCTGACTTCCCCAGCACATCAGCCTGGCAGCTGGTGGAGGGGGGTACCCCAGGAACTTGTGAAGTGTCTATTGCCCAAAGTCACCAGATACAGGGCCTGGGGTCCTGTGAAGGTCTGCACTCTCCTCGTGGTGTCCTTATGCCTGAGGGAACACAATATCAAGAGAGTAAATAAAAGACAGCAGGCCATGCGTTAATTGTGCTAAATGTGCCATAATAATGTAAGATGTCAATAATAGAGAAACCTCAGTATGGGTTATCTGGGAACTCTGTATATTGGCTTTGTAACTTTTCTGTAGATCTAGAGTTACTCAAAATAAAAAGTTTATTTAAACAAAAAAAAAAAAACACAAAGCAAAAACACCGCTATGACAGGTTGAAAGAGACTCTGGAAGAAAGAAAAAGAGCTTCATACTTTATTACCTTTAACAGGACTTTTCCTGCTATTTGAATAAGGAGCCCCCCCTCCCCAATTTTCATTTTGCACTGGACCCTGCAAATTGTATAGCTGATTGGGCCTTTAAAACCCTTTTTGGAGTACACAAGTCCTCTCTCTCCCTTCCCACTCCTCCCCACTCCCAAATGCCAGGCTTCTGGGTGACTTTGATTACCATTAATAGTTATGCTCCTGTGTATTGATTATCTGCAGAGAACTGGCTACCATTACCAGAAGCTTTATATACTCTGTCTGTAATCTCTTTATAACTATAGGAGATAAGTATTCTTATCCTTATTTTAAGATGTAGGAAATTGAGATCTGGGATTGCACAGTCAACAGTAGAAGAGAAACTCAAAATGCATGAGTCTCACTCCAAAGCTGGTGCTCTCTCTCCACAGTACTTCAGATGCTCCATTCAACCTCTAGGTAGCCAAGGATTTGCACGCTGCTCAGGCAGGCACTTTGGTCTGCGTTCCTCTGCATATTTACCGAGTATCCAGTAGGGTCTAAAATGGGACACAGAGTCTTGACTACAGATTAAGAATCTGAAAAGGAACATATCCTCAATAACTTCAACACTAGCTTCAAAAAACTTTCCCTTAAAAAATATTGTAGCTGACCACAATAAGAAAAGGTAGTAGAGGGGCGCCTGGGTGGCTCAGTGGGTTAAAGCCTCAGCTTTAGGCTCAGGTCATGATCTCAGGGTCCTGGGATTGAGCCCCGCATCTGGCTCTCTGCTCGGGGGAGAGCCTGCTTTCCCCTCTCTCTGCCTGCCTCTCTGCCCGTTTGTGATCTCTCTCTCTCTGTCAAATAAATAAATAAAATCTTAAAAAGAAAAGAAAAGAAAAGGTAGTAGAGTAAGGGTCTGTCACATCCACTGACTGGTCCCAGGCATATCACTACTGTACCCGTCTTGGGAGCTCACCTGTGCTTGCTCTGGGTCGTAGACCGTGAATGTGCTGTACATGTAACCCTTCACTGGTGGATCTTTGAAAAGTCCTCCTTCTTCCTAGTGCTTCTGCTGCTGTAATTGTTATATTTCCGTTGCCAACCCTGAGTGGAAATTGGATCCCTTTTTTCCCTCTCCATGAAGGAGAAATGGTGTAGATCATCTTACAGTCCTTTTGCATATCAGTCCATTCAAAAGGCTCCAAGCATCCTAGGTACACTACCACGGGTTGTGAGGCAGAAGACACCAAGGGAGTTAAGCCCAAGTAATTGGGAAGTAGTTGAACTTTTCCTTTGATAAGAGGCTGGGGATGGGACGAGAGAGTTCTGGCACTTGAGGAAAAGCTTCCTGGGAAGAAGTGCTCTCTGGAAGGAGCTAGAGGAGATGGGGTGGGGGGTTGGTGTTTGGGACACACTAGAGAGTAAGTGATGAGATTCTGCATGTTGAAGCAGCCCAGCAAGACTGAGGAGGGAAGGAGAAGAAGGTTTGGTAAATCTGGCTTGAAATGAGTTTTACTGAAAACACCTCAATTCTCATCTGCACATTTTTGAGGAGTGTGAAAAAAAATGGAGGAAGTCACCTCTAGTGGTTTTGTGGCTTTTTAAGTATGACATACAGGATATTGAATGTTAGCCCCACATTATCCTGAGGTGTATGCGTATTTGAGGGATAGATAAAACATCAATTCTTTGAAGTGTGCATCTGTGGAAGAGCAATCTCAGTCCCCTGGGGTCTCTCTTGTGCTAATTCTCTTTTCTGCTTCAAGTGGGGGCATCACACACACAAAATGTCAAATAGTAATAAAAGGGTATATGGTCTCCCTCAGATTTCTGTGTGAACATAGGAAAAATGTATTCTAAATTTGACAGGAATATATGTCGTCTTCTCTATAATAGAATTCCATACAAGATTTTTAATTTTATTAGTGCTTATTGTGTGTTTGCGTTCCAGGAAGCTTGATGGAATGAATGAATGTTCCCTGCAAAATTAGGCACGGATGCAGGAGAGTCTGACTGACTTTTATCACTGTCTATAGCATCATTCATTCATCCAGCATTTATAAAGTTAATTCAGTGTTTATTAACATAGAGTTCTTAAGTCAATACTCTAGAGTATTTAGTTTAGACTCGCAAACATTTGGGTACGGAACGACATGTTGTGACCATTCAGAAAGAGCTTTATGATCCAGCAAAAAATTTGATCTTAAAAAATAAAATTCTTTGAATGGATCACTAAGAAATACTTCCAGAAACTCTCGAGTCCCACAACCACAAATCAGAGCCCCCCCTGGACTTCCATCGAAGTGAAAATCTGCAGTGTTCACATCAGGCTCCAGCTGAAAGTCCGGTTCAGAATTTCTCTGTGATCCTGGCAGTTGCAGAAGAGAAGTTTTAAGCTTGGTTTAGTATAACAGGAGCTGCCTACTCGGGACCAATAAACGTGTTCCTGTAAAACTCCAGTTTCTCTTAGACCCACTCCTATCAGGGAAACCTCATCTTGCCTTTCCTTAAAGGAGGGATTCAGAAGAGGGGAGGAATAGCCTACACCTCTTGCTTGCGTGGGTCAGGGCTTGCTGAGTTAAAAGTTACTCCAACATGTACACATTCCCAGGAATGAATGACTGTGTAGCCTAGCCTTCCAACGTTAACTGTAACTCTCGGTCCCCCGCCCTTCCAAGTTTTCGACGGTGTGCGTTTCATTTAGAAGAAAAGCAAAATGAGAAAATGCTTTCCTCATTTCTCCTCCAGACTGCAAACACTCAGAAATGACATCACGCACCCTAAAGAGCCCCAAGATGACTAAGGCAGAGAGAGCCTGAGAAAACTCACTGCTTCTGCCTTTAGTTTTAGGACACATGTATGCAGATGAGCTTCTAAGAGATGGTTCCCGCCTCCTCCTGCCTCAGAGGAAGTTTCTTGGTAGATCGCCGACACCTCATCCCCGCGGGGGGGTGGGGGGGCGGAGGGGCGGTGGTGAAAACTTGGCACCAGCCGTCCCAGGCAGAGCACCGCGGTGATTTGTTCTCCTGGTGGAGAGAGCTGGAAGGAAGGAGTCGGCGCGCAAATAATGAAGGAGCACGGGGCCACCTTCAGTAGCTCCGGGATCAGCGGCGGCGGCAGCAGGGACTCGGCTATGGACAGCCTGCAGCCGCTCCAGCCTAACTACATGCCCGTGTGTTTGTTTGCAGAAGAATCTTATCAAAAATTAGCAATGGAGACGCTGGAGGAATTGGACTGGTGCTTAGACCAGCTGGAGACCATCCAGACCTACCGCTCTGTCAGTGAGATGGCTTCGAACAAGGTAAGAGATGACCGTTTATTCATGAAAGCTCCCCCCCCTCGCTCCCCTGGGCTCCCCTGGCCTCTGCGTGCGGCAACGGTGCATCCGAGGACGCGGGCGGTCAGAATGAGTTTGCTGAGCTGCCTCAGAAGATTCTGTCCCCAAGTGCCACCCTTGGCGAGTGTCTGGATGCTACAGCAAAAGTTAAAAAATCCTCCATGTGCCTGAATCCCAGAAACCAAACTTCTTTGTTATTGATGTAGTTGGGAATATGTTTAAGGTGAGAGGTGCTTATAAAGCTTATTCGTGTACAAATGAAAATCTTTTTTTTCAAAAAGAATGATCAGGAAGATAACATCGGAGTGAATTCATAGGGTAAATTGGATTAACACCTTACATTGCAAGCAGGTGTTAGACATATTTTTTTGAGCAAGAAAATAACGTGACCTCCGCATATCAGTGGAGAGAATGGCTTGCCCTGAAGTTTTATAAATTCTGAAATTCTTCTCAGAAGGACGTTCTGGGATTTTCTAACATTTCTTTTGTGATGCTGGCATAACCTAAGTTTAAAAAAAAAAAAAAAAGAAACAGTATACTTTATCTCCAAAAAAGAAAGTTATTTTCTAAAAGTTTGCTGCTTTTCAAAGTAGAATTATTTGAAATTAAGTTCCACCCGTACTGCAAAGAAATAGTTTTGTTTACAATCCCCAGACAAAACTTAGTGTGGAAGAGTTTTAATTATCTATCATTATATCATTTGTTTAATTAACGCCTGGATTTAGAGTGCTAATTTATGTAGTGAGAGTTTTTGCTTTTTGTTTGTTCCCTCCCCCCTCTGCCACCAGAGAATGTTAATATTATAAATATATATGATAATGTGTGCATTTATGTGTATACTTACTGCTCTGTTTTTAATGGAAAATCGTAACTCTGTACCCTTGTAGGTACACATTTTAAGAATCGCCAATCATCCTAGCCTGAGGTATTGTCTTACTGTCCTATAGTTCTGGGGCTGGGAAAAGATTTTGCTCCACACCTGCCAACATGGCCTTTCCAGCCTCGAGGTTCACTAGGAAATGTGTGTCCCTCTGCCCTCTTTCCTGGGGTTAAAAGTATCACCTTCCTATCAAGGCTTACTGGCTCTCACTCAAAGGATCTGAGCAGAGAGAGCATTAAGTCCTTAGGAGGTCTTGCAGAGGGCTAAGGGTGGGGGAATAGACTCTTTTTACTCTTGTTTATTGGTTAACAAAAGGACAAAAAAATGAAAAAAGCCTCTCAAATTTTAGTTTAGATTCAAGTTGGAAAAGAGAAGAAAAATCTTGAGATTTTACTATTTGCTGACTTTTTTCTGAAGTTCTCAATTGAAAGCCAAATTCTGGGATTTTCCAGGCTGTTGTAAATCTCAACCAACTGCTTCCCCATGAGGAGGGCTTAACTGCGTAACTTCTCCAAACCACACTAGATTCCAAGTAAAAAGATTTTCACACATGCTTTAGCCTACTTTGGAGCATGAGCAGATTCTCTATTTACTCCACGTTGTGAGCATTGATACCCATTTGAGATGTAGATCCGATATTTAAGGGTAGTTTTTCAGTAGGTTTCGCCATAAAAGACGTGCTGAACTTTTTTCTTGAGTTGCTAAGCTAAAGTAGCCAACTAACTCCAGGGGAGAAGAAGAATTCTCCTTGAGAAGCTGCAAATTGTCATTATTTTTCATTTTGAGTGTTGATGCCTTATAGATTCTCATCAGGTTTATGTCTGGAGTGCTGAGATTAAACATCGTTTGTTTTGCAAATTTGTTTTAAAAACTTTTTGTATTCAGTGTAATGGTCAGTAAGGCTCTGAGACCAAGGACTGTGTAGGTACTGGTGAGAATTCCAATCACTTCAGGCTTCCGCTCCTCCTTTATGGTGTCCTATGCAGGAAGCAATGAAAGTTGAATAGAGCTAACCCTAAAGAGAGAGTTAAACCTTAATGCAGATACAGTTAGCTTAAGTAGAAGGCATGCACCTACTTTCTGCATCTACAGTGGAAAGGTTGTAGGGCAAGGCAGTTATCCAGAGGGTGAATAGTGCTCAACTGACAGCTAAAGTCGATTTCATTGGTAAAAGATCTTTTTCTCTTTTTACTTAGCAACCATCTTTCCCCCCAAAATCTTGATTATCCAGTTAATTGTTTCAGATAATGCTTAGTCCATGGCACATATAGCATAATAAGAATATTTTTGTGACCGCCAAAAAGAAATTGACCTGTATCAGTTTTGGGGGGGGAGCTTAATTATTTGTGGTAAAAATAAAGTCCCACATTTAATCTCAAATGTGGTTGAAATTGTTTGAACCTTCCATCCAAGTTGCTGTTTAAAAATGTCATCATCATTATCATTGCTCTGTAGTTGTAGCTGATCATCTTTTGCTTCCCCTCCCCAAACAAAAGAGCCATGGCAAATCTCTGAGTTACAGACTTGGAAGTGAGTCTGAAGATGTTCTATACAGGAAGTATGTGAAAAGCATGGCCTTTGGAGTCCAAAGATCCTGGTTCAAATCCTATCTCTATCATTTACTAGCTACTTGACCTTGGCTAACTTACTTAACTGTTCTAAGGCTTAATTTTCTCTTCTGGAAAACAGGAATAAAAGTGGCACCTACCTTACTGGGTCACTGTGAGGATTAAATGAGATAACGCCTCTGAAACACTCAGCAAGGCGCCTGCTGGGTAGTAAAGATAAATGATGACTTCTTAATAGCATCCGCCACATCTTCGCAAAAATTATATGCCCTTAGTTTTGATCAGCTAAGTGAGTTACTGAGTTTTTACCTACTCAGCAGTAGTGATGGGAAAGCCAGTGCTTTGCATGGCGCGGGGGGTGTTTGGGAACATGGGAATGATAGAGAGTTGACTGTGTGCAGTGCAAGAAAAACAAGTAGTCTTTCATATTTACCCCATCTGGGTAGGATTGTGTGCTTATTGTTTTTCTCAATCCTTTTATATTTTGAAGAAAATTGTGACTCAAAGATTATCACTGGTTTTCCCAAGTACGTTTCAGAGCCTGAGAGGTAAGGAACTGTTTCTGTGACCTAGAGAAACGTAGTCTCCTCCTAGGCCCCAATTTCCCCTCATCTCTTAATGCTGGCCAGAGGCCAAATGGAATTCCAGGATTATAGAGAAAGATGCAGCCCGCTGGGTTAATATTATAGGTTATTTTTCCCCGAGAATTACAAGATGAAATAAATTCAGCAGTTTTACGAGGCCATGACGGTGTTTTGCAAGATGAAAAGGATGTCAAGTGAACCTTCTGCCAGCAGCCCAAGTTCAGTTAGACGTGTTAGAACTGTTTTCTGGAACGACAATTTGGCTTCTTAGACTTGTTCATTAATTTTTGTTTCAACTTTTATCGCCTCCTGAATTAGAAGAATTGTCTTACACTTCAGCGAAATGCATCAGAGCATGAGTTCCTCGGTGACAAAACAGTCAGATGTTTTCAAAACAGGATGCTTTGGCTCTGCATTATAAAAAGAGGAACGGAAAGAGAAACAGTATAGCGAGGAGGAAAGCAAATAGCCACAGCAGGATCCCCAGCCCAACAACGGCATAAACACTGACCTATCTTCCTGACCTTCTCTGTGGCTCAGTTCCTGACCTCGTGTCACCAAAGCCAACCGACGTCATTGGAGGAGGATAGGAGGAATGGCGCAGCTGCTGTGCGGGTGACTAGAATTTCCTGTCTCCTTCCTGACAGACTCAGTCAGAAAAGTACAGAGTTGCAACAACAGTGGCTGAGAAAGGCCCAGCACACAACAACCCCAGTGAGGCGGAGTCCTGACTGACAAAGAAAGACAGGGAGCTTACACTGAGAAACAGTCTCTTGCCCCAACTTTTCAGGTGAAAGTGTCTAAAGGGTCATTTGCACCCAGCATGGTGAAGGTTTTTCAAAAGATGA
>CM052798.1:48352719-48397884 GCA_028533885.1 Nasua narica
ACCATAAAACAGAGGAGCGATGCTTCAGTAGCAATATTTAATACAGGGAGGTTTCCTGGAGGTAAGATATAGATTGTCTGCATTAGACTTTGTCTTCCAGCAAAAAAGAAAGAGAAGATTAAGCTGTTTGTTTATCTGGCATTATTTCAGTTACTCTTTCTATGACAAAATAAGTTGTATTATTAGGACTGTGAAGATTTTATTTATTTGTTTGTTTGTTTGTTTGTTTGTTTGACAGAGAGAGACACAGAATGAGAGGGAACACAAGCAGTGGGAGTGGGAGAGGGAGAAGCAGGCTTCCCGCCAGGCTCAAGTGTAATTGAGTATTCTGAGTTTTGCTCTTTGAAAATTTAACAGATCAAAGATTTTGAAAGTTTAATGCTTTGTAGTAAGTTTGATTTTTAATCTACTTTGCTTAATTTAAATATTTCTTCATTGATATTTACAGAACCATTTCCTTCATTGAGTTCTAGTCCATTCACCCCAGTCTTTCTGCTTGTTCACTTGAAAGCCCCCAAGTGATCAAATCTCTGCAAATGAAATAGAAGTGAAGTCAGGGCACATTACCTTTGGTTATTGCACCCCTGGTTAGCTGGTAAGACTACATATTATCAAAATCTGATAAATAAGTCATTTTAAGGAAAGCCTTTCTGTCCCTATGGAAAAAAAAAAAAAAATCAGACAACTATGTTTGAAGTATCAAATATAAATCCAGAACACTAGTTGTAAAAAATAGAATTACAGTGTTTTAATGGAATAAACGTCTGTTTCATATTTTTTTCGACTTCTTTCTTGTCTTTAATTTTTCTTTTCGAATGTGTCCTCCTCTAAAGGGCTTCTCAAATGGGTGCCATTGTTATCCATGAAAGAAAAGCCAAGAGTGAGTGGAGCTTTAGTCTTGTGCTGTTCTTCCCAAACTTTGCCTTCTGCGTAAAAGTGTGCTCAGCAAGTGGAGAGACATCAGCTTTTTGGAATCCAGGACTTACCAAACCGAGGCTGCTAGGGCAGACTTGTGCCACGGTCAATAGATTTCACACTCTGGAAGGCACTACGCCAACAGTGGATGTGCGTCGCAGCACATCCCTCCACTTTAGCATTTTTCAGGGACCTGCCAGCCCTTTCTGTCTTGCCCATTTGTACGTGATGTTTCCCTCCACTGGTGCCAAACTGTTGAGTCTGCCGGATATTTTACTGTAACTTCCTTTGTTTGATTTACTTTAAAGTAGCCAAGTGTTTCCACCAAGAAAGGGCTGTTAAGTTATTTAGAAATGAAGAAGACAGTAAAACTTCTGTTTCTTTTGTTTCTGTTTCGGGAAGTGCCTGATAATCTTCTTCTCTTTAAGAAGTACCTGATGGTCTTTTTCTTTTTATGGAGCAGCGTTCAAAGGCTATAAATCATGCATTTCTGCTCATCAGTCCTGTGTTGCCTTCTGCTAATTACTTGCCGTTTAGAAATGTACCACCTTTGAAACCTAAAGCCTTCAGAAATTGAAGTTCAGTAAATTTAATGAAAATAAGTTTCCTCTCCGCAGCTCAATTTCACATATTTATATTTTTTAGCCGTTCAAAAATGGCAGTCTTAAAAATGTTTCTTAAAAACTTTAAATGGCCAAGTTCCTTACACTCTTTGTTAGCAGCATAGTGTATAATGTTATAACCTTCAGCAACTGTACAAATGAAATTTGAATACATATATCAATCATAAAAGTGATTAAACTAATTTTAAAAATGCAGAGTTAGGACAAGAGTTTTTGTCATTTGCTGTCTGAAAAGGTAAATTTTAATTTCTTACTTTGGAAAAGAAAACAGTAAGAAGAGAAGTGTTATTAAATAAAAATACCTTTCCAACTCAACCATATAGGCTGTGAGCTAAAGCTGATCAGACAGGGCAAAATGAAATGGTAATTTCATTTTAGTGATTATGGAATGTCTTTGGTCAGTACGGATGGTGAAAATTGATAAATCAAGTCAGAAAAAGATCAGAGTATAGTCTTTCCAGTTATAGTCTCACATGGCTGCATTAAACAAAATCCTAAAACTTTAAACCCAGTAGGGAACTGTAGATATCATTGATTTGAAGCCCTTGTTTTATAAATGAGATGATAAAAACTGAGGATTAAATATCTAATGTACTCCAAAGATCTTTGTAAAATATAAAACATAATCTACATGAAATATAATTTCATTATGATATGAATTCCCCAGAGTCACAAGGTTAATTTGTAGAAGATTAAAGTAGTAAAATATTGGTCTGATTACAAATCCAGTTTGCTGTTCCTCTTCAGCAAAAGGCTGATTACACTTAAGAAAGACATGGGATGGTCCCTCTATCAGTTGCATTGATTTTAAACCTTCTCATTGTCCTCATTACCTTTCTTGAGTAAAAGTTATACATGTTGTAATGACTTCAAGTAAAGAGAGCTAATTTAGTATTTCTGAAAACTATATGCTCAAAATCTGGAAGGAGATAGCTGGAATGAGTTATTTTAAATGCCTTTGACATTGCTGGGTTGTTTTTTTTTTTCACTTTTTGCTGTTTTAATTTCTGAATTAAAATACACACACACACACACACACACACACACACACACACACACACACACACTATCAGGAAAGATAATCTCATTTTGCAAAGGCAGCCAGGATTAACATTTTTATTCTCACATAATCGAAATGATACTCAAGTTTTAGGAGTTCCTACGGATCAAACCGTGGACTTCCAACTTCCTCTCTTCCCTTGATGTCAGAAGATCTATTGAAAACCTGGCTAAGAACATAAGTAAGAGTTTATGATAACTTGAGAATGAAGAAATACAGACCTTTACCCCTCTCTTGGCATTCCATTGCCTTAAAGACTTCCCTTTGACTCTAATACATCATGGAGCCTATACTATGAACCTACTCTTGGTGCCACATTTCTTGGCTTTCTTTTTTTGAAACCTTTACTTAGGTACTCTGACTTTGATCAGATTTTCATAAATCATCCTCTTACCTAGCTTACTGATTAATATCATAGCTAATATTTTAGTTTTCTGAGGTTTTATGTATGTCTACTCCAGATTGAAAGCTCTTGAGGCCTGCAATCATGTCTTGAATTTTTTGAGACTCCGTGTATGCTCACAGTGGTAGGACTAAAAAGTCTCAAAAAGTCATTTCTGTACAATGGTCAGGAGAAAAGCAAAAAACAGATGAAGGTTTTTATCAGTTGGTGGTAGTTGATTTGGGATTTATCTTATTCTAAAAAGCTCTCTGAAATTCTTCTTGATTTGGTGGTTTAAGAAATGTGTTGACATGAGGACTTTTGATGGATATTAGGACAGGTAATGACCTTGCTGCTGGGCACAGCATGATATTAAAGATGGAAACATTTTTTAGGATTTTCAAAAAATTCATGGAACATGCTCAGACTATCCAGTGGTAATATGAATTTCTGGTATACTCTTGCACACCCATTTGACTGTGAGAAGCTAGGGACTCTGACAGATCACTAATGAAAGGTCTCCAACTCCTGCTCTAGATGTGCCACTCAATGCCCAGAAAAATCAGTGTAGCCAGCCAGATGCTACCCATCTACCCATCTACCCAGCTGAGAGGCCACAGTACCCTCCCTGCCTCAGCCCCTTACCCTTTTGATTGCTATCGCCAGCTCCATTCTGTAACTGAGTCAGAATGGTTTAAATATATCTGTGTTTACTTGACCAAGTCCAGTACATCATTCATGTTTGTGACAGGGTGAGCTGTCACTGAATTTTTCCCTGGTGTATTTTAACACATTCAGGATCTAGTTGCACAAAATCTATTTGCATCTTTCTTACCCATTGCATGGAAGGTTCCCTGATAATATCTCATCAGGATTTACCAGTATGATTTTTTAAATATTTTTAAATCAGTATAATTTACTCTCAAAGAATTTATCTAATTTTGATTACACTAATTAAAAATACTCTTTTGTTAATACTCTCCTTCTATATATTCATGGAATTAAGATGAGGTCATCGTCTAATGCTGCATTATAGATGGGGCATAGAACAATTTTCAAACTAAGAAAGGCCGTACGTCGCTTTTCAAGAAACGACCTTCAGAGCCCTTAGTAAATCCTAAAATAAGAGAGTTTTGCCAAAAATAAATAAAAACACGAACCCTGGACAGAAAGGGGTTCTTTTTCTTTAAAGCAAGAGAATATAATGGGTTAAAATGAGTCAAATACGAGCCCTTTTTCATAAAGGTAGTAAAAGAGAGGGAAATATTAGTGAGGAAGAACTCAGGAAAGATTTTTCTGTCTTGATCACTGCTTTTCAAATCTAGCCCTCTGTGATCCAGGACTGCATTTCCCAGAGAACTCTGATTCTGCCCGAGGGAGCATTAGTTGTGGAGCGATGTGGGGATTTTTAAGGCCACTTTCTTCGCTTTAAAGCTCATTTGCTCTCAAAGTTCCCTATGGTCCTAGGATAGAGCATTAAATAAAGGGCCACTTTCTCCAAATGTGTAGCTGTTTATTATTTTTGTGCTGTCAGATCCAAGGTAGCAAGGTAAGGAAACATACCTGAAGAGGGCTTTCCTGCTTCCACAGAGCTCTCCCTATGTGATCTCATTCTGATGCTCACCAGGAGGAAAGTATTACTATATCCCCCTTTTCCGTGTGAAACAGGATGCAAGAGACATCACTGATTTGTCCAAGCCTTTCAGCTACTCATTGCTGATGCCCTAGAATGAAATCTTGTTCCTTTTGCTCCAAAGTCGAATGATTTAAAAATAAAAATTAAAGGCAAATCCACAGGGTAATTTGTTATATTCTTATACAACTTGGTAACTAAACATGTAATCATAGACTTTGAAAACTAGAGCTCAGTCCGGGTCCCTTCTTATTTTTTCAGGCCTCAGTTCAGATGTCATCTCTTTGGAGAGAACTTCTCTAATTATCCCAACCAAGTGCCTTGTGGGTTTTACAGTTGGCTATCATAAATTTGTGATCTTGATTTTCTGTTGTGAAACTTGGTTTTTACTCATCTCCTTCTTAGACTGTAAGGTTATTGGGAACATTAATTGTGTCTACCTTGTTCGCTAGAGTAGTCCCAGCAATTAAAATAGCTCTAAACACATGGTAGACATTCAAATAAATATCCTTTGCATGAGGCTCAGAAATGGAATCTAATTTGTCCAGAAGCAACGATGTTGTTAGTGGCAAATCCATTAGAACCCAGGAGTCCTGTTTCCGGTTGTACTACACCGTGCCCCGCAGAGGCGCTTGCCGTGCCCAATTCATTTTTCTCATTGTTCAATTGAATGAGAACTCCCACCTAGTTTACAGTGACTCTTCAAACTACCCTCAGAAAGTGCAAAAGTTGGGGTGCCTGGGTGGCTCAGTTGGTTAAGCAACTGCCTTCGGCTCAGGTCATGATCCTGGAGTCCCAGGATTGAGTCCCGCATCGGGCTCCCTGCTTGGCAGGAAGTTTGCTTCTCCCTTGAACCTCTCCCCTCTCATGTTCCTCTTTCATTCTCTCTCTCTCAAATAAATAAATAAAATCTTAAAAAAAAAAAAAAAGAGAGAGAGAGAGAGTGCAAAAGCTTGCTCCTGATGAGCCTCCTCCCAAATTCAGGGTCAGATAATAGAGAACAAAGTCATCAGTGTCAAATGCTCTTTCCTTGTGAATAGAAACGTGAAGCACATTGGGGTTGTTTGGTTCAGCGTTGGTGCATTTGGTTTGCTTTTCTCTTGGAAAATCTGCATCCTGTGGCCAAGGATCTAGGCCCTTCGGGGACTGGCGATGCACGCTCAGCTGGGAACATGTTTATGAACACGTGTTGTGTCTGAAACTCAGCCACTCTACATATCTGTCGTGTCTGGGGCCGTTTAGTCATTCTGTCATTGTCTGGCTGTGTTTTTTTGTTCCTAACATATTGCTGATACTCCTCTCACTGCTCTCCTAGCCACATATTCAATTAATTCAGATGTGTTACTGGACTGACCTCAACTGTGGCAGTCTGAGCAAGATGAATATTGGGTCAACTTATCCTTATTTCAGGCAACCGGTGGCCCTTCGTGGCTTTTGTTCATATATAAAGCGTTCTAAAGTCTCTCTCTTTTTTTTTTTTCAAGATTTTATTTATTTGTTTGACAGAGAGAGAGATCACAAGTAGGCAGAGAGGCAGGCAGAGAGAGAGAGAGAAGCAGGCTGCCTGCCAAGCAGAGAGCCTGATGTGGGGCTCGATCCCAGGACCCTGAGATCATGACATGAGCCAAAGGCAGAGGCTTCAACCCACTGAGTCACCCAGGTGCCCCTAAAGTCTCTTAATTTGAGGAAATTGGCTAAGTCATGGAATCATGAATGGACAGAGTTAGCAACAGCAAGACAACTCAGAATAGGCTTTCTTTTTTTTTTAATGGTACAGTTCTAACACCAGGCCGTTTTAAGTTATGGTTTCATTTGACGGGCTTCATCTACGTTTCTGGCTATTCTGGTTTACACTCCTTAGACTGGTGAATAATCTAAATGTCAACCAGAGAGCCAGAACCTCTGTGAGTAACTCCTGTGTCATGTAATCAAAATGACGTGGCACTGCGTCACACCTGCAGTAGCATATTGTGGGAATTCTGTAGTTAATTCTACCAGCTACTGTCAATAACAGGAAGAGTTGGGATGCCAAAGAGCGCGCTGAAAGCTCCACCCAAATGCAAACCCACGTGAGGACCGTATGATGAGCTCAGATTCTTTTAAAATTCAGAGACAAAACTGGGGTGCCCGGGTGGCTCAGTTGGTTAAGCATCTGACCCTTGATTTCAGCTCAGGTCAAGATCTCAGGGTCATGAGATTGAGCCCTGAGACAGTTCCACACTGGGCGTGCAACCTGCTTGAGATTCTCTCTCTCCCTCTCCCCCTCCCCGCCTCTTAAATTAAATTAAATTAAATTAAATTAAATTAAATTAAATTAAATTAAATTCAGAGACAAAACAGAGAAATAAAGCATCAGTTTCAAGTATAAATCCTGTGAGATAAAGGACAAGTGCTACATCCAATCCCTTTACATATATTATTTTTAACCCGTTAAAGTTGGAAAAACTTAGTCTCTGAGAGGCTGAATGATGTGCCAGTTTCTCAGACTGGTATTTTATTTCTGGACTCGGCTGATGCTCACCTGATCTGACAGCATGCTAGTATGATGTTGAGTTTGCTGTTAGAGTCTCCTTTATGCTGTTAGATCTCCCTGAAAAGGCCAGCTACAACCAGAACCCCCTCTATTTCATGTATGACCTACACTTCCAACTCTGAAACTACTTTTATAAGCCTTCCATGAACCAACAGATTGTACGTCTTAGGGTGCATTGTTGGCCAGAGCACTCATTCATCTATTGTAAATCGTGGTAGCTAGTAATAAGAAAATGAAATGCACAATACAGTTTTTTATAGGATAAAATTAGATGAGACCACTGTTTTCATCCTTTATAGTTTAAAAATATGTTCTAGCCTCCACCTTCTGGCAGATTCTTCTCAATTTGCAAGTTCATAGTCTAATGTAGGGATTACCAAATGCCAAAACAGATCATTTATATGTTTTTGGGGAATAAAATGGTAAGTCTATGTAGCCTGTAGGTTTTCTTTATTTATGAGATGGTCCCTAGAGTTGATCTTATAAATTTCCAACCCCCGGAAACCGTGAATCCAGAAGTAATGATTTCCACAGCATGCTTTGAAGTATCACATTGTCTCTTATCTCAAAGGGGATGTGAACATAGTTAGTAGAAATCAATATAATTAATATTAAACACAGTACATGTCACATGACGTATTTAAAGGGGTGGGGTAGTAATCTCAAAAACAAGCTATGGTAGCTTTTTGTGACTGCAAAAATACTGAGAATTCTAATAAGGTAATACTTAGTGCAGAATTTTAAATAAACCAAGACATGTTATAGAATAAAATTGGAAATCAGTTCGTGAAGGGAATCATGACCAATACTAATGGCATTATGAAAAGAAAGCACATGTTTGGGGGATGATTTTTCTGTTCTACGTCAGTGACTTTAAAGTCAGATATGAAGGTCTTGAGGCATAAATCTTGTTTTCTGCTAGTCAGTAGAGGACACTGGACTGGAGGGGCTCTGCGTCTCATCCATGGTAAGATTTCTAATTTTAAAAATATAGTAAGTTGTAGAACTTCTGGCCATGAAATAGTTCAACAGAAACCTTAGTCATCTGCTTTGGAATCACATTAATACCCCATGGCCTTAGAACTGGCGTTAGAGGCTTGAGGTTAAATATTAGCCATTATGCACAGAAAAAAAGGATAGGCGGCTAAAATGCAGAAACAAAGAGGTTTTTGCATTTTAAAAAATTTACACTAAATAGTGTACCTTGATTCCCTGCTTTGTCTCACTTGCTGCGATGATTTATGTCATTTGCTGTAGAAAGGCCTTTGCTATCCTTGTCAGGCCAGCACCCCAGATTTGCCAACTTACCTCTTTTTTTTTTTTTTTTGGTCTATTTCTATTAACAGCCAGATAAAAGAAAAGGTTCACATACATAAAATGAAATTGTGAAGCTCTAAGAACAGAGGCGGTGTTGCTGTGTTTCTCCCCAGAAGGGAAGACCTCTCTCAAAAAGAACAAGTTTGAACTTTTGCAATTATCCAAAAATATACAATACCTCTAAACCTGACAAGATCGGAGTATATGATTTTGAAATCCAACCTCTTTATGGGATACTTGGGACATGAAATAGCTTGTACACGCTTAATACTAAAAAAAAAATTATCGTTTATCTAAAATTTCAGTACGTCTTTGGGTATAAATATAGTATCTTTTCTCTATTTGATTGTGTCACTGCAGCCGCTTTTGGAATTAAGAGAATGTTAAGTTGTGAGAAGTTTCTCTAAATTTTTTTTTTAAGATTTTATTTATTTATTTGACAGAGAGAGAGAGAGACACAGTGAGAGAGGGAACACAAGCAGGGGTGGGGGGGTGGGAGAGGGAGAAGCAGGCCTCCCGCCGAGAAGGGAGCAGGGAGCAGGGACTTGATCCCAGGACCCTGGGATCATGACCTGGGCCGAAGGCAAATGCTTAACAACTGAGCCACCCAGGCACCCCTCTCTAAACATTCTTAAGGGAATTAGTTTGGGTGTAGGAGAGGTCCATTTTTGAGCGTCCCAATACTATGTGCCTTATCTCCTCTTGAAAAGTTTCAGAAATTCCAAGAAAAATGGAGAGCAGCAAAGAAATAGGTAGGAAGAAACACCTACTAATTTTTTTTTTTAAGATTTTATTTGTTTATTTGACAGAGAGAGAGATCACAAGTAGGCAGAGAGGCAGGCGGGGGGGTGGGGGGGAGCAGGCTCCCTGCTGAGCAGAGAGCCCAATATGGGGCTTGATGTGGGGCTTGATGGGGGACTCGATCCCAGGACCCTGAGATCATGACCTGAGCCCAAAGGCAGAGGCTTTAACCCACTGAACCACCCAGGTGCCCCAACACCTACTAATTTTGAGGACTGTTCAAGACCTACTGTCAAGTTGTAGAGTGTTGTGTTTAAATTCTTTTGAGGTTTTTGTTTTGTTTTGCTTTGCTTTTTGTTTTTCAATTCTGTGTATGAAAGTGCTAACGGTCTGTCCCTCTTGTGGCTTTTCAAATGTCACCAGAGCAGATTCTTGTCCTTTAAGCAGCAAATGGAGTTTGTTCAAGTTTTGCTTCCTCATAAATGCCAATGTTTTGTCGCAGAATATGCCAGAGATGCTTGTGCTTCTTTTTCAATCTATATTTGTTGTGGTTTACTACGTCGCTGGGCAGTTAAGAAGAGAATCACTCAGTTCTGATGTGTTTAGATGAATTTCGATCTGACATGGCACATGGACAATTAGAATGACCTAACTTTATTCCCTGGTGTGCCGGCCGTGTGCCCCAGATATTCACTCAGTAGGGCTTGTTTTCTGGGATGGCCCATCATGGAACTATGGTTTCTGGTGTAGAGATGCTAATGGACAACGAATGGCATGTTCTTCCATCCTGAATCCTAGTACCAACTCACTCAACTGAATTAAAATTCAATTTAATTTTCCTCTCAAATACGCTAAACAGTGATACCAAGTTTCAAACAGATGATAGATAGGGAAAGAGCAAAAGGAGGTAAGAGAGGGGATGCTCACTGTCAGATGATCTGAAATGTTAAGAATGGTGGAAATCCGGGGCACCTGAGTGGCTCAGTGGGTTGAGGACTCTGCCTTCGGCTCGGGTCATGATCTCAGGGTCCTGGGATTGAGCCCCGCATCGGGCTCTCTGCTCAGCGGGGAGCCTGCTTCCCCCTCTCTCTCTGCCTGCTTCTCTGCCTACTTGTGATCTCTCTGTCAAATAAATAAATAAAATATTTAAAAAAAAAAAAAAGAATGGTGGAAATTGTGAGTCTGATAAAGGGTTCTAGAGAAAGTACAGTAGATCCCTGTTTTTTTTTGTTGTTGTTGTTTACATCAGATTTTGCAAAGGAAAGGGGAGGTGCTTAGCAATTAGAGTTCTTCACTTCTTTGGGTCTTCTTTCTATGCGAAAATAAGGGTATGAAGAAGCAATGTTTTGGAATCAGAAAGAACCTTCAAAATTAGGCATTTTATAACTAGAGAAACTGTGCCCATTGCTAAAAACTACCTGAGCCCCCACAAGTCAATTTGTCTTACCCTGAGATCACACACGGAGTTCATGTCAAAACTGACACAGAGACCAGCCCTCCTAACATGCGTGTCACTCTGAGCTGTGCACCTTCCTTGAGCCATGGTGACTCCCGCTACAACCACTAGCATTCTGAGGAGGAATTTTCAGCCTCTTTGCTTTCCTGATGCCCAGGAATTCTGATTAAGTTGTGACTAACAAAGTGTAAAATATGAGTCAAAATGCAGTCCCTAATAAAGTCATTGTGACTTTAATGACTTGGGCAGTGGTTTCATACTGCAAAAACAGGAAGGTCCCACACAATAAGGCGCCTGTCTCACAGATGGGCTCATGCGTAGACGGCCACCCACAAGGGTAACTGCTGGAGCGGTCTTCCTCTCGTTGGCTCCTTCTTTTTTCTTTCTTTCTTTTTTTTTCTTTCTTTTTATTTTTTCTTTCTTTTTTTTTCTTTCTTTTTTTCCTCCACACAGTTTTCACTTACTGACTTCAGTGTGAGGTTATCAATGACAGGAAGGTACCTGCTTATCGAGTCTTTGATCGGCTGAAGACATAGTGGGTCACTAAAGATTCACACCTTGGTGACATCCAGGTCACCCCCTCACAAGCTGAAGTGAGTCTTAAAAGTAGCTCTTCTATGTACATGATACTAGCCCCTCGTATGATTACTCTTCTGAATGTTTTTAGTCTTAGAAACATAAAACCACCAAGTTTTAGAACTGGGACAAATCTCTGCAATCCTGCAATCCTTCTACTCCTTGCCTCTTGTGCAGTTAGTGTAGCTAAGACCTCCTTACCAAGAGAGCGCCTGAGTTGCTTGTGGATCTTTGCACAAAGCTCAAACCAGTCCTCTCATGAGAAAGCTAGAAAAATGATGAAGTGTTCCATCATGCTACCAAAAAAAAAAAAAAACAAAAAAAAACAAAAAAAACAAAACTGGCTCAGAAGAAAATAATCTCTGTATGTAGCATTGAAGGTAAAGAAAAATTGAAGCCATAAAACAAAATGTTCATATCAACTGTAATTGAATTTCAGATTTGCTACTATATATTTTAAATAACTTCCCGCTATAAAAGGTAGCCTATCCAAAAACATCCCCGTGTGATTTTATAGAGCAGATATATTCAAGGCAAGCAAGATTAAAGCATTTACAGAGAATGGTATCTTTTTCCGTTTTCAAAAAAGAACAACAATTTTTAACAGTGTTCACAAACCTAGTGGCGGGCGTTAGCTTAAGGAAGCATTGGAGGAATTTGTGTTACTAAGGGTCCATTCACAAACTTTGCTCGTCTGTACTCAAAAGGGGCTTTGGCCATTTCCTCTGGGGACATTATTTCTAGGTAGGCTCTAACAGGGTTTTCTTGTGAAGGCAGATTCTTAACAGAAAAATAGGATCTGTGTACGTTAGGTAGTAAAGACACATTTATCTTTGAAATAGTGTGCTCCTGTTTGTGGATTTCTCTGCCGCATTTGATAAAATAAATACTGTCCATTCCCTTTCAGTCCTGTAACTGCTTGGGACACAGTTTCACTCAGGAACTATTTTACCTTCCTATCCAGACTAAACACCCAACCTGATAAGTAGACAGGGAGACTGCAAGAGTCTTAGAATATCAAACTCTGGAGACATTAGAAGTGCTTTTTTTTCCCCATTGTTGGGGACTTATTCCTACACACTGAAGGGTTTCCAATTTGAGTTGCTTTTCTCAGTGGTTCTGAGTTTTGTTTTCTGGGAAATACTGTTGCTGGTTAGTGTTGTGTCCAGTCTATGGGAGACGGCCACAGAACTTGTCCTAGTTCATGAGAGGTTCAGATTGGAAGGCTGAGAGCCAAAAACCATGCATCATTTTCATTTAAATATGAGAGGTGAAGTGACTTCACAGGACTGTTGGTGAGAGCTGACAGTGACAGTCACGATTTGTCTGCTACATTGTGGCCATCTCTGGCTCAACAGAAACAACTCTCATATGGGAATCTGACCCTGAAAACCCAACCAGGCCAAGCCCGATTGTCCAACTGTCTCCTCAGCCTTAACCTCAAACATACCCCTTGGTGTGTTACATCGCTCAGCCAGTGCTCACCGTCCCAAATGTCCTCTACATTTGCTAAAATGAAAAAGATGCTCCCATCTGCTGCCTTCCGTGGTTTATACACAACCCTACACAGGTGAGCCCTTCATAAATGCTTTTTGTTGAGAGCCGTGATGGCCTTAGTCAGTGTGGTTGGGCCCTCCCTTATGGAGGAGGGAAACCAGTGGTTGTTACTAAGCAGCATTTTAGGATTGGGTCAGTTTCTGACCCTGAGTGACCTCCATAGGCATACTGTATCACTGCATACATGCTTTATGGTTACCTGAGGATGACTTGGCTTTGGGGGGGCATTGCCATGCCCGTAGCAGAAGACTCATGGGGGAGCAACTTAGCTGTGAAAAGGAGGAAAGTGGTATTCATCTGTCACTACTTACATAGCTTACTCCTTCTATAATCAATGCAGGAAGGCTGAGCACTTTGGCTCCTTCTCAGCCCTGTAGCTGAGAGCCAGTTCCCTGGCTCCCATGTGGAGACCGAGTGACAGTGTATCCCAAGGATTTTTGTGGCCATGGGAGGTCATAGAAAGAAAGGAAGGAGAAACGTCTTTCCCATCCTAGCCTTTTATTATTGAATTTCTCTCTGCTTCTATATTCAGAGCAAAGGAGCCAATATGGCTAGTAAAGAACTGGCCCCACTCTCTCCAGACTGCTAACTGTTGTGGTCAACGGACATGCCCCAGTGTATTTGACTATTCCTATGAGGGTGAAAGCTGATTAAAAGGGTGTTTTCTTGGTTCTGTTTTGTTTTTTGTTTTTGTTTGTTTTCTTGGTTTTTTTTGTTTGTTTTTGATTTTTTACTTCTCTATCTTTCATGCTTTGCCTGGCATATTTTAGATGTTCAAAAAATATTTATCAAATACATGATAAAATGGTTTTATTTGAACTAGAACAAACCTGAGTGACTCCAAAATCTTCCTAAATATTTTAGCGACCAAAGGAACCAAAATGAAGCTGGAGTGTTTGAATGTTACATGTGGCTAAGTCTTATGCAGACATTATTAAAGAAATCATGTGTGTCTGCTTTTTTTCAAGATATTTTTGTAGCGCTCCAAGTACAGTTTCCCTCTTTGCCAAAATCTAGCTGATCAATCAGAGCATGCAAACCTGTATTTTCCGGCTTCTAAGTCTTTAGGGGAAGGGCCTGACTTTTGAGAAGTACTGAGAGGCCACTCTGACCAAGCAGGTTTGTCTTGAAAAATAAATAATTTGGAACTTACGCGATTCACCTGGAGTTCAAAACTGCATAGAGGTTCTGTCAGTAAAACACACTAGCTGAAGACAATTGATCTAGACATCCCCGGTGACTGTTACTACCATATTGTATCACGGGAAAACACACATACGCAAGCAGGGTTCTCCCAGAACTTCTCCGAGGACAATGCAGAGTGCAGTGAGCCAGCCGGCAACAATACGAGTTGCGTTGCCTTCAGCTAGAAAGGCCCGGTCTCCTGGGCACAGGCAGTGGCATGACGGGGGCTTAGATGCTTGAAATGAAGCCATTGTTGGTGCAGGATGCTCATTTGAAAGGAGAAAGCCTCACAGGAAAAAGAGCCAATTGCGTGTGGGGGCTGTTGCTATGGTGCTTTACTCTTGCTTTAACACGCTGTACTTGAACTTCTGAGAGTCCAAGGGTGGGGTAACGGAGAGGAGGGAAAAGGAGGGGAGTGGGATGGGCCTGGGAAGCTCACTGCAGTAGGACTCTCCTCTTCGCCTTTCCTCCTGCCTGTGCTGTCAAAGGCTGACAAGGAAAGCTGGGCGGCGGAGGAGGGAGGGAGAGAGAGAATGAGTCCACAGGAAGGGGATGACTCTCTCAACATGCCCTAGATTGCTAAAATGAAATAAAATTTCATTTAACTCCTAAATATTTCTAACATGAATTAAAAGATGTTTAACACTCATACCAAAACAGGGGTAGTCCTTCATAACCCAAGTAATTCGCTCTTCATGCAGCAAATGATAGCTTACATTTCCTAACACATTCTGGATCCTAGATTGAAAGGTCGAACGTGTTTAATTCATTTGTCCAATGCAATCTAATATGCATATTAATGAGCTGATGGAATGGAGAAGACTTCATTCTGCAGATGAAGTGTTTTTTTTTAAAGATTTTATTTATTTATCTGAGAAAGAGAGGGAACACACAGCGAGAGAGGGAACACAAGCAGGGGGAGTTGGAGAGGGAGAAGCAGGCTTCCCGCTCAGCAGGGGGCCTGATGTGGGGCTCAATCCCAGGACCCCAGGATCATGACCCAAGCCAAAGGCAGACACTTAACGACTGAGCCACCCAGGCGCCCCACAAATGAAGTACTTTTTAAATGAAATAAATTCACTCTACTCCCACTTGTTTCATTGTGAAGGGTTGCTGAACGCACCGTCACACGCCATCAATGTGCAAAAAACCCTCCCAAAAGCTAGCTTTAAAAAAAAAAATCTTTGTATTCTGAAAGCCTAGTCTGAAGACAGGCATAGTTCTAACCTGTTCTCAGTTTTTTTTTTTTTTAATGTTGAGAAAGTAAATGACTCAAATGCACTATCCCTCTGAAACCATTAGTGTGACTGTCTGTGTGGAGGACGGTCTGTGCAGTGGAGAGAGGGTTAAGAACACCTAGTCGAAATGGGGGAGGGTACTGACTTCAGATTTACTTAAATATTCATGGGTCTTCCTCCATTTTAATCTTCTCCTTTTTAAAAGATGGCTGTGTTTCCCAGTCTGGCAAGCCCTCAGGAAAGAAGAATCGCTCCTTCCTTGCAGAGTTCAGCCGAGCAGGACTAATCTAGAGTGGAAACCCCTTCGGCCACCAGGACTATTCATAATTCATAAGGGCTGCAAACCAGCCAGCTGAATACATTTAGACAGGCTCTCGTTCCTTCGTGCAATTCCTGATTGCATTACTCTCTCTGCCAGGAAAGAAGCAGGGAGCATAGGCTTCTTGTAAGAATGGAGTGCGAAGATGGGCTTTGTTTGGATTAGGAAATGCCCTAAATTTTGGAGACTTTGTCTTTTTAAGTTTTGATGATCTTACCACTGAATCTGCTCGGCTTTCCCGGTCCTTTCGGGGGTGCTGTCTCAGAACAGTGAATTCTTTCAAAGAGATTTGTGGATTGTGGCAAGGAGAGCATTCCAAAATGCCTGAGGCAAACTATTTGTTATCTGTATCTTGGGGTTACATCAAGGTGGGTTCATTTGATTCTGTTATGTGTCTTTGATAGCATGTGAAACATTTACATCTGTATGCTTTTTGTGAAGTAGAAAAACATCCGTAATGATTTAATTTGTGTTGTCCCTTAGCCCACGGAGGCTGCTTATTGTATAATAAGGGGATGTTATATTACCTCATATTTGAATAGACTGTGCTGTATTTTAATCCTATTCTCTTTATGCAGCTCGATTTTTAAAGGATGCTTCTTTTTCCCCTTAGTGTTCTCTTCAACTTTTCACATATAATCTCCTCTCAAGTAATATTTTTGAGTTGATTTCCCATAAATGGGTTTTAAAAGTTGTTACATTTTTCAAGTGAAATTGTCTTAACCTCTATTAAAATTCCTTTTCTTATGTTCGCATCTTCAGAAGAAATCAGATGTTAATTCTAAGAAAGCTTAAGAAAACCTCTTTTTTCCCTAAGGTGACATTGGAATGATTTTGCATTAAGGGGGTGTTTTGTAAAAGCAGTATCATTTATTTAATGGTATCTGCTCCTCCAATATCTTGGTTCTTAGTAACGTTGAAAACATCTTAAGTGATCATTTGCTAGTTTTTAGGTGATTAATACATTTTTCTTCTTCATACACAGTTCAAAAGAATGCTGAACCGGGAGCTGACACACCTCTCAGAGATGAGCCGATCAGGGAACCAGGTTTCTGAATATATTTCCAATACTTTCTTAGGTAAGATATTAACTGGGAAACCTGTTCCATAATTGAGATTTTTCCATATTAATCTCTGCAACCCATCAGCGACAACCCTTTGTGAGTTTAGAATGGGGTTAAGTCACAGAAAAAACCATTTCAAATAAGAACTAAGGACAACATTTAAGGTAAAAAAAAAATAAGCAGAAAGATGTTTTTTTAAAAAAGAATGACATCAAAGACAAAAGATTACTATAGGCTGATTGTATTTCTATGTACCTCAGGTCACCCCTTATCTAGCCACCTACTTCCATCTTGGCCAAGACCTTTGAAGGGGGTGGGGTTGGGGGTCCAGTCATCCAAACCTGAGGGACCAGTCTATTGGCTCTTCTGACATGGTATTCTTTACATTCTTCCAATAACTGGACCTGGAGCAAAAGATTTCCTCTTAGGCGGTTTGTAAGAGATATGGTTGGAGAATAGCGGTGTGATGATTTGGCCCGTGGGAACCAGCTTTGGAAGTAATTTGACTTTTGCTTTGCAAAGTTATTTCTTAAAGATCAATGGGAAGAGAAGAATCTTCACATCTCTGAAAGATCTGGCTTTCTGCAAGCTGCATCATTATCTTCCCGATCCGATGCTTTTTATGTGTTGTGCTCTGTTGTCACATTGCTGGTATTTAACACATGACTCCGCTGTCTGAACAGGTTTGCATCAGAGATCCTCAGCCACTGTCAGGCATCCTGTTTGATTACTCGAGATTTCTGAGCTCATGGTTAAAGCCATTCTACTGTATCGTGAAGCTATTTGGATGATATTTTTCTTTAATAAGGCCTGTAGAATATGCAAATCTGTACTTTGAAATAAATAGGTAGCATTTAGATGCTGATTCGGTTGACTTTCAAATCCTGCTGAATTGTGCCCATTCACAGAACTCCACTGTGCAGGGAGCCAACCCGTTCTCACGGCTGAATCACGCCTCCTTTCTTTTTTGGCATCGGCACACATCTTTAAATCCATGACCATGTGCCTTGGGGCCTTAGCGCAACACACACCTCTTCTGGTTTTATTTTTTTAAAAATCAATCCTGTTTCTCTAATTCCAAAGCCGTTTCTGCGGTCGGCCGATCAGTCTTTGATCAGCCTAGTGCAGAGCTCCCACCATTATCCTGCAGCGATGGGCAGGGCGCGATAAACAAGTACCTTTCCGGCTGTTTCCTCCATGGGTGCCTTCCACATCTGGTTTGCTCCAGCTGCAGTTGCAACACCTTTGTCGGGGAACAAAGGAGAAGAATTTTCATATAGCCTAGTTCCGCCAGAGGCAGCTAGAAACTAATTGCACAGCAGGTGTCACAGACCGATCCTTTTCTTCTCCATCAGCCCGCCCCCCCCTTCATTCCTTTGAACACAGACATCTCCCACTGCCCCTTTTAGAGGTACTCTGCTCTGTGCAACACCCAGGTATTTTTCATAAACTGGGAGTCTAACATTTTCCAGGTTAATGACTGTGGGGAAGAAGAAGAAAGTCGAGCAGTGCAAGACTGCATTTTTGTTCTCACAGACATTGCATTTTAAAATGCCGGGGTTTTTCTGTCGCCTCGGAAGAGAGTCTCCAGCCTGGAGGAAGGCTGCAGGAGACCTCTGTTGTCCAAGACTGCACAGACACAGCTCTGTGCACTTGCAATAGCTTTCACCAGCCGTACGCCAAGGACAACAAGAATAGTTTAGCAGACTGAGCTCTTTTTTTATCATCAGAAGCTATTAAGTGAGAAAGCTGATAAGATAGTAGGGATGAGCTCTCAGCGTCAACACTGTGTGGCTTAAGAACAGGCAAACGTCAACGCTCTTTTTGAATGTTTCATTTGCTACTGGGCACATCTCTTGAGGAAAACCAATCTTTTGGCTTCTCGTTATTCGCAAAATTAAATGATCAAGAACAGGTGGTTGGGGAAGGTGTTAGAATCTCAATTCTTAGAGACTTAGCCTTAGGAGTGTGTGTGTGTGTGTGTGTGTGTGCGCGCGCACAAGGTAGTTCTGATCAAACAGACTAGACAGATTAAAATTTTAAATATTCTTGGGAAAATATAGGGAGAAAAAAGAGTCCCTCATATCAACCAAAGGTACATCAGTTGCCTCATCTGTACAATGAGGCAATTGGAATAGGTGACGTCTCGGATCCCTTCCAGCTCTAATGTTCCACGACTCTGATGTGGACTGAGTTGATCGGTTTTGCTAAGATATACCTGGCAGTCTGGATTCACTACAATGGACTGTAGGATGGTAATTAGATAATCTTGAAAAGCAAACAAACAAACAAACCAACCTTGCTTCCAATCCACAAATGTGGGGCAAGGAACTCTTAATCCTATGTTGTGGGGTGAGTATTCCTAGAGGAATATTCCTGGAGAAGCATGAATGAAGCCCTCTTTATCAACTATCAGATCCTCAAGGGACCTTAATGGCCTTGTAGTCCAATTTCCTCATTTTATGGGAGTTAAATCAGGCCCAGAAGGGCAAAGTAGCCTAATCAAGATTACTTGGCCACCATGTCCCTGAGCCAGAAGTAAGGCTTTGCTCTCTTGATTCCCAGACCTAAACACCCTGTCACTTCCTTAACTAGGAAAGAAGGTTGTTAGGAACTCAGACCATATAAAAGAAAATCACATTAAAGGGCACTTAAGTAATTGCTATATTCTTTTGGAGCCATGTCTTTAGGAATCATGATCGTTGAATCTAAACATAAAATATGTGTTTAACTTTTTCCCAGTAGCATGAAAGAATTTTGTCAGAGCACGGCAGCCATCTCAGTGAGCAAAAAATGGGAAGGCCCCAGTGCTTCAAGTTAAAATTAGAGAGCATTTTTGTACTAAAAGTCATTGAATCTTTTTTTTTTTTTTTTTAAGTCGTTGAATCTTAAAATGTGTCATCTGGGAGGGAGGGAATCCCTTACTCCAAGGATCTGGGAAACTTGTGTTGTTTCCATCTAAGAGGCTAGTGTCTAGATGGACAAGTAGAAAGGCAGGCAGGAGTCCATTTACCAAAACAGGTACTTACTGAGGCTCTTACATGATAATGAGCTCCAGGTTGCTGGCCCAGGAGGAAGTAAAGCGGGATCTGTAGGCAGGAAGCAGAAGCTAAGAAAGATATTTAGATAGGATATGATAATTTAATAAGTATTTTCACAGAGAAGACTCATTCTTGTAAATCCCTGACTATGTCTCAAAAGTTCAAACATAGAATTTCAAAGACGCAAGGAAAAGAGTTTAGAAATTTTGCATGATTAAATGCTGAGCTCTGGTCGGGAAAGCACTTCAAATTAGGCCATTAACAGGGTTTCGACGTGACCATATTTTGCATTTGTTTTTGTTTGTTGTTTTCTTTGCTTTACGCCAGCTCACTATTTCCCTACTGTAGTCTAACCATTCTGGGAATGTCTATTCACTAAGTGTTTATGGTAATTCTTTGAGTCTGTGTTTCAGGTTATTTCTGCAATCCACTGGCTACACTTTTAACAGAGGAAATTCAGAATAGGGAAACCCATCAGTGGTTCCAGCGTCTGCCTGTATAGGGAAACACCCATTAATGTCAAATTGGTGCTTTCTGTGAATAATGGCTTTCTTCTTTACTGTAATGTTCCAGACGCAGCAGTGGTTCAGCTCAATTACTGGCTGTTGCAAGGAATCTTCAGTTAACACAGGGGAAAGCTGCTAGGCCCACTAGAGGTTTCTCTCTCTCCAGTGGCCTAGGGGAATCTGACAGCCTCTTAGATAACCAGATGTGAGGAATAGTGAAGAATGGGTTGGGAAAGACAGGGGCTACTGTGACCTTTCGTTTTAGCAAAAAGTTACCATTATTACAAGTGAAGTGACAGAGGGAAAAGTAATGTCAGAAACAATATAACATATAGTGTTTTATGCCGGGGATTGTAAGACGAGAAAGAAATTTTTAATAGGAACTTCGAGGCCTGGGTTCTCTGCTATTAAGTCACTGTGTCTGGAACTGAGTAATTACAAAATAAATATCTGTTGAATAAATTGCCCTTTGAGCTTGGACAAATTGCTGACTTCATCCGAAAAGTGAGAGTGTGGGATTATTATTGGTTTCCAAACCTGGCTCTGATCATCAGAGTCATTTCGGAAGCTTTTTGAAACATACTGATTCAGTAGGATTGGGTGGGGCTCATCGATCTGTGTTTTTCTGAAGTTCCCTGGGTGCTTCTGATGCTGAAGCAGGTTGGAAACCCCTAAACTAATTGAAATGACCACTAAAATTCCTCCCTAGGCAAAAGTCATAGACTGATGAGTCTCTGAGCTTGTGGGTGCCTACGGAGAATACAGGGACGCTACGGATAGAGACCAGCCTTGTTCCAGGTGCTGAGGTGTCCAGGGCCCTGCTTCGGTCTCCCTGTGTTTGCTTGGCTTTGATACATTGTCCACATGGTCCTAGGAGCAGACAGAGGTCTCTGGGGGAAAACATGAGACCTTTGCCATCATCTTGCAAAACTGGAAAGCAAATAGTCTAGGTCCCAGCATGCCATCCGGAAAGATGTCATTTTCTAATGGAGAAGTTGTCTTTGTCCTAATTTTTACTGTAACAAGCAGAGAGAACTTCTGAGAGCTGCAATAACTCTTTCGGTCACAGGGTGTGATTTAGTTCAGTGAAGTAGCTATTAAAGCAGTTTAATAAATGATTGCCTCCGGGCATTCACAGGCATCCCTGTGGACTGAAAGAGTTAATGCACTTTTCAGAGGGACTCAGGATAAAGCCCCCTGTGAAGTGAAATGGGATATTTGGCTGCTAATAGCATGATACAGAAGGAAGAGCCTCTATGAGAAGGTGGATGTTTTTGTCGCTAATCATAGCTCTGCTATTACCTTGTTGTAGTAGAATTTTTTAAACGGTGAAATGAGATCAGCATACATATTTAATAAGCATAAATATTTTAATAAATTTAATGCCTGCGACAAGCGAGAGGCATTGTTTATTATTAATTAGTAGAATGAATAAAAATAAAGCATGAAGTAAAACTGATATACTTTTCCTCTGAACCTCAAATGGTGGCAATAAGCCAAGGCTTAAAGTCATTATTTGAAGATTATAAACCATTTATTTCTCTAACTTACAGACTGCTTATCTAAACTGAAATGATAAGTTATAACCAGTTAAAGTTGTTGGGATTCTTTAAATTAAAAAAATACAAATATAAAAAGAGCAGAACTTAAAGCCTGTTTTTATTAACCTGGGCCTGGCTGTGTGAACCTTTTCTATTATATAGACATATAAGTTATTTAATTTAAAAAAGTATACGTATACATATTGATGCCCTACCTGGAAAATACAAGAGCGTAATTCTAAATTACGCTACAGATAGAAGGTGGAGGATTGATTCCTACTTGTCCTACTTGGACAACTTATTTCACTCCTTTGGGCCTCAGTTTATTTAGCAATAAAATGAAGCAAAAAAAATTTCTCCTGTTTCTCCCATCAACCTCACTGGATTGTCCTGGAGGTCAAGTGGGAAAATGTAGGAGAGTCCTTTATAAGATGTAAAATCCATTACAGGACGCTAGACGTTGTTTTGGACATTGCAGTGCGTTCTCATTGGCATACCGGGGCTGAAAAATGTTTCCCCTTGTTACAGACAAGCAGAATGATGTGGAGATTCCATCTCCCACCCAGAAAGACCGAGAGAAGAAGAAAAAGCAACAGCTCATGACACAGATCAGCGGCGTGAAAAAACTGATGCATAGTTCAAGTTTGAACAATACAAGCATCTCACGCTTTGGCGTCAACACGGAAAATGAAGATCATCTGGCCAAGGTATGTGTGAGCTTGGGGGCGTGTGTGTGCAGCTCTCTGCTCTATGGCAGACAGCTGCCCAAAACTATCCGCTAGAAAATAGCAGGAATCACTGTTGCTTTATGATTAAATTATATGATGAGGAGGGCTGGTGTGGCCTCTTTGTCCATTGCTGGGCACCGAATTTGAGACCCTCTTCCTACAACAAAGGGCCTGTATTTTTTTTTATTCAGAGTTGGATTTGTAAACGGAAGTTCCTCATGAATGAGAATCCTACCGAAGGCCCACTGGGAGAAGCCACAGGCCGGCCAGGAGACAGGAATGAATTGTCCCAGAGGGCAGATCTGAGCTAAATGCCAAGGATTAGTTGGAAAATCTGCACTGATTGGTAGAGCTAGAGAAGAAATGAGAGAGGTCGACAGCACTGACTCAGGGCCCAAACCCCACCAGTGGAGGGAGGCACAGAAAAAATTCACACGTCCCCTAGGGGGCCACCTAAGGTGACCACTGAGGTCTTAGCAGCCTTGTGTCAATAGGAAATGAGCTCTCTGAGCAAACACATTCAGTGAGGCTTTCTAGAGATGCCATTAGAGCACCGGGCAGGCCTCTGGAGAGAGCCTAGATCCCTTGTTCCTTGCAAGAATTCAGAATGGAATAAATTACTCCTTTAATCAGATAATCTTGGAATAATCCCAGAACGCAGGACCGAATAATGTTTCTGCCAGGTCTGTCTGTGGCCCAAGAGCTCTAAGATAGAATAATCCATGGTTTGCATTCTTTAAGACCTTTTATGTTAAATTAGGGTTGACTTCCACACATTCTAGCAACTGAGTCTCCCTGACCTGGCCCTTTGATAATAACCAAAGGGCAAAGGAGATCCCCTAAGATGGTTTTTTAGCTGTTACTAATGGGCCAGTGATCAGTGAAGAGGAGAGACAGGGAAATGGAGCTAGAGGGACCCCTAGCCACTTGCAGCTGTCTCTGAAAGCGACTTGGTTGAGTACTGATGTGCGGCAAACATAGGTCAGCAACTAAATCTATGTATTAGACACACACTTTCCCTTTTCTGAAAAAAATATACAGAAACTTACAACTAAAATGAAGAGAATGCCCAACCTCCTAGGCCATTCCATTTTCGAATTTTCATGCAACTAGAACAGTCTAAATAGACACTCCAATGACTTAGCCAGCCGTTATCCAAAAACTAAATAAAAATTATGAGGCATGCTAACAAAAGTGGCCTTATTCCTAAATTCCTCTATAATTTTGTTGACAGGAATTGGAAGACTTGAACAAATGGGGCCTTAACATCTTCAATGTGGCCGGCTATTCCCACAACAGGCCCCTCACATGCATCATGTATGCCATTTTCCAGGTGAGTAAAAAGGACAGAGTATTGCCTCTTGAATTCGATGGCTCTTTGTGATTTTTTTTTTCCCATCCCAGTTTACTTTACTGGTTTGACTTTTTCCTCATTTTTGGACATCCACTTATTTATTTTCTAATGCATTTTACTGCGTAGGAAAGAGACCTCCTAAAGACATTCAAAATCTCATCTGATACATTTGTAACCTACATGATGACTTTAGAAGACCATTACCATTCTGATGTGGCATATCACAACAGCCTACACGCTGCTGATGTAGCCCAATCAACCCATGTGCTTCTTTCTACGCCAGCATTAGATGTGAGTAGTTATAATCTGTTTTGCATACCTGCCCATCCTCTTCTAAAAAGTGCTCTCTCTCTCTATATACACACACACACACACACACACACACACACACACACACACACACACACACAACATGTACCGTATTTACAGGAATAATCGCACGTGTTTGAACTGGTTCTTTATGATGCATGGTATCCATCCATTGGGTTGCTAATAAAAATGAATGACACTTCTACTTAGGCTGCTTTCAAATATCAGAGCAACTCTCTCTTTATGTCTCTTATGATTGAAATTGTTTAATTATCAAGCATTTAACGGGTGCTCTATTTTTTTAAGATTTATTTACTATTTGAGAGAGAACGAGTGTGTGCACAAGTGGAGAAGGGGCAGGGGGGAAGGGAGAGAGAGAATCTCAAGCCGACTGCCTGCTGAGTGCGGAGCCTGACATGGGGCTCAGTCTCAGGATCCTGAGATCATGACCTGAGTGGTCATCAAGAGTCAGACACTTAACCGAATAAGCCACCCAGGTGCCCCCAGGGTGCTTTATTTCTCATTGTATCTCCAGTATCTAATAAGTGTCCAATTCAGCATCTAGTATGTAGTTTATCCTCAGTATGCATATACTGATCTGAATTGCCTACACTACCCCAAACACTGTGAGGGATAGCACAGAAATATAATATAAGATATCCTATATGGTTCCTCTTGGGAATAAACATCCATAGGCTTATTCTTCTAAGAATTATAAAACTGATTCTGTGGGTTGAAAAAGTAACTGAATATCTAGAATTAATGCGGAAGCAAAGGGAAACAATGTTCCATTTTGCTAGACATCTTGTTAGAAAGTGGCTGTGACTCCTTCCTTAGTAGATTAATGCATTTCCATGCACCAATATTAGCAGCAATATCTTTGACATACAGCACCAGGAGTCAGGTCCTTCCAAAATATGTAGGCTTGCTGCAGAAGGGGACTTGCCAACGCCAATTTAGCCCCACCAGATTTGGAAGGTGAAGAAAGATTAAACTGGCCACAGCACTATTGTTTGGGTTCCATATTTCCTGAGAAAAGAAATCCAAGAAGATGGGAAAGTGAGATGGAGCTAAGGCTATTTTACCACCTGAAGGAGAGAAACAGTATTTTTGTATGTTCTGTATAAGGATCATAGAGTGGGTCAACACTGTTCATCAACTACCCGAGGTTACTGATAGGATACCTATCGTGTAGCCAGAAATTGACTACTGGGGGCCACATGTGTTTAGAGAAGGGAGAGCTCAATGTGTCATTGAGCAGTTAGCCTTCACGTGAGAGGTGGACACTGAGCTGGCATTTGAAGGATCAGAAGATTTAAGTCATCACAGAGGATGAAGAAAGACATTACAGCCAGAGAAAGACCTTTTAGTCAGAAGGAATATATCCCTACACAAATACTAGGCTTAAGTTTTTGTGTGCAAGTGGGGACAGAAGAGGCTTCACAACATGGCATGAAGGAGTTGGAGCAGTGGGGCATAGGTTCCACTTCTTAGGAATGTTCTCAGATCTTGCCCATGGTAAACATTTAGTGGGTAGGAATTGAAGGAGTGGATGAATAAATGAATAAATGAATGAATGAATATATGAAAGGACTGACCACACTACACATTTAGCTTTGGGAGATAATTTTTTGCCAGTCTTATGAGTTTGGAATTTAGCCTTTCTCCTTTAAGTTACTCAGCCTAGAAACATGAGTGCTGTTATACCTCAGAGGAGAGCCAGTCTGACTTGCTTTTTTTGACTTGTATGTGCTTGTGTTACATAAGCACCATTCTACCATGCCACTTATCCAAGAAACAAAGATCAGGCCCCAGCTGACCACTCATCATGTTCATGGTGCTAATGCCTTCCTATAAGCTTGATGTGGCCATGGGCTTCCGCCATCATCCCTTTCACATTAGACCTCATGATGATGGATAGCATCTACATTCAGTTAGTGCATTGAGTCACTATATACAGCAGCAAATAATCCTTCTCTTAACAAGAATGAAACGGGATAATTTAATATGAAACTGAATAAGCAGGATAGGCCAATGGGACATGGAGTTAAATGTGCTCACTTTGCTCGACAGGCCGTCTTCACTGATTTGGAAATTCTGGCCGCCATTTTTGCAGCTGCTATCCATGACGTTGATCACCCTGGAGTCTCCAACCAGTTTCTCATCAACACAAGTGAGTTCACTACTAGAACAGTCATTTGAGATAATTTTATGATTCATTGCTTTACTTTTTCCCCCCTAATGTTTTCATTATGGATGATAATAAGGGTAATAATGAGGTAATCCTTCCATTCCACTCAAGCTGGTCGGACCTTTCCTGGAGACTGTGTCCAGTCTGGCAACACAATTTTTGAGCTGCATGGAGAATTTGGAAGGGTCAGAGGGGAGCCATAAAAAGTACTCAACATTTGGAAAATATAATACATGAGGAAAGAGTAACAGATGTGGAATTATCCAGTAAGGACAAGGAAAGGCTTGGGGATAACTTGATAATGATTTTCAGTATTGTGCAGGACTGTCACACAGAGCATGGTGACCCACCAGTGTCCCTCTCTACTGAGGAAACAGGCCCAAATGCGCATGGAACCTCCAAAAAAGAAATAAGACTCCAAAGAAAGCACAGGAATGCTTGGTCTATAGTAGGGAAGACGACCCCAATGACGTTTAGTGCTGGTCCAGCCTTAAGATCCCAAGCTATACTCAGTGATTTTGTCATACTGATAATGTTTAGTATACACGCTAATGAAAATCCATGAATTTTCTCAGTTAGTGCACTATTTCTAAATGCTAAAAATCTCAGTACTTTTTCTTCTGAGAATATTGGCTATCCCATTATAGTCATCATTACTATCAAGTGCTGATGATTTTATAGAAATGTTTTAGCTCCTTACTATAAAAGAGTCCCTATCATACTTTATCATCAGGATATCTGCACATTCTAGATGTGGGGTAGACTCATTTTTAACCTTGTTCTTCTATCCAAGAATATAAACTTCGGGGAACTACTTGGCTATTGGATCGTATCAGTGGGCATAGCATATGTCACAAATCAATCCATACACTGGCCAGTTAGCTTCACACAGAAAAAAATGGTCTTTCTGCTACAGCCACCGACAACACTAGAACATCGAAAGCCAGTTTTTCAGCTCTGGGATTGATCACAGGGGTGAGCAGGGCAGGAGTGCTGAGATGACTTCATATATCCCACCATGGATTCTGAGGATGTAACACGAAGAACACAGTTAGAGCAAGGGTATATGAGTGACAACATCTGCAATGAGTAACCTATCACCGTCACTTGGCTGTTATTCTTTATTAAGAGAAAATATTCCCTCTGGAATTTGTTGGCCATAGTCTCCAGTGCAGACCATGGCTCTGCCTCACAAAAGATGTCCGTGATTCTGTGTGAATGGCAGGCTGGAAGCTGTCGTTTAGGTTTCCAGATGTTGCTATTTCTGACATACAAGGCCAGAGGACAGAAACTCTGACATCAAGATTATTTTAAAAAATTATTAGTGTTTTGTCACTATATTTGTAGAAAGCTCCAAAGAGCTAAATTACGCGGACAAAACAAAATTTCACACTCACACTATTATCATCTTTGGAAAAATCAAAAAGTCACAAGGGATAAGGCTGGGGAATCTATAAAAAAGTGAAGTGGTTTGAAAATCCTAATACATATAATAAAGTTTAGTGGCATTTTTCAGTTTATTCCTTTCCCAAGGACAAAATGCGTGAAGACATAAAGGAAATTACAAACTGAGATAAAAATAAGGCTTAGTTGCTTGGAAATGCACTTACCTAATGTTACATTCTTCATCTGAAGTGAAGAAGGAGAAAAAGGATTTAAAAATACCATGAATTTTAGTCAGAGAAAAAGCTTATGCACCCATATCTACAGCTAGCATGTTTTGCTTGGGAAAGGACTACTTCCCCTTGAAAAGGGAAACTGTTTCTCTGATGAGAAATGGCATGTGGGTCTTGGTTCCTGACATCATTTGGAGAGAACTGGATCTGATTTCACACTGAAGTCGTGCCAACTTTGGAATTCTATCCCTTTCTTATTCAGTCATCGTTTCCCCTTGTTTATTAGATTCAGAACTCGCTTTGATGTATAATGATGAATCTGTGTTGGAAAACCATCACCTTGCTGTGGGTTTCAAACTGCTGCAAGAAGAACACTGTGACATCTTCCAGAATCTCACCAAGAAGCAGCGCCAGACGCTCAGGAAAATGGTTATCGACATGGTAAGACTTCCTGTCTACATCCTCCACTTACCTTTCCCTTCCCAGGATGAGAAACCCCATTCTCTCTGATAAACTGAGTCTCCTGAGAGGTTTCATTTTCCTTTTACCGTAGGTGTTAGCAACTGATATGTCCAAACATATGAGCCTGCTGGCAGACCTGAAGACAATGGTAGAAACGAAGAAAGTTACAAGTTCAGGTGTTCTTCTCCTGGACAACTACACGGATCGTATACAGGTATTTGATGAAAGCCTTTGATGTACCACAAAGCCAAACCAAACTAAACCAAACAACAGCTGAAAAAGAAAACAAACGTCGGTTCGGTTAGCCACGTAGCTGGTTATTATTACAACTTGGGCTTATTTTCTGAACAAGCTAAGGAAAATGGACATTCAAGTTTATCCTCAAACTTATGAAGAAAAACATAACTCTATTTATTGAATTGGGCTGAGTTCTAAAAATAAATGGCAAAATTCATTTGTAATAGTGGATACGTGACTGCTGGTCCCAAAAGCTCACATTTGGGTATAAATCCCATCGACTTGAAGATTGTTAGGTCTGTTTTGATTATACAAACTGCCATCAGCTGGTCTCTTTCCACAAGTGGAAAATATGAAGACATCTACTTTGAGTAATTCTTTGCATTTTTTCCAAACTGGGGAAGGGAAACGATGGCAGCATTTGACCTCTAATGTCCCTTTCAGGACTCCTGTAATGGTAAATAACCAAGTCTGGCCAGCCTCACTGTAATAGGATTTTTTGGTGCACACACCACAATTATAATGCAACTAAAATGTTCTTGGGTTTGGTACCAAATGTACTAGTACAAGAGGCATGAGATGTTCTGGTGGTATTTACACTGTATTTTATGGAATTTTCAAAACTTGTTGATTCCAGGTCCTTCGCAACATGGTACACTGTGCAGACCTGAGCAACCCCACCAAGTCCTTGGAATTGTATCGGCAATGGACAGACCGCATCATGGAGGAATTTTTCCAGCAGGGAGACAAAGAGCGGGAGAGGGGAATGGAGATTAGCCCCATGTGCGACAAGCATACGGCTTCTGTGGAAAAATCCCAGGTATCTAATATGAAATTTTCAAAGTTTCTGTGGGCTCTGCTCGTTGTAGAACTAGAGGGTTCGATCTATTTCCTGAGGTCAGAAGGAAGCAACAACCCATTTAGTTCCATTTTACTTGTGACTCACTTGCCTTCTCCATTACACTCAATTTCATAGGGTGGAGGCAAAGCCATCCTCAGAAACTCGTCGAAGTTTGGCTGTGTATTCTCTAGCAGTTTAGAGAGTTGTCTATGACCTTAGCAAATCCAGCTGACTGAACTCAGAGCTGCTGCCTCCTCTTCATCCATCCAGATTTGTCTAGTCCCGGTCCTTATCCAGGAGCTCAACACTTGATCCTTGCTTCCTCCATCCTCTGTCTGTTGTCTCTCCACAATCAAGTGCACTACCGAGGGTGAATCTCATTCCGCATACCTCTTCTACCTCATAGTTGATGTCCTGTCCTGTGTCCCCTTCCAAGGTTGCTTCCCTACCTCTGAGAACACACTGACATCTTTGGATTGTGTCCAAAGCTACAAATTCCTTGTGCGTCAGGGACTGGGGACAATATGCTAGAGACAGGGGGATGCAGAAATGCCCCAGATACCTCTAGCTGATACTAGAAAGTATCAATATCCCTACAAAGGCTTCAGGGTGTGCTGAAATATTATTTTTTTTCAGGGCAATGAGCGGCCTGAGCTGGGTAGTCCTGATTAAGAATGGGTCTACAGGCTACGCCGGTCTTTATCACAAAAGCATGAGGAGTGCTTTTTGTTAGTGTTTATCCTCTTTCCCCACGACCTGCTACCCCCAAACTTACATATACTTGTGATATCGATGCAAAGTTCCCTTGCAGTTATTATTTTGTTGTTTTTTTTTTTAAAGAATCCCAGTCAAATGAGTTTAAAATCTGTGAAAGTGCTCTAAAATTCCAATATGCTATAAAAATGCATCCTAACATTCAGTTGTCAGGGCCCATTCAAATCCCCTAAAGCCTCAATCCAAACAATTAGTTAGTTAATTCATTAACTAGAATAATTCCCATTTGTTATCAACAGTGATGTTTTATATTTACATGGCTTCTGGGTGGTTTTCCACACACTTTCGCAGACCTTGTCCTATTTGAACCCCCACAGAGCTTGGTGAGATAGACACAGCAGCTATCTTCCCAGTGCATCAGGTGGAGAAGCTGTCCCCTTGGCTCATTTCACCAGCTCCTGAGTGACCCAGCTGCCCTCCGCCCAGAGCTCTTCACTCTCCATCGCTGTAGGCAGGTCTCCCTGTTGCCATGACATCATGGTCCACCCTGGCGTTCCCTGCAGGTGGGCTCTGGCAAGCATTGTCTGAGTCGTCTGGCAATAAAGCCCTTGACTGGGTGCTCTTAGGATCTGTAGAGCTCTTTCCTTCGGGAGCTCAGCAAAGAAGCACTTAGGGGCTACCTTTCAAAAAAGTGCTGAGCATTTAGGAGAAGCAAAATAAATGAAGAAAGGAAAGGACTGCACGGTGGTCAGCCGATTCCATTTTCTCCATTGCCTTGAGCTCGTTTTTTTCAGGTCCCTGGAAAACACCTTGAAAATAGTCTCTAAAATCCATTAAACACACATAAAGAAGGAAAAGAGAGGAAAAGGGAGTCAAATTCATGTAACCAAATTCACGTACAGATCAGAGATGTCCCTGACTTCGGTATGAGTTATGTTAAGACTAGGGAAGCACCAGGGGGGAAGAAGATAGGTGATAGAAAGATCGATAGACAGGTGACAGGTAATGAGAGATAGATAGATAATATATATAAATATATAGATGTGGGTAGGTATAGATATAAAAGAGTCACATATGAACTTTGATACATTAAATGATTTGCCAAAAACCAGAATGTTGTTAAAGGAAAGGTTTCCCATGGTGTGGAAAGAGAGCAGTATCACTTCCCATGGAAGCATATAGGTTGCTCTTGCTCATTTACCTCTGAATCCGGACCCAGCCTCTCTCCAGTTCCCCAGATCAGGACAGGGGAATTCCATTCCCTCATTCATCTAGTGCCTATTCTTTTTCACAACCTGCCCCCACCCCCCGTGTTTCCTGTTTGTCCGACAATGGAGAGGTCAGCATAAGGCCACAGAGGAGCTCATGCAGGATGCGTGGCCCCTGCGTAAACGGTCACAGAGCCATAAGCCTCGTATTTATTCCCAGGAACACCAGCAAAGGAACTGCTTGATTGTTTTTATGTTCCCTCCTTTCTCCTGATGGAAGTGACCATGCCCTGTGGATCTAAGACAATCGCAGACGTGTCCACAGAGGGGGTGTTTGTTTGTGTAGGCGCTGGAAGTATCTTCAGATGTTTTACCCAAGTCCTCTGCAAACAAAAGCATTCCACGGAACTCGAGAAATTTCAGAGTCGTCAGGGGCTGTCTCCTCTTCATTTTGGAGTGGCGGCGGCATGCTTTAAATTTATCAGGGAAAGAATCTTGAGTCAGAACTCATTAGACCTGGAGCTTCCTTCTTTGGAGAATGACTCACAGAATCCAAGTGGTGACAAAGTCATTCCCGGCCGGGGTTACATCCAGACTTCTTCTCTGGCACCCAGAAGAGGAAAAGTAGTCAGTTAGAGTGAGACGAACGCAGGCTTTGGAACCAGATGGAGCTGGGTCGAAATCCCAGCTCTACCACTTACTGGCCCTGTGATCTCTGACAAGATATTTCATCTCAATGAGTCTTAGTTTCCTCCTTTGTAAAGGGTGGTAACAATACTTGGTATTGGGTAACAATACTTCACGTACGTAAGAGCAATAACATATATATTACATTCAGTATATAGGGTATACTGTGTGGTGTATGCCTAAATAGGAGAATCCATCATTATTGATCTCTCTTGGCCTGTTGTGCCTCTTTCTTTGCCTAAAACCCAGGAGAGCTTGTTGGTTTTTAAGAGCACGTCGTAATAATCTACGTGTAACCTTTCTTTTTTCCAGGTCGGTTTTATCGACTACATCGTACACCCACTGTGGGAGACCTGGGCAGATCTGGTGCAGCCTGATGCCCAGGACATTCTGGATACTTTAGAAGATAACAGGAACTGGTATCAGAGCATGATACCCCAGAGTCCCTCCCCACCACTGGACGAGCAGAGCAGAGACTGTCAGGGTCTGATGGAGAAGTTTCAGTTTGAACTGACCCTCGAAGAGGAGGATTCTGAGGGCCCTGACAAAGAGGGAGAGGGTCACAATTATTTCAGCAGCACAAAGACACTTTGTGTGATCGACCCTGACTGTAGAGATTCGCTAGGAGAGACTGATGGAGACACCGGGGCAGAAGACAAGTCCCCGATCGACACATAATCACCTTCTCCATGTGGAGATGAACATTCCAACTTTGACAAGCATGCCGGCTGGATGGTAGGGCCAGCCCATCATGGAGGCATAGGCCTCCACGGGACAAGGGCCACGTGGCCTTTCCAGTTACTTGAGTTTGGAGCGAGAATGCGAGACCGTGAAGCAAACAGCAGTTCAGAAAATCCCACGGTTGACTTGCCTTGTTTGCGAGCTTAGTGGAGAGCTGAAGCTTTATCTGGTACTGAAGGCCAAGATCAGATCCTGAGTAAATGGCTTGAAAATGGAAGACACAAAACTGAGAGATTTTTCTGCACTAAGTTTTGGGAGTCTGTCCCCTCTAGCGACTGAACTGACTGATTAATAAGTTCATTTATAAATCTGCTCACCTGTCCCCTTGTCTGCCAACCTGTGTGCCTTTTTTGTAAAACATTTTCACGTCTTTAAAATGCCTGTTGAATACCTAGAGTTTAGTATCAACTTCTACACAGATAAGCGTTCAAAGTTGACATAAACTTTTTTGACTCTTTCTGGGGGAAAAAAAAAGGAAAGAAAACGGTCTTCCTTCTTTCTTGGGCAATATCTTTCACTTTACTACAGTTAACTTTTGCAAATAGAAAGGATACGCTTCTAACCACATTCTACTTCCTTCCCCTATTGTCCCATCCAGCTTCACAGTTGCCCGTAGAACTTACCTCTGTCTGCCCGCTTACAGCAGTATATTTTTCTCCTCTTAGAACTTCACTTTTTGTGCTGCAAACAGAATAAAAGTGAACAGACTAAGAGGTGGGAAGGGGTAGTTGTGTCATTCCTAGTAACAGTCTATGTAAAATTCAGCTCGGTGAGGCAGTGCACCACGTTGTGACCCGAAGCCCTGAGCCACTGGGCGCTGCACGGCCCCGCCATCGTGTCCCCTCCCCTCCATCGCTCTCTACCCCATGACACACAGTTTCCAATTTGATGCTGCCGTCTTTCTCTTGCACTGCCTTCTGCGCTAACACCTCCATTTCTGTTTATAACAGTATATTTATTACTTCATGTATATAATGTAATGTTTTGTAAGTTATTAATTTATATATCTAACATTGCCTGCCAATGGTGGTGTTACATTTGTGTAGAAAACTCTGCCTAAGAGTTGCGACTTTTCTTGTAACGTTTTTGTATTGTGTATTATATAACCTGGACATCGCTTAAGAGAGACATACGACCCTCTCCCTGGTGAGGACATCTGTGGGCTTTTATTCAGATGGTCTGCCCTCTTCCCCATCTGAGTTGCTCATACTGTACAACCCCTTTGCGAACTGGTTTTGGAAACAGGATTCTCACATTCGATACTAAAATGGTTTATACTGAGCTTTTACTTTTGTATAGTTTGATAGGGGTAGGAGGCAAGAGGATGTAGTTTTCACCCATGTTCTATCCAAATCCATGTCTGCATGAGTCGGGTTCTAACTGGGTTTTCCTATCATGGTGGCTTTGGTTTAAGCAGCAACACTACATTAGCTCACAGATGGTTCTTCTGAGTGTTCCCAAACTACTGACTTTGAAGCGAAACCCTCCCGCCTGCCATTAAAGCAGGAATGTCTTGTTCCAATTTATTACCAAAAAAAACCACCCCAACAATAAAACAATGTGAATTTTATAATAAAATGTGAACTGATGTAGTAAATTATGCAAATGTGAAGCTTCTTATAACACTTGTTAGGCCTCTTATTGGCTTCAGTCTCCATTTGTAAAATATATTCCACGCTTTCAGTTCAGCATTGTAACTCACTAGTTAAAGAAATGGCACAAGCGTGCATGACCAATGGGTTTGTATGTCTATAAACACTGCATTATTTCAGGTGGACATTTTATTGTTTTCAAAAGTTTCTCACAATGTATGTTATAGTATTATTATTATATATTGTGCTCAGATGCATTCGTAAGAGACTTTTATATGAAGTGAATAAACAAAAGCATGATTAGATTAGACTGTAGGCCCAATTATTTGGTGGTTAGTTCGGATCTATTAAAAGCAGATCTTTCTTGGTCTTCTCTCCTACCATACCCCACAAAGAAAACCAATCACTTTGCCTGGCCAGCCTCTCAACTGAAGTTTCAGAATCTGTATCCAAAAAGTCCCTTAGCTTAGAACGTTTCACATGTTCTTAGCAAAGAGCCACACAGCTCAGTGATGCGGGAGGTGGTTAAAGAAAAGCAAACAGAACCACTTTAAGGAATCTGAAAAGTTTAATCCACTAGATAAGCCAAGGGAATCTCCAACGTGGCTGGGTCCTCCAGAAAAATGAAATCATAGAATCGCGGAACATTAGCTTCACGTAGTCAGATGGTCCCACTGATTCATTTGACATATGAAGAAGTCGAGGTCCAAAGAGTCATCTTCAAGCACCATTGAGAGACCACTGGTTGAGTCTCGTGATCTTTTCAGTAGTTCATGGAGTCTCCTATTGACCACATGGTTATGTTTTTCTTTCTGGAAAGAGCTTTATAAATTTCATAGACAGGATACTTAAATCCTGTGTTGAAATTTTAAAATCAGCTTTGAAAGATGTTAGGCTAAGAAGTATGTGTGTGCGTGTGTGTGTGTGTGTGTGGTGAGGACGGCCCCAAATAGGAATCAGTGGAGAACATGTATTACTTTAACGACAGGGAACTGTGAACTAGTAAATGGGTCTGCTCTAGAAGAATTCCACTCAATAAACTAAAAGTGACTGAATTTTCTTTACAAAGGTGAGACGAGTCAACACCACACACCCAGTCAGCCTGCTGTTTCCAGAGCAAATGTTTACAGCGTTTAGCTATAATCCCTGACTTCTGAGTCCAACTCCACCATCCCTAAGCTATTACAGATTACCTGACAAAAGTGAATTGGTCAGCATCGTCACGGGTGTGACTTTTATAATGTCTCCAGCTAGAAATATTTATAAATATGTGCAGGTATGTTTTCCACAGAGAAATGACTTTTAATCCTTGCTGCAAATGAGAATCACCTGGAGAATAAATATTCTTTTTAAAAATATCAATGTTTGGGTCCCACCCACACTCCTAGCTTCTGTTGGAATTCCCAAAAGCCCTGGGGACCAGCTTTTTTAAATCTTCCCCAAGTAATTCTACGTGCAATCAGAGTGGAGAGTTCCTGCACTTGAAGAAAGAGTCGTGCTCGGAGCTGAGGCTTTTGCCAATCCGTTCAGGCTGCTGTCATAAAGCATCACAGAGCAGGCAGCTTTAAAAACAACAGCTTATGTCTCAGAGTTCCGGAGGCTGGGAAGTCCAAGATTAAGGTACCGGCATAGTCTCGTTCTGGTGAGGACCCACTTCCTGGATCGAAGCTGCTGGAAACAGGCTCCTTGGTCAGTGGAAAGGGCTAGAGATCTCTCTAGAAGGCACTAATCACATTCATGAAGCCCCCATCCTCATGACGTAAGCGCCTCCCAAAAGCCTCACTTCCCAACACCATCATCTTTGGGAGTTAGAATTTCAGCAGATGAATTTGGGGGGAGTGTTGCACAAACATTCAGGCCACAGCAACTTTCTCGCACGACGACTGTCTTCAGGTATTGTGCACCCACCACGGCCAGGTGCTGGTTGGGGTACAGAGATGAGGCCAGGCATCCAATGATGACCACTCATCCATGAGTGAGACACAGCTCTCAGGCCCAGGGGCTTGCAGCCTACTGTGCTGCTCACCATTTGCCCTGCAGACCGCAAAATCATAATCGTGTTCTCAGGGAAACAAGGAAGATAAACGTAAAAGTTGATCATCGGGTTCTAGAACATAGGCCATAAGTGTAACCATTCTCTTATCTGTGATGGCATATCAGCGTTCGGGAGCTACTGCAGAAGCAGAAATGACTATGGTGTCTTTGCCAAGGCCGAGGGTGATAGCTTAGTACTTGACACAATGTGTGTGCCTCGGCTCTATCATCTATAAAGAGAATTATGATAATATCTAGATTATATCAGGTTATGCAAGAATTACATGAGTTGATACACATAAGGTTCTGAGAAATATTATAATTATCAACACCTGCTATTTGTTGAAGTTTGGTTTCTGTCTTTTCCAAAAAACTATAACCCATCAAAGCTAGAAGCTGGATTTTATTCCCTGTTGAATTTCCAAAGGCTGATTTATGGAGTCAAGAACTGTCAGAATTCCACAGGATGGCCTTCCCTTGACCTTTTCCCACAGGCTTATTTTGACCTGATTTGGAAGTCATGGAAGTTCTAGTCCACTGAACAAAGCCTAATGGAGTTCAAGTGAAGGAGGGTGGTTTATTGCACGGATCCTGGAGCCGAGTGGCCTGGGTTTCATCCTGTCTCCTCTATTTACTCACTGTACGACTTTAGGCAAGTCACTTCCTCTCTGGGCTGCAGCAAAATGGGGATTATTTGTCAGGTGGAGGTAACAACCCCAGGCCTTTTCCATGATTCCGTTGCTACTTCTTAGGAGCCCGTGTCTTAGTGCTTGATTAAATTAGTGATCATAAGCTTTAAAACCTGTGAAACCCAGGCGAGGCAGGAAAGCTGGCAAATTCCCTTTATAAACCCACACTTTATGCATCCTGTACCCCTTGTGAATAATTCTCCAAGCTGATTCTCTCCCACATTCTTCAAGATTCAGATCAGGTGTCCTCCTACAGGAAGTTTCCCTTATCCCCAAGGTTGGGGTAAGGACTCTTACTTGAGCTCCTAGAACATCCTGCGCTTTACCTATGTGATTAGCTGCATAACCTTGGGCAAGTCACTTAACTCTCCTATGCCTCGGCTTTGTCATCTATAGAATAAAGAGAATTATGATAATATCTAGATTATATCAGGTTATGCAAGAATTACATGAGTTGATACACATAAGGTTCTGAGAAATATTATAATTATCAACACCTGCTATATGTTGAAGTTTGGTTTCTGGCTTTTCCAAAAAACTATAACCCATCAAAGCTAGAAGCCGGATTTTATTCCCTGTTGAATTTCCAATGCCTAATCCAATATCTGGAACAAATATATATTTGTCAAACTGAAATGAATCCAGTGGTTTTATGCCAGGTAAAATGCAACCCCATGCCTAAAGCTTTTCAAACCAAAAAAAGGTGTTGGCAGGGTCACCTGGGTGGCTCAGTTAGTTGAGAGTCTGACTCTTGATTTGGGCTCAGGTCTCAGGATCATGAGATTGAGCCCTGACTCAGGCTCTGTGCCCAGCTGGGAGTCTGTCTGAGATTCTCTCTCTTTCTAATTAATTAATTAATTAATTAATTTTAAAAAAATGGTGTTGATCTCTGAGTTCTGGAATGAGGAAGCCATGTAATTTTAGAACAGAAGATCCCTCAGAGATCATCTGGTCTACCCCTTTATTTTTATAAATAAAGGAACTAAGGCTCAGAGATGGCCAATGACATGCCTGAGAGCACACAGTGTATTCGTGTTATAGAGCCGCCATAAAAAATTACAGCAAACTGGAGGGGTGAGGGGTGAGGGGGTTGTTGAGGATTACATGGTGGAAATTTCCTGTCTCACAGTTCTGGGGGCTAGAAGTCCAAGGTCATGGTGGTGTCAGGGACAGTTCCTTCTGAGGGCTATAAGAATCTGTTCATGCCTCTTTCCTGACTTCCGATAATTTGGGGCAATCTTTGACAGTCTTGGCTTATAGATGCCAGTCTTGGCTTATAGATAGCATCCTAATCTCTGTCTTCATGTTTATGTGCCATTCTCTGTATGCCTGCCTCCAAATTTCCCCTTTTTATAAGGACACCAGTCATAGCAGGTTAAGGGCCCACCCTACTCCAGTATGACTTCATTTTAACTAATTACATCCAATTAACTAATTATATCTATTTCCAAACAAAGTCACATTCTGAGGTACTGGGGGTTAGGACTTCAATATATAAATCTGAGGGAGGATATAATTCAACCCATAATGTACAGTTACCAGCAGAGTTTCCAGTTCCTTACTCAGGTGTCCTTTCTCAATATCATGGAGTTTGGGGACTTAGACACCCATTCAACCTCTCTGCACCTCACACTTCTCTCTAAAATAGAGGAAGAGACTATATGTCTGAGCAGGTACTACCCAGTTATAAAAAGTTTAATGCTTTATACCAAGGCATTTTTGTTTTCTTAAGTTCTTTCTGAGCTCTTCAAACATATTATTTAATTATTAGTTATTTCCTTGGTGTCGCTAGGTACCACATGGAGAAGAGAAAGAACCTTAGGGTAGTAGGAAAAACATAGCCCAGGGGTTAAGAGCTTAGGCTCTGAAGGTGAAAAGATCCCAGTTAAAATCCCTGCTCTTCCACTTCCTAGCTGTGTAATGTGGGGCATACACTTCACCCCCTCAAGCTACACTTCCCTCCTCATGAAAATGAGGAACATAATAGTAACCCTCTGATGAGGTTGCTGTAAAGACTAGTGAACAAGACATAAAAAGTGCCTCAGTGTCAGCCATTATATATGGATAGCAGCTAAGGCTTCATTCCTTCCACAAATATTTATAGAACACCAGTCATGTACCAGGCACTGTGTGATAAGCAAAACCCACGAAGTCCCTGGCCTTATGAAATTTATACTTTTTAGAGGGGGAGAAAGACCCCAAGGAAACAAGAAGATAAATACTACATTACCAGGAGTGTGATATGGGCGACAGGGTTGGCAGGTGACAGTGGTTTAAGAGCAATGGCTCCAGAGTCCCATGGCCCAGGTTGGAATCCCAGCATCACCCTCGGCTAATGGCACAGACCGGGGTACAGCAAACACAAAGGATGCCTATCAACTTCAAAGAGCAGCAGGAATGCCAGGTAAGAGAGAGGAGTAGGAAATGAAGCTGGCGGCCAGATCACAGAGAACTGTTAGGCTTTTGTAAGGACTTTGCAAAGTCATCGGATGGTTTCAAGCCCAAGATTGACGTGATCAGACTTGCATTTCTAAAAGATTACTCTGTGAGGAGAATAAACTATACTGAGGCAAACACAGAATCGGTGAAACCAGTTGGGAGGCGGCTGCTGTCATCCTCTGAAGTGACAGGAACTTGATAAGATTAGCAGAGGTAGAGGTGGTTGAGTTGGGAGATTTGGGATATATTTTCAAGGCGGGGCCAACAGGACTTGCCGATGGGTTTGAAAACGGAAGCACAAGAAAAGGCTTGAGAAAGATCCCAAGAGTTTGGCCTGCGCCGCCCATTGAACAGTAGGAATGTTTCCTTTGATGGGGAGCATTTGGAAGGGAACAGATTTTGGTGCGGTTGGCGTGCTTTTTGAGGTTCCTCAAGAGATCTGCCTGCACCAAGCGTTTTGTGATTTTATAGAATTTTACGGAAGTAGCTATTGGGTCTGAGGAGGTCGCTTTCAACAACATGCTGCTCTCTGGATGGAACAGCTGCCTCCTTCCTTCTTTTCCCTTCACTCTGTCCTCGAACCCACTGAAGCACCCTCTCGGGAGCAAAACCAGCAATTTTTCCTGGCTTTTACACCACATTTAGCATTCATCTTTTGTTGATGGGGTATGGTTTGGGGAAATCTCCCTTGAAAACCCCAGAGCTTCTTAATATATTCTTTGTACAATTATAAACCGTGCTCTCCCAAGAGAATCTCAGATATAAGAACCTTTCTCCATCTTATTCTCTCTTGCCCCAATAAAATGGGAGATCTCACTCACAAACTTTCTGAGAGGTAAGTGAGGAGAGGTTTCCTTATGGCTCCCAAGCCTTTTCTACCTCATGGTCCAAAGGGCTTCCCATGTCCTTTGCCAGATTTGCACTGATGTTTGAGCATTGCCCTCCAGCTCTGCTCAGTGGTTAGGACTTGGGGTCTCAGGTAACGATCTTATCTCCTGTTCTTTTTGCCTTCCCCTCAAATTTCACCCTATTGCTTCAAGGACATGAACTGCTCTCCACGTCTTTGATAGAACATTTCTACCAGGCCCTTTTGTTGCTTGAGAATGCTCTTTGCATCCCCTGCTTTACGCTGCTCAGCTCTCACATCTGTCTGTAGCTCAGTAGCCTGAGTGCAGGCTCTCGAGTGAGCATGAATGAAGACACACAAATAAAAATAAATAAATAAATAAATTTAATTTGATTTAAAAACAAACAAACAAACAAATAAATAAATAAAAATTGGTTTGCTACACACAGGCAGAAAGAAAAAAAGGGGTCATTCTGGATGTTTTGAGATACAGTATGTCACGTGCAGTATGGCTATTCTCAATAATAATTTTGTTTGTATTCTATTTTTGTCTTTTTCACGGACTTCTAACCTAACTTTTAAGTAGCATGTGTCTCCACATTCTCTAGCTTCCTACATGGGAATCTCATGAAGATCCTGGCCAGAGTACCCGAAACCAAGGAGTCGTAACCTCTGTGAGGTCTGGCGCTTTTTTCTCTGTTTCCAGAATGCCTAGCACCATGCCTGGAATAAAGTTATGCTCACACATTTGTTGAATAAACCTGGATGGTGATTACAGGAAGCCTTCAGTTAATAGGAGCATGAGAAGAATGTATGTCCCAGGCAAGCTGACTCTTAGTTTCTCTGACTGGATTTCAGTAATCTGTTTCCAGATCTGTCTCCCTACTCAACACTGAGCCCCTCCAAGCTAGGACAATGTTTTTCATTTTGTTTCTTCGTGTTCCTCACCCCAATGACGCTATGCTGGCCCTAAGTGAAAGGAGTGGCCAGTGATGTTTGTTGAGGGAATGACTAAGGAAACAAGGAAGAAAACCTTGTTATTGAAATTATTTGTGAACTATATCCACCTACTTGATTTTCCTGGGGAAGGAATAGAGTATGTTGGAGGAAGCAAGATTTGATAAATCCGTGTTACAGGCCTTGTTCTGCCCCTTCCTAGTTGTGGGAATTTGGGCATTACTTGCCTAAATTTTCTCAGCCTAAATCTTCTCATAATTAAATGGAATGAGCAATAAACAACTAAAGATGGGATCAGATATGGCATTACATATGGAAGGGACCCTACACTCTGGATGTATGTTCTTATGGATGAAAGCATAAATGACTATTAAAATACTTTTTTAAAAAATCATTTCTGTCAGGACACCTGGGTGGCTTAGTTAGTTAGTGTCTGCTTTCAGCTCAGGTCATGATCTCAGGGTCCTGGGATCCAGCCCTATATGGGGCTCCCTGCTCAGGGAGGGGTCTGCTTTTCTCTCTGCCTTTTCCTGCCATCCCCCCTGCTTTTGCTCTCTCTCTCTGTCAAATAAACACATAAAATCTTAAAAAAAAATCACCTCTGTCTTTGAAAAGTATAATGCAGAATATGTTTTGATTAATTTAGGGTTCTGTAAATTTAGTTCCAGTTAATCTAGATTTTTCTACACACGCTGCAAGATTCCAGGGGGATAAATGCTCCCATTCCACTCCACCAATATGGGGTCATGCTGACACTGATGAGTTCAAGGAAACAGAAGGAAACATGTAAATCACACTGGACTACACTGCTCCAGTGCAGCAAATCCCTCAAAAATATGCCTGACTGAAACTTCTACTAATAGAGAACTCAGCAACATTCCTTTGAGATACTGTAAAGCAATATTCTTTTCGAGACAGAATCTAATTGTGGTCTTCTAGAGCTTTCTTTCTGGTTTAGTTTTTTTCTTCTGTAGCCAAATAATGTATATAATTCTTCTTCTAATTTCTTGTTCCAGTTGAAGATAGGAGCCAAACTTTCAGAGTTTGTGACTCTGTGACCCCGGGAAGCATGATGTAACAACCATTCTGTGCCTCGGTTTCTTTATCTGTAAAACAGAAGTGATAATAACAAAAGCTATGCCAAAAATTATTGAGAGGATTAAATGAATTATGGCTGAAAACTTCTAGATTAGTGTCTGGCCCACAGTACACATTAGCAGATGTTAACTACATGCTAGAGGTAGCATGCTTGCTGCATTGTAGTTCCTTCAACCATATTTCATATGACTTAAATTTATCATTCTGGTCAAATTATCCTGGACTTGCTTACATGAACAGTGCTTTCTTAGGATGAGTGTCCCAGAAGCAACCACCATATTTCAGTCATGGTAGAGCACAGTATGACTCGTGCCCTTCTTTGTTCTGAGCACCGTTCCATAGCCCAAGATTTTATTCATTTGGGGAGAAGTCAGTGACTCACTCTGATGATTCATAAGGTGCTTACAGGCAAACAAACCCTTCATACCATTTCACACGAACCACTGTGAAACCGCATCTCCTCCATTCTATGCTCACAGCATTGGGTTTCTTCAACTAAGTGTAGCATTTACACTTTGCTGATACATTTCATCTGAAAAACCAGTGGAGTATAAGGAAGAGCATTTCCAGCTAGGGTGTCAGACTGACCTGTGTTAAATACCAGCTGCAGCACCACTTTTGAGACCTTTAGAGAAAGCACTTGTTTGATTTTCAGTTTTCTTTTCTGTAAAATGGAGGAATGGTACCCATATCAAATGATTATTTAGAAAGACTAAGTGACACAATTTATACAAAGAGTCTAGCACATTCAGGCATGCTTAAAAATACTAGTAATATCACTGTCCTCCTCTATATAATGATTAACTGAGATAATATGTGTATGGAAAAAATCTCTACATTTTTCATTTTAATTCTAAAACATACATTGTTCTTAGCCTAAAAATAATTTTAAATCATGATTCTAATAATTCATTAGCTTTGACCACCCCCAGGATCTGTTACCTAAATCTTTGATTATCATGTATTCTATATTTTCATTTACATTGTTAGTAAAATGTTAATCAGGACAAGACAATGGAAATGTATTAAGTCACCAGCAGCCTTCCAGATCACCATCAGCCCATTAGTCAGTATTCCATGGGCAATAATGGTGAGTCCACTATAAATTCACTTGTGTGCACCAATATATCAGGAAAGATGTGATCAAAAGCGTTTTGTGAAATTAGGACATATCAAGTCTAAAACACTTCCCTCCTTGGTACAATCTATTAACTCTGACTAAGCAAAGAAACCATTATAGCATGACTTGGTCTTAGAGAACTCCTCTGCCAAATGACCTACAAACCATATCTTAATCTGTTTTAGAATTTCTCAGACAATTGATGTCATGCTTGACAATCTGTACTAGATTCTATCTTTCTTTCTAATGATTGGGATCATATTTGTCTATCACGCACACCCAGATTTATGACATATTTTGTGTTCTCTCTGATTTCTCAAAGATCAGTAATTATGAGTCAAAAACACATTGGTAAGTCCTTCCAAAACACTGGCAAATAATGTACCTAGAAACATGAAACCGCTTAAAGAACAGAGATGCTCTCCTAAAACCTCTTTGCTTTATTTGGCAGAGTATGGTATTTGTGTACTCTTGGTTAAGGGATTATCTCCTCCTAGCTGGAGAAAACTGCCCTTTTTCACCAAGTATACAATTTCAGAAAGGATGTCAATAGAGCAGTGAAGGAGGACAGGGGACCCAATCTACTATTTCAAATAATGGTTCTTTAGCATCTACCATTGTTTAATCGAAAAAACATGTATTGAGTCCGTAATATTTTGCAGACACTGTTCTAAGACATAGTTCTTGCTCCTTATGTACTGGAGGATATAGGAAAACAGATACGTGAATAAAATATTCAAGCACTGTAAGAAGTGCTAAAGAAGAGATACACATAAAGGTGGAGCACCTCACTCTTTTTTTTTTGGAGGGGAATAACACACACACTTCTCTTAGAAGGACAAGGTTGGGTATTCAAGATTGAGTCTTCAAGGATATAAGAGCAGTCAACAGACCAAAAGGATCAGGAGAAGAAGGGCAGGAAGAGCTATATTCCAGGAGGAAGGGAGAACACGTGAAAAGAACACATAGAGCTGTGGAAGGGTATTGTTGAGGCCCATCCATATATCCATGTATTCCACAAGTATTTATTGAGTACATACTGTGGGCCAAGTACCCTACTAGACTTGGGGATATGGAGATATGCAAACAGAGAAAAGCTCTACTCTCATTGAATAAAGTTGCTGTTAGAGACAGATATTAACTAAACTTTTTTAAAAAAGTGAATGTGTTATTCAGTACTGATAGAACTTCTCCAAAAAATGGAATTATAGTTACATGAGAATAATTAGAAGAAATCACCTCAAACAATTTATAAGAGAAGAGAGAAGGAAGCATTTTATGACTATAAAAACAATGTTTGCAGAAGTCCTGTAGCAGGAAGGAGCAAAGTGCCTAGGAGGGACTGAGAGAGGGCCAGTTTGACTGGAGATTACGGAAAATTAAGAAATGAGCCCAGTGAGGCAGGCACAGGCTATATCTCACAGGGAATTTTAAGAATTTTGCTTTTACTTACACAATGAGAATCCCCCAAATATTTTAAGCAGAGAAGTGATAAGATCAGACTTGAATTTTAAAGAGATCATTCTAATTATGGTGTGGAGGGCAGATCCTGAGAGGATGATAAAAACTGTGGAAGACAAGTTAGCAGGTGATTGCAATAGTCCAGCCAAAATG